>OX101791.1:29313103-29691697 GCA_944452715.1 Ophion slaviceki
GGTTTATCGGACAACCGCCACATGGACCACACGATATCGATCACAGTTACCTCGTCGCACTTTACGCGCAAACACGTTGGCCATTTCTTTCTCACGCAATATATTTCTCCGCATCTCCCTGTGCTTTTGAAAACGAGGATATTTTTCGTCCACAACTCGCTTTTCCTCGCAAACATCAGATTTTATTTTTCCCCAACCAAGTCAATTGAGTGTGCTGCACTTTTTCACGTATTTGCATTTTTATGGGAGAAAAACAAGCGAATTCCGAGTGGAAAGTGAACGCGTTTTCGGCAATTCGAAACCGAGGGGTGGTGAAGAGATTTTTTTTTTCAAGCTCGCCTCGTGGTGCTGTGACGAGTGACTTTATTAATCTTTTTTGGAGAAATATTAGCAGAGGACTGGAAAATTTGTTGAAAGACGGAAAAGTCTATTGGAAATGTTTGCAATGTCACTACAAAATGAGGTTTTTGCAGATCGATTGGAAGAATGATTTTTGCTAGCACGTCGCGAGAAAAACAATTGTGGAGCCAACGAAATCATATCGTATTTACTTTAAGATTTCTTTTACTCAATTTAGTTTTCACTCTGCAGAGAGTAGATTTTTTTATATTTTTTTACGAGGAGTGTGAGGAAAAGTAGTTAAACGTGATATGATAAGGTAAATTGGAAGATTGAAAAAATGCCAAGGTGTTGCGGTGCAACTCCGATTGCCCTAATAGACGGCGAGGTCTCTCGCTCACCTCAGTGCCTCGGTCTTCACGTCCAGGACGGTTAGTAATAGACTCACGTAATTTGCCAATTATACTGGATGTTGGGTCCGCGAGGCTCCGCGAAGCGTGACAGACGCAGGGGACGTTTGACACAAATGGCTTTACACGCACGCGATTGCGAGGGTACACTCCGCTATTTCCGGTTGCCTCATCATCTCACAGAACAAATGTGCTCGCGTGCGCTAATTGCAACGTTAATTTATAAATTAGCCAATTAGATTGTCCACTTGTGAAAATATGATGATTAATAATTGTTATATGAAATATTCATATCTGAAGAATAATTTATTTCATACCAATAAAAAGTCATTAATAATAAAGGTAAAGATCCTATTAATGTATATAATATGATGTGTAACCCTGCTTGAATTCGATTAATTTCATACCCTCACCCGAAAATTGATATAAATTTAGGAATTCATTTTGATTTAAAATAAATATCAAATCTTATAATATTTATACAACAAAATTGTATTAATAAAAAAATTAAATATATATAATAAATATAAAAAATATCTAAAAACTTACTACTCACTATAATTATTATAACATCTAATTTGATACCCTCACTCTAAAATTAATATAAATATAGGAATTAATCTTGATTCAAAATAAATATAAAATCATACAATATTTATACAATAAAGTCTTATTAATACAAAAATTTAATATGCACAATAGGTATAAAAATTATTTTAAGTCTTACTACCCATTATAATTAACATAACAACAATTCATAAACACAATTAACTTATACTATTTAAAGGACATTTAATAAAAAAAAAATCAATATCTAAAATTAAATTAAAGAAAAAATAATTTTTTTAAAGTTTCAATAAAATTAATATAAATATTTATCTATCACAAATATATTTGCAAAAAAAAATTGAGAAATTTTATAAAAATGTATCCACCTTCATTCTACGAATGCACAATTTTTATTTGTTTTCTCTGACGTCACGAAGAAAGTATCAAATAATTTTAATTCCTTCGCGATGAGAGCACTCGATCTGTTTTTTAATTTTTCTTTCCACAGTCGCCATTTATGTTTATTTTAATTATTTCAGGAAATCCGCGAAATAAAACAGCGCTGGCGCCGGGACACAGTCTGATGGATTGGATCCGTCTGGGCTCATCGGGAATCGATCTTACCGGAGTTGGGGGAGTACCGCGAAACGTGACAGTCAAGGAGCTCTCGAAGCACAACAAGAAGAACGACGCATGGATAGCCATCAGAGGTACGTCGAATTACACAACAATCGACAGATTGATCGACGTTCGATATTCTTCGAAATTATTATTTATCAACGATTTGTTTCGAGAATTGACAATATGATGAATCGTTTCTCTTCGTAAATGGCACTCGAGAGAAAAAAGGGTCGATCGACAATTTTATATCGCATAACTCGAAAATGTCACGTAATATTTTAATTTGTTTGAAAATATTTTGTTTTCAGTCTTTTTACCACTGTTAAAAAAAATTCGCATTTTTTATTTTAAGGGAGGACACCACTGTAAAATTTTCGAAAAATCGTTTTTTTCGGAAACACTTTTAGAAAATCCGTTGAACCTTTAAAAATATGATGGATATTCGTTTCGACGCAGTTCTCGAATCTTGTAAGCCTATCATCTTTGGGGAAAAAGTTACCGACTAAAAATAGTTTTATTTTCTACCAATAGGTGGCATTAGATTACGAAAAAAATGTATCAGCTGTAGCGTCTATAAAGCCGTTGACTTCAAACACGTTTTTCTCAAAAACATGTTTTTGAAATCGGCACGCAGCAGAACTCGAACAATTTTCGTCCAATCGATTTGAAATTTCAACTGTAGCTTCTTAGATTGCTTTGACAGTCAAGTACGAGCGCTTTTTTCGATTACTTGAAAGTTGTAAAAAATATATCACTTTTCGTATGAAAATTATGGTCGAAAAAACGAACTTTTTTTTCAAACTCGTCTCTATTTTTTGTTTTCATTATTTTTTTATTTCCCCCGGACTTGACTGCTGAAATTAAGGGGTCTCACTTTAGACGCTAAAAAGGTTATTTTCATGAGTTTTTTGGATAGGTTTATATTATATATATCGATATAAAAATTGTTGAACTTAATAAATAAAATTGAAAAAAAAATTATTTAATTCACTATTTATAGACGAAAATATCGTAAAAAATTGTAGGTCTGCGCTGTTGATGAAATCTCGGAGACGGATCATCCGAATTTTATATATGCAAAAATAACAAAATGACGGACATTTTTCGAAAATACAAAATAAAGGTTCTTGCACCGTTTTTGGCAAAAAAAGTGAATATCTAAATTTAAAAAAATCCTTAATATGCGCTATAGCTATAGTTCTAAAGAATATGTGGTTAAAATTTCATAAGGATCGGTTCAGTAGTTTCGACGATTTTATCAACAAGCTGTCGAAAAATGTTGTTTCGAGAAAAACGCGTTTGAAGTTTGTTTGGGTTACATAAATACATAAAAAAAATTGTTTAATGCATTTCGAAAGTGTATTTATTAAGTGTAACAACTTTTATATCAATATCTATAATATAAACCTATCAAAAAAATTAATGAAAGTAGCCTTTTTTAGCGTCTCAAGTGAGAATACCCCATAATATGATTAACGAAAATATTTCACTCTTAGTTCCCGGATTAAATTCACGACAGTTCTATTGCGTGCCGCGGAGAGGGTTGGGTGAAAACCAGTAGTGCTATAGCGATACGTGCGCTGCCATTATGTATTCTTTTGACAAATACATTTTTTTACATACTTCAGTATATACCTAATAAAACCTAAAAGTTCGGCAATTCTTTGGATAAGTGACTTTTCCGAAAAATTGTTGTTTCCAAATAAACCCAATATTTGCGTCGAAATGTTCAAAAATTCCCTATTTTATCACGTGTTTCCGCGAACATCGAAACGCTAAAACTTTTACCCATACTTTAATCCAAACAAACCCAATATACGAGGGTGGGGTGAAAAGTTTCCGGCCTGACCAAGAAAAACGATATTTACATTTTTTTTTGCTTTATTTTTCAACATAATCTCCATCAACACTGATATATTTCTCATAACTCTCGCATCCCAAAAAACAGTAGCCATAACCTTGTTTGCCGATAAAATTGTTTTTGCCTTCTTTGGGGTTGGTTCCCCTTTTCCAACCCACTGTTTTGACTGTTCTTTACTTTCAGGAGTGTCGTGGTGGACTCATGTCTCATCAACAGTTATGAATCGACGCAAAAATTCGTTTGGATTACGTCTATACAGCGCCAAATTGTCGGTAGCGTCGAGCGTTAGCAAACGCTCGATTGGTCGAGCGTTAGCAAATGCGGCACCCACCTTGCACACAGCTTTTCCATGTTCAAATGGTTGTGCCAAATATTTCGCACACGTTCAGCTGACATCCTACAGGTCTCAGCTATCTCATGCACTTTCAACCTGCGGTCTTCCAACACTATTTTATGGATTTTTTCAATCATCTCTGAAGTTGCGACTTCAACGGGCCGGCCTGAGCGAAGCTCGTCAGAGGTGCTCACACGACCAATTTTAAATTCAGAAACCCACTGATTAATAGTTGAATATGACGGGGAGGAGTCTCCTAGTGCTGAAGCCATCTCTTCTTTTATTTGTTTTGGTGTAAAACCTTTCAAATGGAAGTATTTGATGACAGCACGTTTTTCCAATTTTTCCATTTTTACGAAAACAACGGAAGCGTCTCGCGCAATGTGCTCTCAAACGCAAACTAACGTAGCGATTGGGCTGAAACTGTACATACAAGCTCGGTAGGAATGGTACTGTAGGACACCGCTCCAAAACTAGACCTAGTGGCACCATCTCTTGGTCAGGCCGGAAACGTTTCACCCCACCCTCGTATATATACATTTTTTTCACATGCTTCAATATATACCTAATAAAACATAAAAGTTCGTCAATTCTTTAGATAAGTGATTTTTCCGAAAAAAATGTTGTTTCCAAATAAACCCAATATAGGCGTCGAAATGCTCAAAAATGCCCTATTTTATCACGTGTTTCCGCGAACTTCAAAACCCCATAACTTTTTATGGGGAGGTGAATTTCAGCTTCCCCCGACTGAATATCATCATTTATAGCTCAATAAATGAGAAAATAGCAAAAAAGAAAGGTTTAGGCTCATTTTTCGGAAAAGTCACTTATCTAAAGAATTACCAAAAGTTCTTTCGAACATGTACTTTATTCCTTTCTCAAAAAAAAATCCAAAAAAAACGGTCGAAAATGTGCAGTTACAATGGTGTCCCCCCTTAATTTTTCCCCAAATAAATTCGAGTGACAGAAATAATGTTCTTTTTTCTCGATTTTACGTGCCTTTCAGGAATCGTATTCAACGTAACGAGATACATGGATTTCCATCCGGGTGGAGTTACCGAATTGATGAGAGGAGTCGGCAGAGACGCGACGAAATTGTTCGATGACGTGAGTTGCCCGAAAATATTGAGCTCGCGGGGTAAAGAGCGGGAGCGTTTGACGTCTGCTAGTCGGAAGTGGAATAATAAACGCGGATCGATCGTAATTTTTATCGCTCTCTGTATGTATCCGCAGACAACTTAAATTCCGCAGGTCCACGCTTGGGTCAACTATCAGAGTATACTCCAAAAATGCGTCGTCGGGCGTTTGACGAGAAGCGGAGGCAACGAGCATCACCATTCGGCGGACATAACTAATCCTGGCAGTACAAATATTTCGACGAGTGGTCCAACGAACGTTGGTGCCCACGAGACGAGTGAGTATGGACGAATCGAAAATCATCGGCAGCTCGAAACAACACAAATATCAGAATGGGGCTGGAAATATTTCGCTCGTCAATTTGAAGTTCTGCCAAAAATTGAAATATCATCGTAGCTCGACGAATCGAGTGGAAATTTTTAGAGCAATCGATCGCGAAGAGAATACGCGCGGAGCGGAGTTACAAATTGAAATGGAAAATAAATAAGCGGCGATTGAGTGAAGACAGCTTTTGGCCGATATTGCGGAGGACATTGGTTTTTTTAATAGTTTTTTAATGGCACTTTCGATGTATTTTTTATCCCTCGAATACGGATTTACCATTTATTTCCTCCAAAACGCACAATTGGTGAAAAAGATGGTAGGATATGTTTGAAAACACGTTTTTCACGTTATTACGACGTAATTTTGAGCTTTCGAAAAACACTCACAACAAACATCACTTTGGTGTCCCCTTCCGATTTTGTTGAAACTTTTTTATGCGGAAGAGTATCAAAAACTAAGAGGCACGTATTTTTTTTATCGGCGGAAAAACGGCTTTAAGGGGTGAAACGCACCCTCAAAAATGGGGATGTTTTTCGTTTTTCGTCGATAACGTTTTAACGGTACGAGATACAAAAAAAAATTCAAATTTTTTTATATCTCGCAATATAAGCGAATAATATACAAGCAACAATGTTTATTTTTTTGTGTACTATAAATTGGAGATGAGAATGATAACGTTATCGACGATAAACGAAAAACATCCCTATTTTCCGGGGTGCGTTTCACCCCTTAAAACCGTTTTTCCGCCGATAAAAAAAATATGTTTCAGTTTTTGACACTCTTCCATCAACTTGATTGATTGACACCAAAGTGATGTTCCTCGTTAGTAATATTCGTAATATGCGCAAAATTTCTCGTTGGATAGACCCTTAAACAATTATTTAAATTGTTATTTTTTTTAACCACGTTTTTAAAAGAGACTAAAAAGTATTTTTCTATAAACTCTATACAACTATATTCAAAAGTATAATTTCTCCTAGCCCCATACAGATTTATAACCCCATACAGATTCCTAACCCTATGCAGATTGTCCTGAAAATTTGTGATTGTGAATTTTTAATAGATACGAAAATACTTGTAAGATTTAAAACGAAAAACGTGGGGTGCATGCAATAGATTATAGTAAGGAGTGTGGGGGTAGCTGCCGTTGAGAAAACTCACACAACAGTTCATATAATTTGCAGTGCAATAAAATTGTTAGGGACTTAGGTGAACTATTCATGCATCAATGATCTATTGCATTCGCTCCGGGTTTTTCGTTTTACATCTTACAAGTATTTTCATAGCTATTGAAAATTCGCAATCACACATTTTCAGCACAATCTGTATGGGGTTAGGGATCTTTATGGGGCTAGGAGAAATTATTTTATACTTTTTAATCCGTTTTAAAAACGCGGTTAAAAAAATGTACTTAAATAATTTGATTTTCTGCTTTGTAGTCTTATGTGTATGAGATTTTGCAAGCGACTTTAAACATCTTGATGAGATTATTACAGAGACATGCGGCAAATTTCGGGCTTATGAAAAGCTGAAATTAAAAGAATCCTATTCACTAATGCATTATCCACTATTAATAGTTCTCTATTAATTTTTTCACAATTTTTAGTCTTTTTTCTTCACGAAAGCGAATTAATGTTGCATTGCCATCCAGCTCTGAGCTATGTTTAAAGTTTCAAGTCTCTAGCTCACCCGGATGTTAGTTTAAAATAGATTGCAACATTTGTACCGAACAGACAAAAAACAGACAAGAAAGCGAGTTAAAAACGTGGTTGAAAGATGAAGAACGATGGAGGAAAAAAATCGACCGTTTAGCTTGCTTTTTCAGTCGCCAAAATCCTGAAATTTAAAACACCCGTGACAATGGTCCTATTTGAGGTGCAGAGACTTATAGGGGGGTTTGCGAAAAAAATTCTGGTAGACTAGTTTGTAGACTAGTGGAAATAGTTTTTCTGGTAAGGGCACTTAAAAAATTACCGAAAAAGAGGCGAGTATAGAAAAATTGACGTTGAAATTCTGCCAAAAATCGAAAAAAAATCGGAGCTCCATGAATCGAGCGACATTTTTAAGAAGAAAAAAACGATTATTAATATTTTTTTTACAACCCCTTATCGATGTATTTTTAGCCCCTGAATACTTTTTACCATTAATTTCCCCCAAAGCCCTCAAGCTCTATTAAGGCCTTAGGCCACAGTAACGGGTATAAAATCATGTGCGAATTTAACAATTTTTTCGTACGATAAAGTGTTTCACTCATAAAATTAATGACAAATCTCTTGAGTATGAATATCAAGCTGTTAGAAAATATATATATATTTTTTTCGATGTACAAAATGGCCGACTACTAATATTTTCAAAAAACAAAAATTCCCGTCAATCTACATTAGAATACCTAGAGAAGTACGTACGGAATAAAAAAATATTGTTTTATTCAAAAGTTGTAGGTATTTGAACTTAAGAAATGAATTTTCAGTGAAAAATTTCGTTATAACTGCTCATAAACTGCTCATAAAATGAAAAGTTTTCGATTACTCAGAAATTCCGTACGTACTTCTCTGCGAAATGCAATTAAGAACATAACTTTTAAATTTGAAGTAAATCGAGTGAAAATTGTTGAAGTTATTTGTCACGCCAATTGGAAAAAAGCTGTTTCGACAAGTTTTGAGTAGACGGCCATTTTGTACATCGAAAAAAATATATATATATTTTCTAACATCTTGATATTCATACTAAATTGATGTGCAATTAACTTTACGAGTGAATCACTTTTTCATACGAAAAAAAATTGTTAAATTCGCACATGATTTCATACCCGTTACTGTGGCCCAAGGCCTCAAAAATCGTCGAACGTGTATGGAAACACGTTTTTCGGATTTATCCGTCTCCATTGTGAGCTCTCGACAGAAACTCGGTGATATTCGTAATCTGTGGAAAATGTCCTGCGCACAGACTCTCAAATTGGTGCAAAAGTTGAAAAATGCATTTAAAAGCATCCCCATTCGTGTGCAGCTTTGCTACACAAGCCCGATACTGATTTATCAGCGTGTAATTCGATACCCACCTTGACGAGCTGAGATAAAAGAAAATCAATGCGCTAATCGAACGATTTAACGCAGAGGGAAGGTCAAACGGCGAAGAGATCAACAAGTCCGGATCCGGTGGATTCAATGTACAAGTAGATTGGAAACAGACGACCAACTCAATATCCTTTATGTACAAACCGTCATCCGATCGAGCCTCGGTCGCCTATCGATTAACGAGATTAAAGGGCTCCGAGTTCGTTATCAAGATGCATCACGATAGCACCGTAATCAGGCACGAGTACGATTTGAGCGCCGACGTGAATTGGCCACCGAATTCGCGAACGGACTTCCAAAATTGCCAGGTGAATAGTCATTTTGTGTATCCGGCGAAATATATTTTTATAGCGAATTGATACCATGGGTTGGAAATTTCTTTCCCTCTACAAGAGACATCCCTGGACCATGATAGATTCGATCTTTTACGATATAGATCAATTTCTGATTCTTAACGTACTCCTTTAATAATAATAGGGCATGAGGAGGGCCCCTTCTCAATCATTGGTAAATTGCAGTGGCGCTCAAGGGGGGAGATTCCTTTAGACGAGGAATAAAAGGCTGATTTTCATGATTTTTTTTGACTGAATTAATTCTTCACCGTTTTTTAGACTTAGGGTTATTTTATTGCTACTTTTGGCTGTTATATGGTATTTTTTTATTTTATCAATCTTTGAAAATTGCGGAGGTATGGCACGGTCTACTAACGGGTTGGGGCGGATAATGTCAGACGGCGTGAGAAGTAGCGTCGGATTAATCTGAAGAAAAAAAAAATGAACGAAGATTTTTCTTTCCTTAACACTCATACGTAGAATATGAACCAAGAAAAAAAGAGAAATGTTGAAAATCGATTAAATGGTACGCTTTGAAACAAAACGATTGGAGTTTTCGAAAAAAGATAAAGGGTGTCTCAAAATGATCTGATATTTTATAATTATTAAAAAACGTGTTATTTTTTGGAAATGTACGAATGTTTTAGTTTTAATATAAGGTACAACCATGGAGGTTATGTGTGGAGCACAATATCCGATAAATGGCATACATGGCAACTCGTCAAAAGAGTAAACGTTTGCAAACAGAGACGAGGCGGCTATTTATCGGAAATTGTATTCGACACATAACCTCGATGTTTGTACCTTACATTAAAATAAAAATATTCGTACTCTTAAAATGAATAACCCGTTTTATTAATAAATAATAATGTCCGGTCATTTTGAGACACCCTAGAGCTACATTCTGCAATAAAAAACATACTTGTTTTTTTTTTTCATTTTCACAAACATTTAGGGTCATGCTTTAGACAATAGGGTTAGCAAGCTTTATACCAAATTTCACCCGATTAGTTATTTAGCTATACGTCACGCCAGTTTTGAAAATGCAGTTTAGATGACCCTGCCATACCTCCGCCATTTCTAAGGGAAGATATACACCTAGGAGCCGGAAAAAAGGTCATTTTTGTGAATTTTTTCAAGGAAAACTATTTGAAATTTCGGATTGCAGTTTTAATTATCTAAAAGTATATACATTCAAAAATATGTTTAATTTTTTTTATTTAAAAATATCAAAAATATACAAGGATATTGTATGATCCTTGGAGCGTCGTAAAAAAATCTGCGTATACGGTACCCACTGGCGTTTCTTCAAAAATCATCTGAAAAAAAAAAAACACCAACAAGATTATTAAATTAGATACTATAATCTAGTACTTGTCATAGCCAATTTTAAAAATATCGATTTATGACAAAACGGCGGACGTTTGAACATAAATAGTGATTTTTGGGCCAAAAATTAGTTTTTATTTTGCCCATAAAACAAAAACTAAGTAATGCGAAAAAAATCCTATGACAAGTACTAGATAATGGTGTATAGAATAACCACAAAAAACCTCAAGGCAATCGGTTCATTGGTTTTCGAGAAATTTTGGGTACCGATTTGAAAAACGTGGTTTTGAGAAAAACGCGTTTGAAAATTTGGGAATGAATAAATCATGAAATTTGTCAACTTACATGGAATCATCGATACCAGGCCCATAGTGCAAGTCTTCTACGGTCGACGGAATGTTCATGGCTTCTAAATCCTCGACCTCGACTATCTAGGTGTATATCTCTCCTTGACGATTAATCAAAGCAAAAAATACTATGCAACTGCCAAAAGTAGTAATAAAGCACACCCTAAGTCTAAAAAAATGTAAAGAAATCTTTTCTTTACAAAAAAATCATGAAAATCAGCGAATTTTTTCCTCGCCTAAAGGTATCTCTCCCCTCAATAAAAATAAGTCGCAATCATTTACTATGCCCAACGATAAACTGGAATAAAAAAAAAATCGCGCGAATTTAACAGATTCAGACATTTTTACATATTCTTCAAAAAGTCGCGGCTGCGAAACTTTTGCGTCACATTTTTTCAAGTTTTATAATTAATATTTTCTTCAAACATTCGGTGATCCCCGGTTTTTATTGTCGTTACGAAATCTTGAGATTTGTTTCACATGCTTAAGCAGTTTATACCAGGCATCTAGAGTTATTTAGTGTACAAATTAATAAATAGAATGTGGCTAGCGTGACATCTCCATAAAGCGCCGTATAAATAAGACGATTTTTAGAGTCGTAGTTTTTCATGAAAACTTCGGCAACTTGGCTCGAAATTTTACCAGTATACCGGAAAGTATTTTTACTTGATTACATATGAAAATCAGTTAATCGTTGAATCTTCGGATTCGTGAAAGGAATACCTTGAAGTAATTTTAATATTAATAAGTTTGAAAAAAAAAATAGTGTGCCCGGAGAATGTTGACTGCAGGATCATTCTTTGGCTTCCAGATTGAATTCTCGTTCGTAAAATGCACGGGAAAATTGTGGGAGTCTTTCGGAAGCCGTTCCGTCGTCAGAGAAACAAGGAGTATCGAGCGAGTATACAAAGAGTACAAAGTAATCAGCAATACGGTACTGTGCGAGGGAGTCCATTTGTTGGTTGTCCGGTCGGAGGATAACATGGAGATCGTACCCGTCGGCAGACACGTAGAGGCGAAAATAACAGTAATGGGTGAGCAATGAGAAGAATCCATTGAGAGATAACACCACTCAAGCGGCAGAAAATAAGGCCTAACTTTGACAATTTATTTTAGGAGTATGAAAAAAGGAACAGGATTTCTTTTGAGAGGGTTTATTTAACACATATTAAGGGGAGGGTAGGGGTTTCAGCGTGAAAAAAAAAAACAATTTTTTGCGAATTTTTTTCATCTATGTGGATAGAGTAAATTTATTGAAACCTTTTGTACATTGTTAAGTGTCATTTCAAGAACATTCCGTGAAATTTGTACGCGAAAAGCTTTTCCAAGAACGCCTTTGGAAAACACAATTTGCGGTGTTCACTGTATCTCAGCTAGAAATCATCTGAAATCAAGTACCATTAAAATTTAGTCAAAGTATCATCAAATCCTCCCCCCAACGGTCTTTGATAATTTTTTTTTTCATTTCTAAATTTTTGGTGGTCACGTAAAGTGAAAAGTGCTATTTTTCACGAAAATTCCGCCATTTTGGTGGTGGAAAACTCCCTCAATGTAAAAAAATCTCAAACTAACCGTCGGGGGGAGGTATTTTACATGTAGAAAGTGTGTACCAGGTTTGAAATAAATCGGTCATGTAGTTTTCAAATGGCAGTGAACACGGACTTTGAAAAAGTGGTTTCGAGAAAAACGCGTTTGAAGTTTAGAGAAGTCTTACAGTGTTAGAGGAGCGGGACTAAATAGTCAATAACTTCGAGAGTTTTGCTCTGATTGACTTGAAATTTTGGGATTATATTCTTGAAATGTTTAACTATAAAAAAAGACAACAAAAAAATCGATTTTTCAAAAGTGCGAACCCCTGCCCTCCCCTTAAAGTATAACAAAAAAATCTTATTATAATTTTCATACTAAATGGCGGCAACAGAGCCTATCTTGAAAAACGTGTTTTTTACAAATAGCTTCACGGGGAGAACGGTTTTCTCGTAAAGTATAAGACCTGTAACAAAAACCAAAAAACGTAATCTATATATTATTAGCTATGGGACTACGTAGGAATTTTTTAATGAAATTTTGAAAAAATGGCGCAATTTGAAATAAATAAATCAATTTTTTGCCCAAAAATAAGCAGTAATTTAAAAAAATGGCTACGTACTCCCATAGAGAATGTAATTGTGAAGCTCCTTTCGAAATTTCAAATCGATCCATGCAAAGGTGTTTGAGTAATCCGTCCTCCCAGTTTGAAAAAAGTCGTTTCGATAAAAACGCGTTTAAGGGGCTATACCAGTGTGAACGCTGAAAATTTGGGTGATTTTCGGAATTTTTTTGGAAGAAAAGTACGCGATTAAATGTTTCGGAAAATTAAGAATATATTTGGCTATATTTGACCTATATTACATAATTTTTTCATAGAAAAGTATTGAGATCCAAGCGACTTATGCGCTGTCTTCGAAGGCGCCATAAAAAAAAGTTCCTCCACTGCTGACATGATTCCGGCCGATTGAGTAGCTGAAACCGAAAATGGAAAAAAATATCGTTAAACTGGAAGGTATTTCCTGTACAACGACGTTAGATTTTCGAAAAATATCAAAATCTAACAAAATGGCGTTGTGCAAACAAGTCTTTTTTCTTGCCTATAAAGTGGTCGTTTTTTTCAATGCCAAATCGTCAATTTTCATCCAATCAAAAATATCCTACGTCATTGTAGAGTAAATATATTCAAGAGTACTCAGTTCAAATTCCAAGGCAATCGGATAATTGCTCGTTGAGTTACAATGTCAGCAAATTTGAAAAATCTCATTTCTCATTCTTCAAAGTATAAAAATCTCATCTCATATTCTTGAAAGTATAAACTGTCCTTAAAGGCAAAAAAAACCGATTTTTTTAGTGTCAAACTGGTGTAGCCCCTTAAAGTTGTACGAGGCGCCTGAAAGAAGTCCGAGGCGCTGCGGCAAAATCGATAATTGGCCCTTAAAAAATCGCTATAGGACCAATTGCATATTGTTTTTATGGCCCCAAAGTATTTTTTAAGCCAAAAAATGTATTGACGATGTGTATTCTACAGAAGTTTGGCAAGTAAGGATCAATGTTCAATTTCCAAGCGATCTTTAGTGAAAAAATAAAATCGTCCTAGTTTCATTTATTCAATTTTAAACAATAAAATTGTATAAATTGCAAATTTGATTTTTTTAGTGATTGAGAAAGTGGTGCCTTATCTAATAGCTTTTTTATGTTTTGTATCGATCTAAGGGATGGAAGTGTCGAGGTTGTACACACCGGTCCCATCGTGCCTACATGCCGAGGACCTTGCGCTGGGCTACAAGTCCGATTGTCTATGCCTTATGGTCAAGCGATATCACGATGGAGCTCTGAGTCCGTCCTTAACGGGCCTCGAATCGGGACAAGTCCTGACTTTGAGTAATGGCCTGGGTACCTTTGTGGTCGAGTCCTTTGACGATTGCACCACTATTCACATGCTAGCCGCAGGCACCGGTTTGACTCCGATGCTCGGCATTATTCAACGTGCTCTCGGCAGACGCAACGTGTAAGCGAGCACATTGATATTTCGCAATTTCTTCTCTCATTTATCGATCATACGAAATGTCGAGGTCTTCACATCAAGTCGAATCACGATGAATTATTTCTCGATCTGCCGTTTCGTTAATTCCAATTCTTCTTTTCTTCACAGAGAGACGATAAATCTCGTCAATTTCAACAGAAACGAGAACAGTATTTTCTATCGCTCGCAGCTCGAAAGGGTGGCCGAGGACAAAAAGTAAGTGCATTTGTTAAGGGGTTAAGCTACTGTGGCGATCGGAAAATCGGGGGTACTTGAAAAAATTAATTTTGGAGGAATAAGTAAGACGATTGGACATTTATTTGTATGTGAGGCATTCCAAGTGTTTTCTAACGGCCTAAAAGCCTGACCTTCAATCTGTTTCAAAGTTAGTGATGTTTTTGTATCATATATTTGGAGTACGTCGGATTTTTTTCTGATTTTTATCGGCTCGCTAACTCGGAGATAGGATTTTACACGTGATAAAATTTCAAATGGTCGTATCGTAGTGATCTTCTCGTCGTATGAAAAAATGTCCTCTACAAAAAAGATGCGTTTTTCTATGAACTATTTTGAAAAAAAATTCAAAATTTTCCAAGTACTACAACACTAAAAAAAAGAAAAATCTTTCATTTTTTAATTTTTTAACCCCAATGACTAGGTTGATCCTGCTGAAATTTACACTGAATTTTCTTTTATTAGTGTAGAACAACATGTGTAAGTTTCATTCTGGGCTGGGCTTGCGTTCAGTTAATATCGTCGTCTTAAATTCAATGGAAAGTTGTTTTTCTCGAATAATACGGCGATTTACAATTTTTAAGTAAAAATGGTACCGACTAAACTTGTAGGAAATCGAGTGCTTTACAACTTTGGTCATTACAGTTTTTTCTCTAGCATCGATATTTTTCGAATTAAACCTGAAAAAAAAGCGGCTGTTGCTTTATCTCGTTTATTTTTAACTTTGGGGCATAAACGAACATAAAGACATTTGTAGAGAATGAAATTTTGGACAATTTTTGTTCCTACCTTTATTTTTCTAGGATCAATATTTAAGGTAGTACCTCAATCATCAAAAAAAATTGTATTTTTTTCTCGTTTTTTCGAGAAAAAATGACCACATTATTGTTGATAACTAGTGAGAAAAAATGTTAAGAAGCAAAACGTCGGTCAAGCCTTAAATTACTATTACCCTGAATAAGTGTACCAAATTTTATGTCAATCCGTTTATTAGATGTCGAGAAATCGCGTACACCGTTTTGAAAAACATGGTTTCGAGAAAAACGCGTTTAAAGTTTTCCTAGCAGTTCTATTGTTCTAATCATAAGTTAACCTTCAATCTACGATTCTTGCACGATATGTTGGACCTTCCACTTCAATAGGGAACGTTCCGCAAAGTTCAGCGCAGATGGCGCCACGTAAACATAGCGTAAACAAAAGAAGCTGGCAACGCACGCGGTACATTTTCCCGATGTCTTTCTTGTACTAAAATTATATGAATGGACATAATGGACAATAATTACGGATATTTCACTACACCGGAATTGAAAAATCGGCTTCTACTCTTTTCCGTCTCTGTTCATTCTTTAAAGTTTCTTTTTTGCTCCAAACAAACAGGGAACGTATAACCCCTTTTTTAAATATATTCCGGCTCAGTTTCATCCCCGTAAAGAATGAAAATGAGCTAGATAAGTATTATGTAATAAAATAATACCAGAAGGTTACAAAAATGGAAATATTTCAAATATAAATTTTTAGGTTATGATGATTAACTACTTTACAATATACTTTTAGAAGTAAATAGGGTCAAAAAATATTATGTTTATACACTGAATTGTAACCAATTCTTTGTTTCTATAGTCTGCAGATCTAATGTGATCAGAATATAGCCTCGAATGTTTTGTGGCTGTAGAGTGCTTGCGACGTATAGCAGTTTCCCATTGCTTGCGAAAGTTTTTCGTTTTCGGGAAATAAATGAACGCCTTCGTGTCTGCATTCAATTGCACAAATTCTTCACAATTTATCTACGACAAACGGAATATTTAAAGAAAATTCGATTTCTTAATCAAATTTTGTATCGAATTCCTACAAAAGGATGTTAAAATTAAAATTTTAAAAAGCCCTTGAATGGGCTGTATAAAATGTTTTAGTTGGCAAGAAAAAATGTTGTTTTTTTTTACTGGAGGAGGCCGGCATATTTAACATTCATAGAAAGAAAATAAAAATTTAAGAATCAATTTAGTGAACAAATTTTACCCGAAAAAGAACAATTGGTTCCTGAATTTATACAAATAAATTGATTTATTCTCGAATTTATACAAGTTAACGCAGTCCTCTAGTTTCTCGGCTGTTTTTTTTACGGCTTTTTCAATAATCTTTACGGGTAAAGCATCGAAATAATCAATCTCATTGTTTTTGCATAATCTTTATTAACATTTAAATAAGCTTTACAAATTTTTTGACGTCAAAATATATAATAGAATAAAAGTTACAGTGGCCGACAGGAAGACATCAAGTAAAAGAGGTGCTTGACGGTGACCAAGATTGCGGCTGTTCTGCTTATCTGAAATCAAAAAACCAAACGGCATTTTAATCTTCATATTTAAGACTAGCGATTGGTGAATTCTAAATTACAAAAATTGACTTTTTTATACACTTTTGAAAATTACATTCTATTTTTTACTCATTTTTTCTTAAGTTTTTCGCTCGTACAAAAAAAAACTATCGAAGCAATCATGCTAATCCTAGTTCAATCGCTGGCTTATAACATATTAAAGATGCTGTATAAATTTGAACAAGATCGGTGCAGTAGTTTCTGAAATATCGTGGTCACCGTTTCGAAAAATGGTGTTTCGAGAAAAACGCGTTTGAAAGTATACCTGCTCCGTATACCTGCTCCGTTCCAGGGCCGTAACTTGTGAACCACTTCGAATATCGAAAAATCCTTTGGCACACATTTTCTACACATGTTGTAGATGTGATTTATGAAAAAAAAAAACGATTTTTTCGACCCGAGAAACTAGAGGATCGCCTTAATTTATATGAATTATTTTATACAAGTTAATTTATATGAATTAGTTTATACAAGTTAATTTATTGTTCGCACGTAAATATACGAATTTATTGAGAAATAAGCGATAGTTAAAACGATACACTGCTGGAGGCAAAAACGCGTAACTTTACATCGATGCAGTGCCGATAGATTCCATTTGTGGCAAAGCTGCGTTCACCTGATAATATTTTTTTCAAACGTTAATTATTTGCACGTATGCTGCAATATTGCAACGAAAAATAATTATGGATTAATTTGTTTTCGAACAATTATCATTTCGCTCTTTCAAGTTATTGAAAACGACTTTATCCCGTATTTTCAAGACTCAAAGTCGTTCACGTACTTTCGCGACCGGAAAAATCGTGGCAAGGACGTGCGGGCATTGTATCGGAGAGTTTGCTGAAGGAACTAGTTGGAACATCGTCGAAGTATTCGTGCGTCTTTACCTGTGGTCCGAAAGCATTCATGACCGTTGCCAAAGAGTGAGTATCCATTTTTGTTTCTTTCAAATAAATTTGTTATCACAAAATACCCAGGATTCGACGTGCGAAAAACGATGCTGTTTTTTTCCTTCCAGAGCTCTGACGAGGCTCGAATGGAGCGCGTCGCAGACGCACGAGTTCGACGGCTAATAAGAGCCCAAAGAAGAAAATAACCCATGAAAGTACGAAAGTTCGAAATCTAGAGTAGTCAAAGAAGACGAAAAACTATTTGGAAGGGATCGATCGAAGCCTCGATCGCGAGGGTGATCAGCCATGTTTTTTTCGATCGACGAGATTGACGACCCCCGCGATGGCGGCGATGGATTTTCGCCTTACAAGCAAATTTCTTACCTGCGCTAAAATTATTTTCATTGACTCCTCGAAAAATCTTGCAACACTTTTCATACAAGGCTGAGGGACAGGGAGAAGGGAATTACAAAAAAAGAGACATATTTCTCAAACTAAATTACAAGCAATGTTTCGAAAATGGATATCGGACCACCCCGCGACACTATTGACCTTGAATCATTTGTGGGAACAGACATATCCGCCTAAGAAAACAAAACAAGTATCGTGAAAGTTTGCCGGTATATCGTCAAAGTTTTTGAAAAATTTAACCTCGCGAATTTATTCTCGAATCGAACAATCATACGATTAATTCGTCAAGAGCTTCGTGTCTGTGCGCATGCGTGTGTATTTGCGTGTACGAGTGTGTCAAGCTCGAAAAATCGACTAATCATTGATGTTTTAGCCTCTTGTACATAATGTCCAGAGATTAACTTTATTTGTACGTACGAGAACAAAAAAAAAAACAAGTACAACTTATTGAATGATATATAATTGAGTGTGAATGAGAGAACAAAAAAATCAATTAAATGTTTCAGACAACTTTTAGATCGAGAAATGGCGTTATTGAATTATTCATTAGTTTTCATCGTTCCTTTTCCTCCAATCTCATCCTAAATTTCTATCCAATTTTACCCTACCTCACGCCTGATATTTATCTATTTTCTTCTTGCAACAATAAAATCTCGCTCGGAACAAAAACGAAATTATTCAATTGATTCCAGACGCCTGTATCCTCTCGTCCCCAGTTGAAAATGAATTATCTATCCTTATCTATCCAAATAAAACAATGCATACTAACTAACAAAGTAAAAAAAAAAACATCCAATAACAAACGCAGATTCAACAATCGTCAGACGAAATCGCTCCGATCACGGATTCGCTTGGTTTCGTCTGAGCGCCTGTTACTTGTAAATCGTATTTGAATAAATTATCTCCCGCGATCGCGGGCTTTTCCGGCTGGATGGGGAGTGGTTACTTGGTCGTATTGGTGGTGCAGCGTGCAACGGTGGTAAGTGGTGAGGTAAGAGCTACGGAAAATAATATAACCGAGAAATGCATTTGCATAATTTTATCGCAGACAGTGGGACGCTGATATGCAAATTGATCCTTGTCGCTTCGTCCGGCCAACTTTCCAAAGTGGCACTTTCGATTCTTGCTGTATATACAGATATATGGTTCGAATAACGACGAGAGGGAAAATGACTGACGGTAAAATATTTCGTCTCTTTTAATGTCTTATTACGATGTGTAGTTTTAAAAGACGATTATTTGGAGATATCTACACACACATATACATATACATACATATATATATATATATATATAACATTTAATTCTTTTAATTCATATCTATATATATGTAAATGTAAAAAATTAAGTGTTTTTTTTTAAACCCGTAAGAGTGTACGCTGGAAGTCAGGAAATTACAAAAAACATACACACACATATATATGGAGAAAGAAAATTTCGTCTATTTTTTTCCCTATATTTGTCTATATATATAGGAAAGATATTTGATTACATTCGTTACAGACAAAAGGGAAAAGAAGGTTGATAAAAAAGTTATATATACATAATTAAATATTTTTGAAAATACATAATTTAAATTATATGTATATTAGAATGGCCAAAAAATGTTTTTTTAATTTTTGTTGAAAATGTTGAGAATGACAAAAAAATGAGTGCTGACCAAATTTTAGCCATTTATATTAATATGTAGAGGTCTTTCATCGCAATTTTCTATTTCTCATTTATTTAACATGATAAAAGTTTGTCGCTTCTCAGCTTTATAACTCACCTACGTATGAACACACGGAAATGCCGAAAGCATTTTTTATAGGAAATTTAACGCTCTACAAAAAAGGTCGTTAGCCTTCATACGATAAATTCACTCGTTCAAATTTTATTCAACTTTACAGTTGTATTTATGATAAATTTCATGATTTTGTGAGATTTTTGGTCTTCTGTGACAATATCATTGATTTTTCGTTGTTTTTTTCTGATTCATCTTGAAAAGTATTGTGTCCTTTTTAAATTATTCCGTAGATTTTTATATATCATGCTATGGGCATTAGAATTCGGTTTAAAAATAGATTCTTGTACTAATGTACTTTTAAATAACAACAAATTTAAATCTATGAGGAATTTTAGAAACTTAGATTTTTGGACTTTTGTGACAAAATTATTGATTTTTTGTTGTTGTTTTTTTTCTGATTTATCTTTAAAAGTATTGTATCCTTTTTAAATAATTCCCTAGATCTTTAATTATCATGCTATGGGCAATTGAATTTGGTTTAAGAATAGATTTTTGGACTAATGTAATTTTAAATAACAATAAATATAAATCTATTAGGAATTGTAGAAACTATCTATGAAGTAATTTGAAAAGGATGCAATACTTTTTAAGATAAATCAGAAAAAAAAACAAAACAAAAAATCAATAATTTCGTCATAAAAGTCCAAAAATGTCACAAAATCATGAAATTTCTGATAAATTCAACTTTGACGTTGAATAAAATTCGAACGAGTAAATTTATCGTGTGAAAGACAAGGACCTTTTTTGTAGAGCGTTAAATTTCCTATAAAACAATGTTTTGCGCATTTTCGTGTGTTGACCCGTAGGGGAGTTATAAAGCTGAGAAGGGGCAAAAAAGTGTTTACCATGTTAAATGCATGGGAAATAGTACATCGCGATGAGAGACCTCCAAATATTCATATAAAGGGCTAAAATTTGGTCAGTACTCATTTTTTGTCATTCTTAACAACATTTTCAACAAAAATGTCAATTGAAAGAAATTTTTTTTTGGGCCAATCTAATATATATATATATTAGATTGGCCCAAAAAAAAATGTTTTCTTTCAATTGACATTTATTACGTATTATATATATATATATATATATATATATATACGTTACGTATTACATTACGTATTATATATATATAATACGTGTGCTGTTATGAATGGATAATCCTGCAACTGTCGATATGTCAGATCTCGTCCTACTATATGCTGGAATTTCAGTTTGGTAAAAGTCCCACGGTTTTCGAGTTTTTGGGCCTTATGTTATTGGGAGTACAAGTAAGTCTCCGCCGTTTGGGAAAAGAGGGCCCCACCAGGAGGTTATGGTTGAAATTGTCAGATGTAAAACGTCATATCCTAAGGTAAGGCATTTGGCAAGACCATTACCTTGAAATATTATCGATTTTGTATCAGGGTCACATAATTTTTTTCGTGCGAAAATGTCAAGTTTTGAGCCGAATAAGCGTCTGGGAATGATGATTACCATTTGGAAATCAGAAAAGTACTTTTCGTTCTCATATGCATACGAACCTTATAGAATTTCATCCGGAAGCATATTTAAAAAATTTAATTCTGCTTGTTAGACCCAGTGGCGTAGCGTGGGCGGCGCAGATGTGGGGCGGCGGCGGCGGGCGGCACTCAGTTGCGAAAATAGGGAGGAGGGGCGGCAAATTTAGGGTTAGCCCCGGGCGGCAAAAATCCACGCTACGCCACTGGTTAGACCGAAAAAGTACCTTCTCACTTCCAAGCTGTCGAATAATCATGGCGAAAAAGGAAATTACACAAGTAAATAGTAAACATCGAAAGCAGAAGTTGCGCTTTGGTGACGAATGCTCAAAACAGGTGTAATATGTATCTAAGTTTTTTCAGAATTGAAAAAACGGTCCGAGTCGACTTTTCGGTTTTTGCAGCCAGAGAAGGGAGCATTTTTTTAATTGTTTTTTTTTACACCAGAAGTGAGTTTTTCCGCTATAAAAATGTATAATCAACGATGGGAAGGGGAGTAGTGGTCTGGGTTGAGCTGGAATACCCCATATATACATATATTGCATTTTTATCGTCCACTTTTTCGCTTTTCACTGTATTGGATATAATTAAATCTCTCTCTCTCTCTCTCTCTCTCTCTCTCTCTCTCCCTCTCTCTCCCTTTCTCCCTCTACACATATACATTTATACAGAACAGACATTGAGGCCCCAGTTTTATCGGAGTCTCGACTTAATTAACGTGACGAAAAGAACCAAAAAATTCTCATTCCGATAATATTTTCATTAACGCAATGAAAAGTCCAGGAATTTCGCAGTTTCATCAAGCGATAATATTTTTGTAAAAAGTCACTGCTGAACGATTTTTAACAAGAATTAATAAGTCAATTATTTCTCCAAATAGCTGCGATTTTTTTTCTTCAACATATCTTTTTCGTCAATTTTTTTCTCGCACGTGGTGTCTCGTAGGCACCCGCCGAGACTCGAACGACGTTTTCACCATGCCGGTCCGGGTGAAACTTCGATAATGGTAAAGTTTGCAACATTCGGACGTTAATTTTCCGGCGAAGCGGGAAGATGGGTGCACGTATAATGGTCATTGTGATGGTAAAAACGATGCATACTGTAAACGAGGGAACCTGGCTCTTTTTAGATATGAAAAAGAGAGAGAGAGAGAGAGAGAGAGAGAGAGAGAGAGAGAGAGAGAGAAAGAGAGAGAGGGCCTATTGATCGGCTTGGACTGACGAAACTTTGTTCGTATTTTCGCAATATGACATGATGAGCCAGTTGGGTGCGCGATGGGCATGGAAGAGAGGAAAGAAGACCACTGGGAATTATCTGACCGAGACCGAGCTCTTTTGGCTTTTTAAAACATAATATACACGTATGTACCGTGATATACCCATATATATATATATATATATATGTGTGTGTGTGTGTATATATGTATATGTGTGTGTGTGTGTGTGTGTGTGTGTGTGTGTGTGTGTGTGTGTGTGTGTGTGTGTGTGTGTGTGTATACACACACACATATATATATATACACACACACACACACACACACACACACACATATATATATATATATATATATATATATATACATGCGTATGTCAGCGAAGAGTATAATTAATGGGCGATATCTAACGTATCTTGCCAAAGCCGTGAACCAGATTTCACGCCACGTCGGTGGTTTGTCCTTGTTCCATAAATGACCAGAAATACGTTCGCATTTAATTTACTCCGTTGCGGCACAAACAGCACATTTCTTTTCGAGTTCATTTCATCGAGAGATGACGAACGTCGTCGTCGACGTACAAATTAAGGAAAAAAAGAAAGACGAGATTGCGTGCTCGTGGAAATAAAAAGCGATTTTTTCCCTCTCGAACGATCATGCATTTAATGAGTTAGAGGGAGGACAGCATTGTGACGGGCCGAAAAAGTCGTTTTTCATGATTTATTTTTGTGTAGTGGATTACTTATTTGGGATTTGGAACAATGGTATGTAATTAAGCATACATTGAACTGACGTGTATATTAAAAAAAAAAAATTAACAATGTTCTTGCGGTATAGTGGAGCTTCGGAAAATGTGGTCCGAAGGGCGGATCGATAACTTGATGGTTGGTGTGGAAAATAAAAATAAAAAAGTTTCACAATGTATATAAATGTAGTTCTTGTTGTACGGAGCCGTTTTTGGAAAAAATGACGAAATGGCGGATGTTGAAAACAAGTGTAGTTTTCGAGGTGTGTTTATTTATGTTCGGGGCCTTAAAAATACTAAATTTAAGAGAACGGCTACGTACAATGATAGCTACGGTAATTACGGGAATTTTGGTTTTTTTTAAATTGAAAATCGCTATTTCTATTATTGGGGTTTAATAGCTACTGGTATATTTGGTATATAATATAATAATATAGTATAATATTTGGGGTATAAACTCTAAATTTAAGTATCAAGTGTACATTTATTAAGTATAAACTTGATAAACATAAAATTTCAAAAAAATGGCGGCTACTTACAAGGATAGCTACTGCAATTACGGGAATTTCGGTTTTTTTAAATTGAACATCAGACAATTATAGCTAGAGTTATGATTCCGGCCAGGTCGAGAAAAGTCGTTTCGAGAAAAACGCAATCGAAAGTTTTAGTATACGTAAATCGTTGCGCTACGTGGTCCCACTAAATCTTCTCTAACTTGGTAAATTTCCAATACTTCATATTGCATTTTTTCACACATTCTCGAATAATCATATTTTGAAAAAAAAAAGAAAAAAAATCGATTTTTTTCGGTCTTGAAGCGATGTTGAGAATGTGCAGGCATTTTTTTTCGCATCTGACTGCTCGACGAATTGATCACGAATTTTCTGCACTCGATGAAAAAGGCTCCGGTCTCACCGTTATTTTTTTTTCCACTGCCTCGAAGTCTAATTGGAATGGCATAAACCGGATGACCGAAAGGCTATACATTTTTTCGTATTTTCCACGAGGCGAAGTTGATATCCACTAGACAGATGGGGATCTAAAAAATGTCGAGTTTTTTTTCAGTGTTGCAGACGATTGTAGGATTGTGTATATTTATGGATGTGGATAGGCATGATGGAAACGAAACGTTCTCATTTTCTTCGAGCGAAATGGTCAATGCCGTCGCCGGCTGGTCTGACCACACGTATACCGTATCTACTACGAGCCCACCGTGGCCGCTCTGAATTCACCTCTTTCTCCGCGTTTTTACTCCCGGTCCTCCTCCTCCTATCCCGTGCCTTTCCACTTGTGGCGCAATCTGCTCTCCAACTCCCAGGAAAATGAGGAACGGGGCGGAGGGAATCGAGGGGGCTCGGTAGATTGCACGAATCGTCGACTAAACCTGACGAAACGTTGGAACTTCATTTCGAATATGCTTCCGACCGAGTGGCGAATGGTAGGCCGGTTATCTTTTATTTTTTTGTCAAAAATGTGCTTCTATGTGTCACTGCATTATTGGGGCGGATATGATGGCCTCAGAGTGCAGGAAAAAGACTTCGGTTCGGCGCGCAACTGATTTTTGAAACTTTTGTGACCCACGGAGAATTTGTTTTTTCGTAATAGTGTGACTCACGTTTTTGAAGCGTTTGTGTATAAGAATGATATTTCAAAAACAGGATATTTTATTTTATAGTTTTATTTTATTTCAATATAGTTTTTAATTTAATTATACATTTTTTTTATATTATTTTTATTTGATTATAATATTATTATCTATTTATATTTATATTATTTTCATTTAATTATGGTTTTATTTATATTTGATTTTATTACTTTATTGCATAGTTTTATAATCTAGGGTCTTTATTTTAATTTGCAACAGAGATTTTGTGAAAATTCCTAAAATTGACTGAGTTATGACGATATTTGTGAACGGTCAGATCGCCCACTATGCTTTTTTTTAAATTAAATTTTATAAAGTTTTATGAAACGATGTAAATCGTATTCAAATTCGGACAGAGCATAGTGTATAACTTTTTCTATCGTATGGCCGCACGATTTTTTTTACATGTTTCGCCATTTGTGAAGAAGAAATAATTACAGTTGTTTCTTTTTTCTCGGACATCAAACTTTATTTTCTACAGCTTGCCACTTCCGTAATTTTCACAATTTCAAAAAGTATCCGGCCATACGAACGTTTTGTTTGTAAGGGGGGAGATCCCTTTAGGCGACAAAAAAAATGCTGATACTCACGATTTTTTAAAGGGGGAATATTTTTTCATCATTTTTTAGACTTACAGTATGTTTTATTACTACTTTTCGCTGTTCCATGGTATTTTTTTTCTTCATAATCTTTAAAAATGACGGAAGTATGGCACAGTCTTCTAAACCGGTTGCGGCGGATGTTGTCGGACGGCGTGACACGTAGCGTTGGCGGGATTGATATGAAAAAAAAACCAACGAAATGTTTTCTTTCGTTAACACTCATACGCAGAATTTGAACCAAGAAAAAGTGAGAAATATTGAAAATCGATGAAATGGTACGCTTTGAAACAAAAAGATTGAATTTTCCGAAAAAATGGCTACAACTTGCAATAAAAAAATACATTTATTTTTATTTTCAAAACACTTAGGATCATGTTTTAGACAATAAAGTTAGAAAGAATTATACCAAATGTCATCAGAATCGGTCGATTAGTTTTTCAGCTACACGTCACGCCAGTATTGAAAATACAGTTTAAAGGACCATGCCTTTTTAAAGGCATGGTCTACATGGTAAAAAGGACTACCCTTTTTAAATATTGATAAAAAAAAAATACCATGTAACAGCGAAAAGTACCAATAAAACATACCCTAAGTATAAAAAATGGTGAAGAAATCTTTCCTTTGAAAAAAAATCATGAACATCAGCAAATTTTTTCCTCGCTTAAAGGTATCCCCCCCTTAAACTAGAATAACATTTTTCGGTTCAGATGACCCAAGTTGCCAGGAGCGGCTGCACCGATTGGCCATGCAGCAACATCAGCACTTTATTCAAATAATAATAACGTCATTTCGTACCAATATTTTTCAATTCAATAAAAACTCAACCCTGGCAAGAGTATGTATTAATTGTGCGTAAAATCCCAACCTCGTAATTCCAAAAGTTCCATCAGAAAAAAATATTGAAAATCGATCTGTTTTTCGGGGCCCAAACTTATGCAGACCCGTTCATCGCGATGATTTTCCGCATGATTTATTTCCAAAAATAAATCGACAAAGAAGCGCACCACGAGATTATGGTGCGAATGAAAATAATAGAGAACGGAGTGTCTCGAAACGCAAATACACAATTGCGTGAACCGCAAATTCGTAGCTGTTGTTCCAGCAGCTATCGGGTCAGCTTCTCTAATTACTTATTCACTGTATATAAACGAATTTCTACGCCGATGCGTGCCCCTGCTATTTCCCACGCTCGATACCCTCGCGATATATAATGAACCCGTGCGATTCGAAAAATCGAAATTGCACGCACACGCAGGGCAAAGTATACGGGTCGCGTTTCTCGGCTATGACAAACGTGTGAGTTTAACCGCGGGCTTAAGGGTAGTAATCAATTCATCCGAATTCGCGTCGCTTCGATCTGACGCCGAAATTGCTGCCGCGTGGATAACACGGGGCTCACCACGTAAAGGTATCATCGCAGTGTCGAATGGTCGAAAAATAGCTGATTTTCGCGATTTTTTTTTCGATGATTAAAATACGCTAGTCAGTCTGATTTTTTTGTGTTAAATCAAAGCACTCATGAAGAACAGTAAATGCATTTTTGAACGTTTATTTTAATTTTTTTTAACGGCTAGAAATGTTTTCGAAAACAGGAGTTCTCACGGTTGTGGCCGTAAATATTATTTGAAACAAAATTTGTAAAAAGATCATTAATCAGTATGAAAACCGCTATCTTGCGATGGGGTTTTTTTTTAAATCAAAATTGACAAAATGGCGACGGGTTGAAAAAAAAGTATCGAATTTAGCCTATTTTTTCGACAGTTTTTCATGAAGGGGTTAGACCACAGTAACGGGTATAAAATCGTGTGCGAATTTAACAATTTTTTTTAGCGTATGAAAAAGTGATTCATTCATAAAATTAATTACACATCTATTTAGTATGAAAATCAAGCTGTTAGAAAAAATATATATATTTTTTCCATGTACAAAATGGCCAACTACTAATATTTTCATTTGTTATCTAACAGCTCCGCGGCGTGACATTTAGCATCCACAATTTTTGACCTAGGAATTTAAAAAATATTGTTTTATTCAAAAGTTGTAGGTATTTGAACGAACGTTTTATACGAAATTTTTCACTGAAAATTCATTTCTTAAGTTCAAATACTTACAACTTTTGAATAAAACAATTTTTTTACCGTCTCCACTGTCGGATAATGCAAAAAAAAAAGATTTTTTGAAAATTTTACACTGTGATGATCCCTGAGACCAATTTTTCCCAAATTTCGCCTATACAATTTTTGTTCTTCATTAAAATTTTTTCCAATCTATTCGTTTATGCCAACACTTCGATCATTAGATATTTCAGAGAGGCCTCGATGATTATGACTAAAAGGCTCCAATTGAAGAAAATGTCGAAGAAATTCTTTTTTTTTCCGCGGCATGCGGCGATTCGGCCTGAAAAGTCTTGTACCGACGGATATTTATCGATGATGAAAACTGCGTGACTGACTCGAACGCCTCGAGGCTCCTCACGTACGTGTCTTTCTCACCTTTTTTTTTACTTCTCCATCCATCGCCGACAGCAGTCATTAAAAAAAATGCAAGATTAAATGTTGAAATGGGCCAAATAATTTTGCAAGTGCTGCGTGCAGCTTGGTATTTTTCACGAGGGCGGCCGAATAAAAAAAATATCTTAATAATAAGAAATATGTGTTTAATATTTAATAGGAATAGATAATGAGAAAAAATATATAATAATAAGAAATAATAAGAAGTAAAGATAAATGAAAATGTATTCATTATTTTTGAAAATGTTGCTTTTTAATACGGTTAAATGTAATCGGTTTAAAGATCAGATTGAAGTTAAATATAATAATTTTAATATAATTTGTAAGAATAAATGTAAAGGAGAATACAATGAGGGGAGCTTGTGTGTAAACATTCTCTAAGGGAATCTCCTCGAATTAAAGATTACGCCTACTATAATATTTTTAATGGAGTTTTCATTTATTTAATAAAAATTTAATTTATTGTATTTAATACAGTTTAATCAAATTAAGTTTAACTATACTAATTTTAACAATGTATTTAAATACAGGTAAATACATCAATGTGGGTCTTGAAAAAAAATGAATCCCAGATGCACCAATTTTGCTCCATATGGAATTTTTTTCAATGCATAAATTTGCATAATTTTAAATCAATTAAAATTGATGTTAATTTTCAACGAATTAAAATTAATTCTAGTTAATAATTAATTGAATTTCATAATTTTTTAAATATTCGGTACACTTTTTATACACTTAAGAAAAATTTGAAAAATCTCAACTTCCCAACGAATGGAAAAAGATTGATTTTTCCTTCGTACCAAGACGAAAATTCGCGTGCGTCTCTGTCATCTATGTGCGTATAGTAAAAGGGCAGGGGGCAAATAGTACAGAGGTAGCGAAAGAGACACAGAGAGATAAAAAAATTGTGCCCGAGAGTCGAGAATCTCGCACGCGTCTCGAACACGCCCACATACGAGCATACATATCTCCACGTACTTTTTGTACATGTAACGTGTAGGCCGCCTGTGTCGCACGCGTTTCCACACATATATGTCACGTGTTGTGCTGAGCCATGAAAAAAAGGGATTCAAAGTGGGTAATATAAGCTCAGTGTGGCGTAAGAGAGGAGGAAGAAGAAAAAAAGGTGATGCTGCGAGGGTGCGAGCAGGCTGTGGTGGATGAGGAGGATCGACCTCCCCTTCATGCACGTTGCTATAGGGTGAAGTCGTGAAAAATGGACCACGTAAATGTTATTTTTTCTCTTTGTTCACATGTTTCTCCGTCGTGTCGTTACCGAGCGAATTTCTTCGGCGTTTTGAAATTTTTACCACACTTTCTCACTTGGGGAGAAAATCAAGGATAGGGGGAGTAAACGAGAGACGTGTAATTTTCTCGATTCCCCGAGGGCTGAAGTTTAACCTTCCTCGACTTTCGATTATATTAATATACACATTTATTGCAGCGGGATAAACATTATTCTTATTAGTGATCTTTTTTGGATAAGGTTTCTACCCCCCCCCCCCCCGCGATCGAACTGAAATTTTGTGAAAACCTTCCTTTTAATATTTTAAGACAACCCCTAAAGGGATTTTTGGCGATTCGCGATATAGTACGGTCGTGCTGTATATTGGAATCGGAAAAAATTAGAAGAAGGCTAGTTTTTTGAGAGGTGAGTTTGCCTAAAAATTGGGGTGTAGGGGTTTTTTAAGGGATGAACGGGGATGGGGTGAATTAATGCTAAACTACAACCGAAGTCGTGAAAGTTCTTTTTGGGGATGAAAAAGTGGGATGAAATTTTGAAAAATCAGTTTTAATTCGATAACTCTTCACGAGAAATTCATACAATTTTCGTTCAAATGGGAACGTTGTAGCCCTTGAAAAGACGCGTCGATCGAGTATTTGATCATCCTTCTCCAATAATATCTTCATCCCCAAAAAAATTGTTGAAATATAAAAAAAATTGTTTATTGAATAACTCAAAAACAATCGATTTTTCGGAAATGGTTTAAATGAACGAAATGTAGAGAATAATTTTCTCTATATTTTCGTTTCCATGGACCACTCTTGAATTTTGCTTTTTCCAATCCGTCTCGGGGGTTGAAACTTCAAAATGGAATTCTGGGAAAACTATTGACCGAAAATGAAGAGATACGAGTTTGGCGCTGTGGACATAAATGTAGCTGCGGCTTCAAGCTACAAATTGTTCCACGGCGGCGAATTCATGCGGCCAATAATTTTCCCAGAATTTCATTTTGAATTTTCAACTCCCGAGAGGGGTTGGAAAATCAAAATTCAAGGGTGGTCCATAGAAACGGAAATATAGAGAAAATTATTCTCTACATTTCGTACATTTAAACCAATACCCGAAAAATCGCTTGTTTTTTTACTTATTCAATAAACCATTTTTTTTGGTATTTCAACAATTTTTTGGGGGGTGAAGATATTATCTGAGAAAGATGATCAAATACTCGATCGACGCGTCTTTTCAAGGGCTACGACGTTCCTATTTGAACAAAGAGTGTGCGAACTTTTCCTAAAGAGTTATTAAATTAAAACTGATTTTTCAAAATTTCCCCCCCCCCTTTTTCACCCCCAAAATGAACTTCCACGACTTCGGCGCAGTGGACAAAACTAAAGCCCGGATTTTTCTGAACATTTTGTCTCACGGCGCCGACCTCGTAGGGGTTGTAGTTTGGCGTCAATCCACCCCCATCCCCCCATCCCCTAAAAAACCCTGCTCTCCGATTTTTAGGCAAACACCCGCGGCACCTACAGAATCACCTGTCAACAAACTGGCCTTCTGATTTTTTCCGATCACGGGGTTTTTCAGCGACAGCTCGACTGTACTAATATTGAATTTTGACGTTTTTTTTTAACGCACGCCTACTATCTATATCTGCTACATCCCCTTTCATATCTATAAATGTTATCGCGCTCTCCGTTTTGTCCAAACAAAAATACTCAAACAAACCCAAACCAAAATATTAAAAGTAAGGTTTGTGCAAAATTTCAGCTCGATCTTAGCGGACGGGGGTTTCGGAACCTTGCCCTTTTTTACAACGAACGCGGTGCCCTTTTGAAGGGAACAAGTACTGTCTTTTTCTTCCGGTCTATTTGATGAAAAAAACGACAAGGTGGATTTTTTTCTTCGGACCCCAGGGCCATATTTCCCGACACGGGGCTGCACAAATGTATATAGGGGCACGCAGGAGGTGCGGGAGAATCGCCAGGGTTGAGCGGTGTGCGCTGGGCTATGCCGGTGGACGTGTACCGCGGGAGGGTGGCAGGGGATGGTCGGAGCAAGGATAGAGGGATGCTGTGCGGCAATAGCGGTTTCAGTCGCGCGACGGCTCTCGCCCCGGCCAGTCGATCGAGCTGATATCCTCTCAACAATCGACTTAACAAGACTCAATCGCAAAAAAATACACTTTAATTTTTAACGCACGTAAATGCTTAATTAAAAAAAAGAAAATTAAAAAGCTTCGCTAATGAGTTCGCGAGTAAATCCGTATCGGCTTTCGTGACAGAAAAGTTTTTCCGCCTGAAATAACGTTATCCCCGATCGAGTAAGGGGATAAAGCATCTGTTGATTATTTTTTTTTTTCGGAAATTTTCGAGCCCTTCGTCGTGCGAAAAGTATGGCTCTTTTGTCGAAAAAAAATATCTCCTATAACGCGCATTTCTTCCTGTAACTTTTTCAAACATATGGACGTTTTTCTCCTCTTCGGCGATTTTTTTCGCGCTTTTTAAATATGTTACTTTGTGCTCGGATTTTGCAGAGGACTCGAACAAATCGTATAATTGATCGAATTTCAAGCCGGTCACTCTGAATTCCCGCTGTTGACCGGTCCACGTTTTCGACAATTCATGCTCGAACGCGCTCTGTCGAGCTTTGTTACGTTCATTACGTTTTCAAGCACTTCTTTTTTCGGTATGTTTGCTGATATAACGTAATATAATTATTCGCCAATTGTAAAGCTTCGGAAATTATTATTATTATTATCGACATCACAATTACTATTGTTATAATTTTAATTATTTTTGTGATTATTATTGGTAATATTGTTATTGTCACGATGATTGGTATTCTTGTCATTGTTCATAATATTATAATAATAATAATTCGTATTGCAAAAATTGGTCATCTTACCATTGACGTTATTATGGACAGTTAGTATTATTATTGTTGTTTCAACTGTCATAAAAAAGTGTCCCACTTCTGTAAATAATGACTTCTTTTTCGTTTTATTCGCTGATATAACGTGATATAATTATTCGCGACATTGTATAGCTTGCAAAATTATTTTTTTTTAATTAAAAAAAAATCACATCGACATCACAATCACTATTATCGTGATCACTATTATCGCTATCACTATTATCACACTACACACAATCGTGATTACTATTGTCACACAAAAAAATCGATCGACATCACGATTACTGTTATTATATATATTTTAATATATATGTATATATTTAATTTTTTTCGTGATAAAATATATATTTTGATGATATTTTTGTGATATTATTTTGGTAATATTATTATTGTCATTTTGATTAGTATTCTTGTAATTGTTCGAAATATTATAATTATCATAATTCGTATTACAAAAATTGGTCATCTTACCATTGACGTTATTATGGACAGTTAGTATTATTATTGTTGTTTCAACTGACATAAAAAAGTGTCCCAGTTCTGTAAATAATAACGACACAGGTGTATTTTTCATCGATGTACTTTTTCTTCGTTTGAAGCTTATCACACATAGATATGAAAATTGGAAATCGATAGAGAAATTTTACGGAAGAGGATTTGAGATTAGAGGTATATAAAAAAATGGCCACTGGCGTATATATTATTATTTTTTAACCGACGAGAGAAAGAGAGAGAGAGAGCGAGGAAGTTGTAGAAAAATAATTTAACGAATGGGAGGTGAATTACGAGACTGAAAAAGAAAATCTCGCCGTGAGCGAAAGAACGAAGAAAAAACTTTTTTTTAAACTTCGTCGTATTATGATTTATGCTCGCGTGGCCTCTCAACGAAGTCGTGGTAATTTTTCTTTTTTCTTTAACTCACCGGCAATAATAACTTAAGACGGTCTTTAATTCTACTTTACGAGAGGGCCAACTTTGGTACATAAATTTTGGCCTGTGTCGGACTGCAGGCTCATTAGACCCCTTCTCGGATTATTAATGTAGCCACTGCAACACTCTTTGTTCCCGCTGCCCTTCGGCACCGCTGCTTCGCTCCGGAACACTTGTTATTCGACAAATAATATGTTGAATTAAAAAAAATTAAAAATGATCAGTTCAGACTCCAACGCCGATTCGACTTTTCATCTTCGCGTAAATCCTGAGCTCGAACTTTTATCGCAGTTTTATCGTTCGGCTCGGTAAATTTACGCGGTACGTGATAATCCGTAAAACACGTCGTGAAAGTCCCATGGTCGTGCACAGCTTCAGTGTTTCAGTGCGCGCGCGAAATAATGAGTGGGCGGAAAAACGAGTTGACCGATAGCGAATAATGATGTTCGTCGTTACAATCGATCCGATCACGTAAAACTGAATATACTCTTCTTTTCCTTCTCCGACAACGTCCCGCTCACTCCCTACCTCCCTCTCTGTCACCCGGACTCCGTCGGAAAAGAAAGTTAAAAAAACGGGATTTCGCAAGTTCAAATTCGGAAAATGCACCAAAATCCAGACGTACCTTCCGCAATTTCAATTTCATCGATCAACACGGGTGACTTTTCGGCTGCAGGCAGATTCGCAACAAGGTAAATATCCTACGGAGAATCAACGATGAGCCACGAAGCTAATTAAGGGGGGAGATACCTTTAGGCGAGGCAAAAAATGTTGATGATTTTTTGTTCAAAATATTTTTTCACCTTTCGAGCCTTAGGGTATGTTTTATTACTACTTTGGTTGTGAAATCGTATTTCCTTTGATTACTCTTTAAAAATGGTGGAGGTATCCCCCATGGAAATTTATGTATGTAAAATATATGCAGAAAATATATGCTACATATATATATATCGGTCGCATATATAGTGACGAAAAATAGAATAATACGTATATATTCAGTATATATGCATCAAATATATGACGCATATATTACCCGTATATTTTCGATATATTTTTCTGACCAAAAAAATATATGTTACGTATAAACACTATATATGATGCATATATGAGGCATATACGACGCATATATTTTCGATATATTTTCAATCTATTTTTTTGTCAGAAAAATATATCAAAAATGTATGCGTCATATATGACTCATATATGTGTAATTTATGGGTCATATATGACGCATACATTTTTGATACATATTCCTGACAAGAAATATATGCTGTGTATAAACACTATTACAGTTAAACTTAATGAAACTTAAAACTTAAACTTGAAAAAACTTGACTTACAGTTAAAGTACACTATTACATATAAACACTATATACAGATATGCTAAGTATATCTGTATATATGTGGCATATATGTATCATTTAGGCAGTATATATGTAGTATGTATACAGTGTGTGTGCAACATATACGCTAAATATATGTGGTATATATGCAGGGTAAATGCTACATATATCATTGATATATGATACATTGATTTACAGTAATACCACGCATATACATCTCATGTATAAAAACTTTACGAAAATTAGAATTTAGCACATATATGCAACGTATATTTTCAATATATGGCATGCATTTCACATATATTACAATTATTAATTAAATAAATTTGCAGTATATTTTGGCGTATATAAATTTCCATGGGGGATGAAACGATCTTCTAAACTCTGGCGGACGTTGTTAGACGGCGTGACACGTAGCGTCGGCGAGATTAATCTGAAAAAAAGCCAACGAAGATTTTTCTTTCATTGACACTCGTACGCAGAATATGAACCAAGAAAAAGTAAGAAATGTTGAAAATCGATGAAATGGTGGGCTTTGAAACAAAAAGATTGAATTTTCTGAAAAATGGCTACATTTTGTAAAAAAAAATACTTTTTTTTTAATTTTCAAAAACATTTAGGGTCATGTTTTAGACAATAAGGTTAGAAAGATTTATACCAAATTTCATCAGAATCGATCGATTAGTTTGTAAATTATACGTCCGTGCGATCTCTCCACCATCTTTGAAGATGAATACAAAAAAATACTATGCAACAGCTGGAAGTAGCAATAAAACATACCCTAAGTCTCAAAATAGGTAAAGAAATCGTTCCTTAAAAAAAAAAACATAAAAATCGGCAAATTGTATCCTTGCCTACATGTATCGCTCCTCTTAGAATCCCGCAACCCAAAGTTTGTGCTCGTATTTCATTTTTTTGTTCATTTTTTCTCGAAATGAAATATTCCAACCTTTGGTAGTATTACGACATACGTGGCCCTTAATTTTGACCACGCAGTTTTCATAGTCAACCCAAAATAAGACTTTTTTGAAGGGTGGTAAAAATCTAAATTCGGGGGGTGAAACGGGGGTTTTAAACTTGATATGAGACAACACATTATTTGATAAGATTTGCTTGAAACTTGGTATAAATACTCTCCAATACAAATAATGAAACATGTATTTCAGAAATTCCCAAAATGTGACCTTTAAGGGGGTTAAACGTGAGTGTTAAGGTGTGTATGAAAAAACATATTTTTGACCAGATTTACTTGAAAGTTACTAAATTTATTTTATATATAACACTATACCATGTTTTCTTCGCGGTTTGGTGCGTGTAGACAGTCAAGTAGTACTTTTACCTCTTTAACTGCGTATGCCACACATACGTGTGCATTGAAAAAAATCCAACGAACCCAAACAAACCCAAACTTTAAAACCCCTGTTTCACCCCCTTAAGGGTCGAATTTCAATTTTTACCACTCTTGAAAAAGTCTTATTTTGGGTCAAATATGAAGGCTGCGTGGTCAGAATTAGGGGCCACAAATATCGTAATATCCTCCAAACTTTTGCTACCTCAACTAAAATTGCCCCGAAAGTGTCCCTCGATTTCTTAAAACTAACCCTTTCTGCCTGAAAATAAACGTTTCGCGCGTCGTCGTGCAAACTGCCTGTTGTCGTTCTTCGTCGCTGCAAAACGTGTGTTACGTGAGTTACCTTCGATCACGATCGGGGCTTTATCGGCAGGTGGAATTAAAAAAAGCCCTTCCCAAAGTATCACAAACGAGACACGACGCTGGGTCAATGTACGAAACGACATCAGTAGAGGATAACTGGACTAGAAATCTCGTGCAGTCTCGTTATACTGTCGCATCTCGTAATCGCTGACGAGATCGGAAATTCTTGGCAAACGGTAAAAAAAAGAAAGACAAAACGCTGCACGTTCATGTCGCGCAGAGACCTTCCCGGACTATGATTTGAATCCGACTTTTTTCACGTTTGCTCACCTTTATCTTTGATTCCCATTCGTTAGGGCTCGTTTACCTTCCATGAAAGCTCGGCGTTGAAAGGCACGAACATAGAAAGACACACGAATAAGTACATGCATACAGGCATACTCATAACATATATATATATAGAGATCAATAAATTGCGAAAGTACCGATGAGTGTGTGTAGAGGGAACAACGTTGTTTGTTTAGAATTGTGGGCATACTCTTGCGAAGAACCCATTAGAGAGGCGATCGGTACATAACATTTGTCATGCTCGTTTGCATACCTACTTTTACATCTTTATGTATGTATATACACATACCTACAAATATACAAATATACATATATACATACACATGTGTGTGTGTGTGTGTGTGTGTGTGTGTGTGTGTATACATACAGGGTGTCCCGTTGTGAATAGATAATCCTGCACCTGTCGATAGGTCAGATCATGTCCTATGTGCTGGAATTTCAGTATAGTAAAAGTCCCACGGTTTTCGAGATAAAAGTCATCTGCTTTTGGTTCTTCGCATGCCATTTCTACAAATGATAACTTTTTTTTGACCCGGTTAAAAAAAAACTCTTGGTTATTTGTTTTATCTAGAAAAGTATTCTTTTTAACCTTAAGGCGTTACCCCCACTTGTAGCGCAAAAAAAGCCTTTTTCATGAATTTTTTTAAAGAAAACTACAAAACTTTTTTAATCGATCAATATACCATCTTAAAGAACACATCTTGAAGAACTTTCAGTAATTTTTTTATTGAAAAATATTACTTTGTTTAGTGGCAAATGGCCGTCAATGAAAAAATGTTTTCATATGCACGGTTTGCGGTGACCAACATTGCGGCGAAGTGGATCATCGGAAAAAAATGGGGATGGATTTAGTCAAATATAAGTATAAACTAGTCTTTAATCGAAGGATTTTTAAAAATATTCATTTTTCACAAAATGGCGGACAGTCAAAGTTAATGGTTCGATTTTAACGGAAAAAAACGGCCGTTTTTTGGCTATAAAACGGCCATTTTTTTCGAAAAAAAATCGAACGATTAAAGACTACATTTTTATGTATTAAATAAGCCTGCAAAATTTTAAGAAGATCGGTTCATTAGTGTTCGAGTAATTTTGGTCACCGACTTCAGAAATGCCATTTTGAGAAAAACGCGTTTAAAGTTTCAATTTCAGTTTACACGAAGAAAATATTTTTTTTTGTAAACTTACATAGAGCCATCTATTCCGGGCCCATACAGAAGTATGGGCCCGGATACTTATACTTCAACAAAATGCAATAAAAAAATCGATTTTTTCAAAATCGCAAGTGGGGGTAACCCCTTAAATGTTAGGGAAACTTTATGGAGAAAGATCTTATGCAGAATTTTTATACAAACGAATGCGAACATCTGACTTTGCTGAAAGTTGCTTAGTTATTGTCGCTTCATATCATTTGTAGAAGTGGCATGCGAAAAATCAAAAGCAGATTCTTTTTTTCAAAAAATAACATAAAAACCAAAATCTCGAAAACCGTGGGACTTTGACTAAACTGAAACTCCAGCATATAGTAGGACAGGATCTGACCTATCAACAATTGCAGGATTATACATTCATAACAGGATAGCCTATATATGTATATCTGTGTATATATATATATATATATATATATATTCAATTTCACACCTACCTGAATTTGAAAGTCACACGCACAGGAATGATGGAGAAATTTCTTCCCGCGATAAGTGAGAAGGAATTTTAGAATAGCTGAGAAACCAGACGCTCCAAATACTTAATTTTTTTCATTCCTTCGTCTGAGTTTCCGCAAGAGTCCCCGAAAAATATTATGTTATCTTTTTTCACTAAGAGAGAAAGAGCGAGAGAGGGAGAGAGAGAGAGAGAGAGAGAGAGAGAGAGAGAGAGAGAGAGAGAGAGAGAGAGAGAGAGAGAGCGCAAATACATTTTTGCGAATTCTCAGTCAGTCGAAAAGTAATTTACATCCAAGGAGAGACGGCACGAGTCACAGTATCGATTGTTCCCCTCGATACTATACGCTCCGGTGGTAGTACGAGCAGCGATATTTCATTTCCACTGTATACTCGATAGAATTTCAAACCTTTCGCAACGTTTGTAACAAAGTTGGTCGAATATTATTCACCCTCAGCATCGAAGAGTTCCTTTCGGAGCCCGTTGAAACGGTTGCCTAGTTCCGAGTTTCCTTTCCCGCAACGAAACAATTGTACCGATCCCAATTCCAAAACTTGAGAACCCTTCGAGGGCGTACCGACCCGTGCGGTTCGCCTGAAAAGCCGCCACTTTAAGGGGTGCTCGTCGTCGAACGGTGCTGAATCTCATTGCGTATACTTTCGGACCTACTTCTTCGAGAGGCCGGAGCGAAGGAAATGCCTGACTTTTCGTCGATCCTACATTCGAAGGGAAAAGCTCATTTGAAGCTCCTACTCCAACACTTCAAAATCTTGCTTGTCATGGTTCAACGTACTCGCATGCCAACTTTGTCACGGCTCTCCCTCTGGCTTCGACAATCCTCTGTCCGACAAATTGGTTTTTTTTTCTTTTCATTGATCTCTTATCGAAAGTGGAACATGAAAATGCGAGTCTGCACTATTGAATGAGACACAAGTACATTAATGGATGGACACGGTTGATAGGGAAAGTGATGCGAAGCTTGAAACATTACGATTTTCAGGTCATTTGGCTTCGATACTCCTTGCAACCTTGAGTTTATCGATAATCCATTAGTTACTCGGTTGTTCCTTTGAAGATTTACGTCTATAAGAACTTTTATCAAGCAGCCATTCAACATTTATTAAACTATATATGCAGTACCAGTCAAACGTTTTCGAATACTTTCGATAATAGCGAAATTTTCGATCGCTTCGGATAATTGCAAAATTATATCAGAATACTATAATTCATTTGATTTATCATTTTACGAAAACACTATATGGTTATGTAAAACGAATTATTTACTCTAATATAGTTTTGCAATTATCCAAAGTGATTGAACATTTTGCAATTATCTAAAGTGTCCGAAAACTTTTGACCGGTACTGTACACATAGCCAACCTCCCTCTCTCTGTATATATTTACTGGGTGTCCGATTTTAATCTTACACCTGATTTATCCAAAAAAATACTGCTCCGATCAAGTATTGAGTATAATAAAACTTTTAGGCTTCAAAGGAGGACGTTAAGATAAATATTTTTCCGGTCATCATTCAAAATGACGACGTTAAGATGACCGACATGTTTAAAAAAAATGGGATCATGCATTTCTTTCACTAAAACATTTATCAGGTCAAAATCAACAACTTCGAGTGTCGAAGTATCGAAGAGTATCGTTCGAGTGCCATTTTTACTATTTTAGCGTTATCCAGAATGTACCACGAGGAGGTGAAGTCTTCAACATCCCTAGTGTAAGTGTGTGGGTGTGAGATTGTTTGGGTTTGTTCAATGGACCAAACAAACGCAAACAAGCATTAGGTCTCTGCGGCTCGTCACTTTGGCTAAAAATGGTATTCTCACCTAAAAATTATGAACGTTATAGAAAAAATTTCCTACAAAAGTCGTTAGTTTTGGCCTGATAAATGTTTTGGTGAAAAAACGCATGATTCCATTTTTTTTAAACATGTCGGCTATCTTAACGTGGTGATTTTGAACTTTGGACCAGAAAATATATTGTGTTTGAGCGTGCCCCTTTGAACCTTAAAAGTTTTATTATACTCAATACTTGATCGGAGCAGTATTTTTCGAAATAAATCCGGTGTAAGATTAAAAAGGGACATCCGGTATATTATATTATATTACTGTATATACTGTATATGTGTATATTTTATATATATGTATTACATATCAGTACTTAATGTTCTTGAAAATCAGCGGAAAATAAAAAGTGAAGTCTGCAAATACTTTTTCACACACAATATATATATGTGTGTTTGTGTGTGTGTGTATATATATATATATATATATATATATATATATATATATATATATATATATATATATACTGTAAAAAAGTATTTGCAGACATCACTTTCTGTTTTCTGTTGATTTATAACATAAAGTACTGATATGTGAAATGAGTTATGAAATAAGATACTTAAGGCGTTACCCCCACTTGTAGCGCAAAAAAGGCCGTTTTCATGATTTTTTAAAAATAAAACTACAAAACTTTTTTAATCGATCAATATACCATCTTAAAGAACACATCTTGAAGAACTTTCAGTAATTTTTTTATTGAAAAATATTACATTGTATAGTGGCAAATGGCCGTCAATGAAATAATGTTTTTATATACACGGTTTGCGGTGCATTGCGGCGAAGTGGATCATCTGAAAAAAATGCGGATGGATTTAGTCAAATATAAGTATAAACTAGTCTTTAATCGAAGGATTTTAAAAAATATTCATTTTTGACAAAATGGCGGACAGTCAAAGTTAATGGTTCGATTTTAACGAAAAAAACGGCCGTTTTTTGGCTATAAAACGATCATTTTTTTCGAAAAAAGAATCGAACGATTAAAGACTACATTTTTATGGATTAAATAAGCCTGCAAAATTTCGAGAAGATCGGTTCATTAGTGTTCGAGTAATCTTGGTCACCGACTTCAGACATGTCATTTTGAGAAAAACGCGTTTAAAGTTTCAATTTCAGTTTACACGAAGAAAATATTTTTTTGTAAACTTACATAGAGTCATCGATTCCGGGCATCGAAAAAAAACTGCACTTCAAATTGCACTTAAAAAAAATGCAATAAAAAAAATCGATTTTTTCAAAATCGCAAGTGGGGGTAACCCCTTAAATAATAGCTCGGATCTCATGCTCTCTATACACTTCTCCATTCACACGACACCATTTTGTCAAAGGGTTATTTGAAAAAAGCGAGTACCGCAAATACTTTTTACGTCGCACATGAATATCACACGTATTTAACAATACAAGGACGTTGGGTTATACAAACAACTATATATATATTGATTTGTTGAAAAAGCTACTTAAAAAATAGTTCGTAAATAACGCTCCCTATATGCTTCTTCATTCATACGACAACATTTTTTCAAAGGGTCATTTAAAAAAAGGGAGTGGTACCTATATTTTTTTCATTCGTCGCATATAAATATTAACACGTTTTAACCCTTTGCACCGGAGGCCTTTTTCACTCGGATGGAAATAAAAGTGGTGAGCGAGAGTCACCTCTCGAGTGCAAAGGGTTAACAAATATAGGGACGGTGGGTGATACGATTTATTATATATTTTAAACCAGCGATCTCGCCTACGCTCTTTCCCTTTTTTCGCCCTCTCGTTATAGCTCGATCACTACAACAGTCAGCAGGGCATGGAAAAAAGTGAAAATGAATTTTAAAGCTCCTCACAGTCAAAGGGACGACAAACGTGTTTTACGCAACGAAAAAAAATAGCCACGTATGTGGAAAACACGTAAGCGCAAATAATCCACGAATTTTTTTCGTCCCCCGAGAGAAAAAAGGGATGAGAGAGAGAGAGAGAGAGAGAGAGAGAGAGAGAGAGAGAGAGAGAGGTGTAGGGCTGCACCGTCCTCCGACGATCGTAGTGCTCGGTGACACGAATGTGTCGTTCCACGTGGAATACTGTGGACGTGGAACAAATTGAATTACCAGAGTACTCCCTCTCCCCCTTTCCTCCGTCTCTGTCTTTTGTCTCTGCAGCCGTGAAGCTCGCTGGGATGCTGCCTGGATGGTGAGATGCTTCACGACCGTGTGGTTCTCGTCGGCCATTGACGCATGTATAAATTCGGAAATTCGTGAAATGCGGCAACTCTGTTGCTCCCCCGCCACTGCTCTGCCTCATCCCCTTTCCCTTTACGCCCACCCGTGCACACTCACGTTTCAGCAAAAGTCCTAAATTGTTATTGCCGGGACCAAAGCATACATTGTTCGCGAACATTTTTTCCTGCCTACACATGTTCAGGCAAACCCCGCAAACCCAAATGAAAATGGCCAAAAAAGAGAGAGAGAGAGAGAGAGAGAGAGAGAGAGAGAGAGGAAGAGAGAGTGTGTGTGTGTGTGTGTGTGTGTGTGTGTGAGAGAGAGAGAGAGAGAGAGAGAGAGAGAGAGAGAGAGAGAGAGAGAAGGAAAAGTACGGTCGCCAAGCGATTAATTCCAGGAGAGACTCCACGCTTTTTCGAATCGTTGTATTTTATTACCCACCGAAGCACAGAAAGACCGGATAGCGGAAAACGCCATCCCAAAGCTTTAATTAAAAGACAACGCGCTGATTGTTCGAGAAAAATACTCAAAGAAAATATTTCCCACGCAGAGGTCACGTTTATTAAAGTTGCAGTCAAATCGCAGCAGTCGAGTTCCAAACTAGTGTCAATGTTTGGTGGAGTGGCTCGTACGGAGTCCATTTCTTGGCGTGTATTAAAATGAGAAAAAAAACGCCATGTACTTCAAGAAGTGCACACACGAGTAGATAGTGATGCAGGCACCCGCTGTCGCACCGAGCAGACGCAACGTTGGCAGGAAGGGTATCATGTATTTTTTGCTTTCGAGCGAGGACTCGGTACGTTGCCGCGTTTCTTGATAAGGCGAAGTGTCTGTGTGTGCACAGGAAGGGTCTCCAAAGGTAAAGTGTGTTACAAGCCTCTGAGAATGAAAGACCCACACGTTATGCGCAGCAAACCTTTCACAGCCACTGCTGCTCTCGCACTCCAGACCAACTGCGAGAAGAGGCAACGGTTCGCTTACTTTTTTTTCTGCTTTCTTTCCTCTTTCCCGTTTCCTTCCACGAGGTCTTTCCCATATTTTCGAAAAAACTTGCCGCAACATAATAACATCAGGGCGGACGAGGCTGGGTGAGAGTTGGAAGACTCGGAGGTGAATTGGCCTCGTGATGGGCACGTGATGTTCAATTGATGACGAAAAAGCATCAGGCGAATGAGGACAAGTGTGATGGGTTTAAGAGCGTCAGCAGATTTTGGGAGTGCATCCGTCTAAGATGGCATCTTTGAAATGGTATTCAACCCTGGTGATAGCCATTTCGAGCAGTTAATTAACGCAAGTAAACCCCACCAAAAGCCCAGGCGAAATGGAAAGGAGACTTTTCTGATTCTGCGCATCTTCTGCTCTGAATGGGTTTCTCTTTTCATCAACTACACTTCAGTGCAATCATATTTTCGTGTGCCATTCTCTTTCCTACTCACAGCTGGAGGAATTCATGTACTACTCATTCTCCGTATCTCCATGGCGATAATTTTATGGAGATGATTTTACCAAGGGAAGCTTAAGATGGAAAGGCATCCCGGTCATGCGTTGGAAGCCTCAAAACAGCTAATAACGTCAAAAGCTGATGAAGAAAATCGACCGCCGATCGTTCTCGACGCCGAAAGAACGACTGGAGTGAAGGGCTCGATTGTTGCGATTTTAGGCACTCTGATGGGAGACCCGGCGATGTTCCTTTTGATGTTCATCGTTCTGGCAGCGAAATGAGACATTCCGCTTACTCTGCGCCGTGTTTGCCAGGGTAATGGAGAAGCCCGGGGCTGCTTATGTGCGAGGACCCTCTGGAAACGCCTTCACTATATAAGCGGTAGATAAATCCCAAATGCCACCAGACAGAAATCCGGTTGATAGTAACGAGGTAGGAGACGGACAGAAAAACAGAAAGAGACGAGAGGGTGGTGTACCAAGAGGCGAAGACGCAGGGAACGCGTGTGTGTGAAAGAGAGAGAGAGAGAGAGAGAGAGAGAGAGAGACCGGTGGACGGGAAGTTTGCGAGTCTGGTGAATAAATTCGCGTCCCGGTGATTCATCTCTCGTCGCGCGGTGTTCCGCAGAGCAACCCCTTGCGCGAACATTGCCGGGTGAGTACGCAAAACCGTGCGCGAGAGTTTGCGGCTTGTTTCTTGTCCGTTTTCGGTTCTATGACTGCGGTTATCACTATAGTCAGCGGGACGCGAGAAACATTTTCCGTGGATCAGCGGAAGGAAAAAAAACAAATACAAAAACTGCAGATGCATGGGAGGGAGTGAACCCGCGCCTGAATTGAGTCGACCACAGATTTATCGAGAACCCTCGAAACGCGGACCATTCAAAGCCGCCATTTCCGCGCGGTGGTAGAGAAGTGTAGGCCGGAAGAAGATTTGAGGTTAGGTTGAAAAAAAGAGGTAAAGACTGGTGGATACCGATAGTAGGAGTCACCCAGCGTTGGCCTGGTTCACTATTTGTATGGGTGACCGGTTAGCTGTGTATCGGCAAGTTTTTCCAGTTTCCCCGTGCCCTCCTGCAAATGCCATACAGTGCCCTGGGAAAGAGAAGCTGTGGGCGACACTCTAGGAAGGCCTGGAACTGGAAATAGCCAAGTGACAAGTCCGGGACAAAAGGGATGCGATCGCACAAGCCCAACAAGGCATACGATGGAATATCAGAAATGAAAATAGGCCTCAGGTACCAGACACGGCTGATAACGGAAAAGCCCATCGGAGGAAGTGGCCAAATCCGAAAAGTAATCAAAGACTTAGCTCTGCCGGCCAGTCCATCAATACCCAGATCGGCTTCGAATGATTCAAGCTACGAAGCCTTTGGTGGTAGTCGCGGTTTTCGTTGATCAAACGATTCGGCTCCGGGCTGGTTGGAAGACGTCGAAATTAGCCGTGAATTTTGCCGATTCTCCCAGCTTGTTAGACCGGAATGAACAATAACAGAGCGAGGAGAGTTTCTTCTCCCTGGATAGTACCTACTAGGTGCCCTCATCGAGGTCAGGAAACTCGTACGAACTAGCTGGACTCGGCGATACTACATGTATCCCAGTTCTCTCGAGTGCCGTGCAGTTTGAAGTAGAAGTATCAGTGGCGTTGAAGAGGAGCTGCATGAGATAAGCCCCGTCAGTGGCAATCGGGGATGCTACGAGCGAGTAGTCTTTGCGTAATACAAACTCAACCAGACAGAACTGAGGGGAGACTCTCTCTCTCTCTCTCTCGATCTTTTAGCTCTACGCTGCTCTCGCGGTCGCTTCGTGGCTGAATAAGACCGGAATGAAGGAATCACTGCTTCGATACGCCCTCTCTGCATACTCGCTCACCCGCATATGTATATAGCACTCAAACGCCTATCAAACGCTACTCGCTTGTTTCTAACTTGTGCCGGATAGTTGCCCGAATATCCTACGTCCCTGGCTCAAGCTACCGTGGCCTAATGCCAAAAACTCGACTCCCCCTATCCACTTCGAAAACAAGGTCATCTACTTTCAATTGACGAAGGAATAACAGCACGCTTCAGATCGGAGAACGCTATTGTTGCGGGCTATTGTTATCAAAACGCTCTCGATAGCTCCACCTACACAGCTTTGGCATCTGTTGAAAGGGGGTTTGTTTGGGTTTAGAAGAGGAGAAAAATGGATTCCTTCACTCAAAGAGATATGTTCCATTTGGACCTGAGCTGCAGGACTGCATAAAGCACGAGAATTAATCAATCAAGTGGGTCAACGAATTTGTCGATTGGCAGGTGGCCAACAAATGATTAATCAAAGCACTAAAATATTTCTCGTATTGGTTTACTTTTGGAATCAATGATTTTCAAAACAATCTAATATTGAATTTTTTCGATTGACAATTCGATGGACCCAATGACGGATTTAGGCAGCCCGAGACAGTTTTTCGTCAGGATATGACGAAACTAAACTGACTAACCAAAGGTCCGGATTCGTGGCAATCCCTTCGAATATTTCCAATATCGCGATAATGCTTTATTGTTCTCGTGCAAACTGTCATCACAGTTTGGACTTTTCGACATTGTTATCTTAGCTCCATAGCCAACATCCACTGCTTGCTTTGGAGTTCATCTCTCGGCTGGGACCTCGTTACAGCGCACGCGAGACCTCGGCAAATGAGATGTCTAGGGCGGTTAACAGAGGAGCGCACGCGAAGATGGACCTATAATCGAATTGAACCTCTCCACCTCCAGACCCCTTTAAGTGAGTCATAGCAAGTCATACGACGACGTCCCACGTATACGTCTTCAATCTTTCGGCCCTTGCTAATCACGAATACCCTGAAACTTGAATATTCCCGAAGAAAGAGGTAGTCTGGAACACGTCGCGCAGAAACAGGAGACGAGAGTTTCCGTGGTGAATTAAAGTACCAAACCAAACATTGGTTAATGCTTGATCGATGGACTGGCTCTCAATAAACAGCCTCGGAATCAAGACATCAATTATCGTTAGTCAGCACCTGCAGCCCTTTCGAATCCACCATCTTGGCTTCTCCAAAGACAGTATCTTATCCGGAGATTGGAAAAGTTTGAAAAAAAATAGCATTCTAAACGACGATTGATCGAGAGCGAAAAGGGCCCGGGGGAAGCGGTTAATCGGATGGTCCGAGGGGCGCGTGAAAAAGTTGTGCCAGTTGTCGCGCAGCAAGATTAATGATCAAGCCCGATGGAGTGTCCAACATTGGAATCATCAATCCCTTCAAATGCGAATCAACTATCCCATTTTTCTTCCACATAAGGTTGCCAAAATGAAACAGCACCTCAACAAACATCAATATTGAATTTATTCACACCTATCTTTCCAATCCACAATTATCCATCCATATCCAACTTATCCAAAAGGGAATTTAAAACATCAACCAACATCTATCCGCACCAGATGAGAAACGAAACTTCATCATTAATCCTACACTGTGAAACAACTATCGTCAATTATCAGCAAATGGATTTGGTACATCAATAATGTACCTTGGGCTTACGTTTTCACCGAAGTCGGGATCCGTTAAATTATTCGCGAGAGGATCGTACTCGGTACCAAGATGCTTGTTGCCGATGGAACACACAGCCGCGGTTATACCCCTGTGAATTATCATGCTTAGACCTATAGTTGACGTAATACCACACGATATCGCGTTGCCCATAGAATCACGCCTAATTTGCCTTGACAGCGACTTGAGTCTGCTCTCTGGAACTCTACACACACGTACACCTATAGAGAGATAGTATACAGCGTGTGAACGTGTTTTAGCTAGTATCTTTGAGATATCGCGCGAATACGTCGGAGGCAGCATCGATTGAGGAATCAGCACATCCTGCGGCTGCAACTCCACTCAGCAACGTCTATAATCGAGCTATCCTCGGAAGTAAGATGAAGCTTTACTGTTCTAGCACACCTGTGCATACGTACACACAAACAGACTCCCTCCCTCCCGATGTCTCTTTAGATGTATTCTCTAGGATATATGTCTAGGATATTTTGAAGCCTGCCATGGCATGCTGACTATCAGCACATCTGGCTGTTTCGAGAATGGCTCATCAATCCTTTGTGGAACGAACCGTTGATTTTAGGGTTCTGCGCGTTCCTTGAGATGATGTCTACATAAATATGCCTGTATATCAAAGGGAGTTTGAAGACATTAGGGGTTTCATGCTAGACATATATATATGTGTGTGTGAGTATATATATATAGGGATGCTTGTATAGAAGCGTTTATTCATGATGAAGGTCCACGAGTTCGGTAAGCATTTCGAAGCAACTGCGTCGCGCATATACCCGTAAGCATCAAAACTTATGGGTCCGCGAAGTTTCGAAACTCCGTTCCGCAGCTAAATTTCATCTCGGGTGGTTCTCGTAATTAATATCCATGCGTGCCTATATAGCGTAGGTTCGCTCAGGTCTCTGCGCATCGAAAAAAGCGGTTCAAACAACTCTACGGTTCTTTGACGAATTTCCGAAAACAAATTGAGAATGTTTTTCCACGGGGTTGCATTTCTGTGATTGTTCGTCAAAAGTAACTGTGGGGAACAGTCGCGATTCCCAATGCTAATAGAATCGTTAATTATGTCGTTAGTTTACCAATAATGTGTTCCGGGGCGATAACCGAAAATTTATGGGCTATACGGTATGTAGGAATCGTGATAATTTTCATATGTGGTTTCTCTCTTCTTTTGATTCATTTTTATCGCCGTCTCTCTCACACTCCGGTGCAGCGACGATTCGCCATGCCCTCGTCATAGCAAGCAAGGGACAGACAGTGGAGTACACGTACACCCGTATGTATGTATGTATAGATGTATACATATAATGAGAGAAAACGTTATTTATATAGCAGTAGTGCAGCAGCGAAATAACCAGACGCACCTGTTGCGTCGCCGGAGTGTACACGAAACGTACCCCAATGAAAGTCCGTGGGCGTCTTTATGCGCCATCGCCAGGGCTCTGGTTATTTCTTCGTTACCATATACCCATATGTACAGGGAAGAGTGTACAAGATGTTCACCATCGATGAGCTTTCAATCGATACGCAAAAGCTTCTGACGCTTCGATGGTGAATGTCGAACATTAATTTCTTTGGGGATTTTCTTCTATTCCGAGTTTCTGGAACTGGCCGAAAACTCACGCATGTTCTAGAAGTTTAATCGGGCTATTTTATAGTAGTGGTTATTTTTTTTTTCTTAAAGCGTTGGGTCTACATGGCTCGGAAAAAAATGAGGCTTTGTGGGAATTTGCATCTGACGATGCAGGAAAGCATTCAAGATGAGGTTTGGAAGGTTTATTATGCATGTGCTGGTGTATGCAAAAAATACAAATGGCGGCTCGCACCTAAAACGAAAAGATTTCGTCACTTACGTCAGTTTTGCTAGAGAAGTACACACGATTATTTAAAAATATGTTTTTTTTTCGCAACATGGCATCATTTTAAATCATTTTTTTTACACTAAAATATCGGCCTTCATTTTTTCATAAAAATGTGAATTGTTGGTAAATCGTAAAAATCGTGTGTACTTCTTTAGAGAATCTATCTAAGAAGATAGATTTCAAATTTCAAGTCAATCGAATGACTGCTGTCCGTATTATGCGTTCGCCCGATTTCAAAAACGTGGTTTTGAGAAAAATATTTTTAAACTTTCAAAATCGATTTAGCAACTATCGTTCTCCCGACGGAATGGAAGCTCTCATTTGAATTCTGCGTGTACCCACAGAGGCATTTTGACAGGAGGTCTTCGGTTGTTGGGTCGTTGCATATTTTTTGTACAACGACTGGACCAAACGACTCCAAATGGCTACTTTCATCATCTAGACTGTTGCGTACGTTTCGGTGACGTTTAGAAAAATTATCAGCATACAAAAAATGTACGTTAGCAAATTATCAACATTAACCCTAGAACAACACACCGGGGTAGATTTCTACCCCAGGTATTTGTTTGCCAAATGACGTCTTCGCCGTTTTTTTACCACTTTCAGTTACTTAAATCAATTTTTCACCGACTAAAATTTTATGAAAGTGAATTTGCTTTTCACCATTCTTGTCTGCATGATAAAAACGAAGAGATTCATGTACTGATGAGTCTCATTACTGCTGTCAGAACGATTTTACGAACAAGAAACGCGTGGGGTAAATATTGACCCCGGTTTGTGGTTCTAGGGTTAAAAATCTCAACATAAAAAAAAATTTCACGCATAATTTCTTTTGTATATAATTTGTGCAATGTATCATGCATGATTTAAGCCAATAAAAAAGAACGGTCAATTTTTTTTCTACTCAGATGGAACGCCTCAAGGAAAAACGAACCTTTTGAAATAAATTCCAATATTAAGGGGAGATATACACCTAGGAGCCGGAAAAGGTCATTTTTGTGAATTTTTTCAAGGAACTCTATTTAAAATTTCGGATTGGGGTTTTAATTATCTAAAAGTATATACATTCAAAAATATGTTTAATTTTCTTTATTTAAAAATATAAAAAATATACAAGGATATTGTATGATCCTTGGGTCGTCGTAAAAAAATCTGCGTATACGGTACCCACTGGCGTTTCTTCAAAAATCATCTGAAAAAAAAACCAAAAAGATTATTAAATTAGATACTATAATCTAGTACTTGTCATAGCCGATTTTGAAAATATCGATTTATGACAAAATGGCGGACGTTTGAACATAAATAGTGATTTTTGGGCCAAAAATTAGTTATTATTTTGCTTATAAAACAAAAACTAAGTAACGAAAAAAAAATCCTATGACAAGTACTAGATACTGGTGTATAGAATAAGCGCAAAAAACCTCAAGGCAATCGGTTAATTGGTTTTCGAGAAATGTTGGGTACCGATTTGAAAAACGTGGTTTTGAAAAAAAAACGCGTTTGAAAATTTGGGAATGAATAAATCATGAAATTTGTCAACTTACATGGAATCATCGATACCAGGCCCATTGTGTAGGTCTTCTACGGTCGACGGAATGTTCAAAGCTTCTAAATCCTCGACCTCGACCATCTAGGTGTATACCTGCCCTTAAACGATTTGTAGCCTTACAACAAATAATTACTGTTATAGAATATCCTAAAACTTGTTTAATGTGCTGGAACTCCGAGATCCTAGAATATTTTCATGACGAATCACTCGAATTAAGTACCTGAGCAGTTTAATTAATTAATCAAGTAACCAAGCAATAATTAAATAATTTAGGAAAGGATATACTTAAGGTATTATAAAATTACGAAATTTCCTGAATTACTTAATCATGACTATTAATGATTACTTTCCTAAATTACTAATTGTTACCAAGTTACTTCATCCTTTCCTAAATTCGTCCATACATTTTTTTTGACATTCTTGTATCGTTCTATTGGTATAATTCTTACCAGTTTGCCATTTACCGCAGTCAAAATTGAAAAATAACCACGCAATTCTAATTTCCATAAATATGACAATGAATTTTCGAATCTTGTGTGGGCCCACAATTTCTGCACGCCCCATTAACATCGTCGAAACAAGCATCGTGCCTATTTCGGGTGCAAATCATCAAATACCCAAACGTGTCCACTCAGTCGCCAGTATGGTGTTCCGGAATGCCACGAGGACGATACGCCAGTCCATCGGTAAGTGATGGTCTGGAGAGCGTGAAGAGAAAATGGAGTGACTCTTCGACAACACTTGTGCATACCGCTACTCGATTTGGAGAGTACCGAGACGAAGCAATGGGTCGAGAGCTTCATTCGATTGACATATACGTTCATACGTATACGTCTACAGATCGAAGCTCCCGGCCCATGTCTTATATACAGGGTGTTTTGTTATGAATGGATAATCCTGCAACTGTCGATAGGCCAGATCATGTCCTACTATATGCTGGAATTTCAGTTTAGTAAAAGCACCACGGTTTTCGAGGAAAAGTCATCTGCTTTTGGTTTTTCGCATGCCATTTCTACAAATAATAACTTTTTTTACCCAGTGTAAAAAAAATATTGTTGGTCATTTGTTTTATCTAGATAAGTATTCTTTCTAACCTTAAATGTCAAGGAAACTTTATGAAAAAAAGATCTTATGCAGAATTTTCATACAAACCAATTTGAACATCTGACTTTGATAGCCTGTGGTGTAAAAAAAAGTACTACGCATATCGTGCCAATTACTATAAAAAGTTGCTTGCTTATTCTCGATTTATATTATTTGTAGAAATTTCATGCGAAAAACCAAAAGCAGATGTTTTTTTTTTATCACATAAAGCCCAAAATCTCGAAGACCGTGGGATTTTTACTAAACTGAAATTCCAGCATATAGTAGAACATCATCTGACCTATCGGCAGTTGCAGGATTATCCATTCATAACAGGACACTCTATATCCAGAGTGTCCCTCTTATCTCTGCCAGCAATAACTCAGTATGATCAAGTACGATCAAGTTGTACGATGTGAAGGGGGCCATCAAATGCGACCGTTTTTTTGTTTCGGTGGAGGCGCTGACGCACATTCAAGGTCATTCAAGGTCACGTATTAAAATAAAATACAAATCTAAATATCTCGGATCACAACCAAATATTTGGTAGTGATCCGAGATATTTAGATTTGTATCATCGATACTGACCTTGAATTACCTTGGACGACTTCGACTTCCTAATGTTTATCATGCGGCTTGAGGTGCTCCACAAGATGGTTGAAAAAAATGTACCATTCCATTTAAAAAAGTGGAGGTGACCTTCACTGTGCATCAGCGCCTCCGCCGAAACAGAAAAAAATTGATCGCATTTAATGGCCCCCTTCACACCGGACAACTTTTGTCGAGAACATTTTTTTGTGACGTCGATAATTACCGAGTTATTTCGGCAGAGATAAGAGGGACACCCTATATATATATATATATACATATACAGGGTGAGGCACATGAAGTGTTACAGAGCAATAGCACTCAAACTATTGATCATATCCAAAAATCTTTCAGACAAACGTTTCAGTGTTCGAGAAGGCCGTCATATTGGACCACCCTATTTTTTTATCGGTGGAGGCGCTGAAGCTACGTCAAGGTCAACTCCACTTTTTAAAATGGAATGATACATTTTTTCTTCAACCATCTTGTGGAGCACCTCAAGCCGCATAAAAAACATATGGGGGTTAAAGTCGTTCAAGGTCATTCGAGGTCAGTATCGATGATACAAATCTAAATATCTCGGATCACTACCAAATATTTGCTAGTGATTCGAGATATTTAGTTTTGTATTCCATTTTATGAGGTGACTTTGAATGATCTTGAACGACTTTGACCCTCTAATGTTTTTTTTATGTGACTTGAGGTGCTCCACAAGATGGTTGAAAAAAAACTTACCATTCCATTAAAAAAAAATGGGGTTGATCTTGACGTAGCCTCAGCGCCTCCACCGATAAAAAAAATAGGGTGGTCCACTATGACGGCCTTCTCGAACACTGAAACTTTTGTCTGAAACATTTTTGGATATGATCGATGGTTTGAGTTGTATTGCTCTGTAACACTTTATGTGCCTCACCCTGTATACTACACACGGAATGAGGATATTTTCAATCGGTCATATCTATGTACTGTTGGCTGTCAGCTCATCTGGCTGTCCCTGAAGACAGTCCTCGAAGACGAATGTCTTCGAAATCAGCTTTACTCGCCTATATAGTACACACGGCGATGCGAATCAGCCCATTGTATTTTGTTGCGTGTGTTGTACCACTTTAATGTGCATACTCCAGTATACGACACGTATTCGATCGTATACAAGAAGCGCACAACCCGAGAAAGCATTATCCTCGAAGTATTGTCGAATTGAGTTTGCTCCGAATTCCCTTCGCTCTCTATCTCTCTCGCTCTCTCTCTCTCTCTCTCTCTCTCTCTCTCTCTCTCTCTCTCTCTCTCTGACTCTCTCTCTCTCTCTCTCTCTCTCTCTCTCTCTCTCTCTCGCTCTCTCTCTGACTCACTGTTTCATCTTCTCCCTTACTTCGGTACGTTCTGCACGCTTCCCATTCGATACACTTCAGTATCCACACGCGGTCTCGTTTCTTATTCGGATGCACAATTGCGTTGAGGATTTGACGATTTCCGCAAATATATACGTACACACATAGAAATACAATGCAAAGGAAAGAAAAAGAAAAAACTCGATGCCTCGTATCGATACTTATCCAAATCACTTCCATGCATGTTCTACGATCTTTTCTAGTTTTCGAGAATTTTTTTTTTCGAGCTTTCCTGTAGCATAGATTTTTGTCTCTTTTTCGTATGTGCTTTCCTCTTGCAAGAGACATCACTTAAGCGTCCGCCTTGGATTTTGTTGAAACTCATATATGTGATGAAGGATTGAAAACTATTGGACATGTATTTTTTTTATCTGCGGAAAAACGTGTTTAGGGGTTGAACCACCCCTCAAAGAAAGGCGTGTCATCCCTTAATTTTTTTCAATTATTCTATTTTGGATTTTTCATCGCTTTACATGAGAAGAATTTTGGTTTTTGTTTTATTCAGATGGGTGGACTGCTTGTGGGTGAAACTGCAAAACCAGCCCTCTGCACGCCTTCCTTTAAGGAGTGGTTTCCCCCCTTAAAACTGTTTTTTCCGCAGATAAAAATATGTGTCTAATAATTTTCAATGCTTTATCACATATATGAGTTTTAACAAAGTCGACGGTGGACACTTGAGTGATGTTCCTTGTTGGAAGTTTTTTAAGCCGATTGGGTGTCATTTACACTAGTACAAGTATTTTTCATATCATCTGAACTTTAGCGACTGATCCTCTCGAACCTATTTTTAAATTTACGATAAATATATACGATAAATTCAAGGCATTCACGTTAGTGTTCAGTTAGTCATTTATTTATTAGTTAACAGTGCACTTCATCACGATAATACAACTAAAAAAATCTACAGATATTATACAAAGTGCGACTATTTTATGGCATTGGAAATGAAATCTAACTTTTTGGGTAATAAAAAACAGGTACATGTAAATTACATGAGTTTGTTTTAAACATTTTTCAAAGAAAATTGATACATTGAAGTATGTAATTGGGTTGGTTATGGTTTGTTTGGATTTGTTTGGATTTTTTAATATAATAATTGTTATTTAATTTTTGTAATATATTTGTAATATAAGTTGTAATATGTTTTTTTAATTAATATCAAGATTAGAATTGGGTAGGGAGAGAGGGGATTTTTCAACGAATCACAGGCCTTCAGCATGTCGCAGTTATCCCCACTCTACCACAACACAGTGACAGTGGTGTGGGGGTAGCGTTAGTTTTGGGGCCGGCTTGAAATTCCGAACTTTGGATGATCAAACGCTCAAAACTTCGAAAGAATACTACCGCGAGAGATCAAAACTCCGAAAGAATTTTACACGAAAGACCAAAACTCCGAAAATCTGAACACCGTTAAAATAATTCGGCTATAGAAGTTTGGAAATTTCAAAATTTTCAATAAATCGGCGAATTATTTCAAGAATTTTTTAAATTAAGAAGTGATTTTACGTCAATTTTGACATTTGTCTAGACAATGTTATACGTTCTACATCATTTACAGTTAAGTGTGTAGACTTTCGCTGGCATGATCTTGACGAACCTTGTAATTTCGGAACATTAAAATTAGGAACTTTAAACCGTCGGCGCTTTCAAAGTTCGGAATTTCAACCCGGCCCCCATGTCAAGATCATGCCAGCGTAAGTCTACACAGTTGACTGTAAATGATAACATTGTCTAGACAAATTTCAAAATTGACGCAAAATCATTTCTTGATAAAAAAATTCTTTAAATAATTCGTCGATTTATTGAAAATTTTGAAACTTTAAAAACTTCCATAGCCGAATTATTTTGACGGTGTTAAGATTTTTGGAGTTTTGGTCTTTCGTGTAAAATTCTTTCGGAGTTTTGATCTTTCGGGGTAGCATTTTTTGGAGTATTGAGCGTTCTGATCACTCAAAGTTGGGATTTTCAACCCGGCCTCATCTTGAATTTCGGAACATTAAAATTCGGAATTTTAAACCGTCGGAGCATTCAAAGTTCGGAATTTCAACCCAGCCCCTTAGTTTCGCGCGGCATCCAGCTAACTCAGACCCCTATATCCAGCCTACCTCAACAAGCATATACAGTTTTAAGGGGAGGGTAGGGGTTTCAGCGTAAAAAACACTTTTTTGCGATTTTTTTTCATCTATATGGATAGAGTAAATTTATTGAAACTTTTTGTACATTGTTAAGTGTCATATCAAGAACATTCCGTGAAATTTGTATGCGAAAATATCCACAAACAAGCCGGTGACAAATGTTTTCCAAGAGGCCCTTTGGAAAAACACGATTCGCGGTGTTCACTGTATCTCAGCTAGAAATTATCTGAAATCAAGTACCATTAAAATTTAGTCAAAGTATCATCAAATCCTCCCCCCAACGGTCTTTGATAATTTTTTTTTTTCATTTCTAAATTTTTGGTGGTCATGTAAAGTGAAAAGTGCTATTTTTCACGAAAAATTCCGCCATTTTGGGGGTGGAAAACCCCCTCAATGTAAAGAAAAATCTCAAACTAACCGTTGGGGGGAGGTATTTTATATGTAGAAAGTGTGTACCAAGTTTGAAATAAATCGGTCATGTAGTTTTCAAATAGCACTGAACACGGACTTTGAAAAAGTGGTTTCGAGAAAAACGCGGCACCGGCTTGTTTGTGGATATTTTCGCGCACAAGTTTCACGGAATGTTCTTGAAATCACACTTAACAATGTACAAAAGGTTTCAATAAATTTACTCTATCCATATAGATGTAAAAAATTCGCAAAAAAGTGTTTTTTTTTCACGCTGAAACCCCTACCCTCCCCTTAAAAGCATTTTCAATGCTAAAAATTAGAATTATAAAAGCTCTTTCCTCGAAAATTAAGATCCACAGGGGTGATTCGAAAAAGTGAACAAGCTGAAAGGCATCTACATTTATCTTCTGATCGTCACTTATCAGGCCGACCAGCACACAAGTTCGCAACAAATTGTTTTGCAAATGCGACACGAGTCGCAAATCACATTACGGTTAGATGCAAAGTGGAGACATCAAAAAAATAAAAATAAAATAAAACGAAGTCGTTGCCAATACAAACGTCGAAAAGTTTTCGCGATTTGAAGTTACGAAATTTCGCGTTAGGAAGTTTTCCCAGTCGAATCGGGAGGACCTCTGTGTTTGCACAGGTAGCCGGCATGATCGTGCCAAATGGAACTACGTTCGATCTAATCGCCGACCGTCCCCGAAAATCTCCCGTCGTGCACGCCATCAAGCGCGCCCGCGGTGTCACGAACGGACGTGCGAGGAATTGAGGCAACACACTCCGGGCAAGTGGGTCAAACGAATCAGGAATCGAAATTCGGAAAGCTTGGAATCAGAAAGCTCGTACCGAACTCGGTACTTTTGCGACGATTCGCCACCGTGAAAGTTTCGACCACGCGCGCGGTTTATGGCCACCACCGCGCGTATGTACGTGGCCACTGTGTACATACGACCATGTAGTTTTTTCCTCGTTGCAAAACTCCTGCTTTCCCGTATCCGTATACACGAATGACGAGCATGTCCAACTGGATGAAACTATTTCCGATGCTCCGCAAACTGAATTTACTGACCGATGAGATCCACCGCGATCTTTTTGTCGGATCCCTTCGGCTCACGATGCGTCAAATATAGTAGACGTGGAACGAGTATTGATGCGACCAAATACGGGCTCGGATAGGGGAGGTTGATTAAGGTCTTTGCGGAATGTTAATTGTCATTCACCAATGAGAAAAATAGACACTTTTGGTCGAAACATAGTTCGGTAACGACTGGACGAATTGGTTGAGTCAATGCATTACCCATTGGAGTAGACTAGAAGTAGGATTCCACGTAAGAAGAATTCGAGTATGATTGATGACATGATTTTCTTAGGCTATACCCTTATGATGATGATATGATTTTCGGGAATTTTTTGGAAGAAAAGTACTCAATTAAATGTTTCGAAAAATTAAGTATATATTTGGCTATATTTGACCTATATTACATAATTTTTTCATAGAAAAATATTGAGATCCAAGCGACTTATGCGCTGCCTTCGGAGTCGCCAAAAAAAGTTCCTCCACTGCTGCCATGATTCCGGCCGATTGAGTAGCTGAAACCGAAAAAGGAAAAAATGTCGTTAAACTGGAAGGTATTTCCTGTACAATGACGTAGGATTTTCGAAAAATATCAAAATCTAACAAAATGGCGTAGTTATGAAAAAAGTCTGTTTTGTTGCCTATAAAATGGTCGTTTTTTTTCAACGCCATATCGTCAATTTTCATCCCAACAAAAATATCCTACGTCATTGTAGAGTAAATATATTCAAGAGTACTCAGTTCAAATTTCAAGTCAATCGGATAATTGCTCTTTGAGTTACAATGTCAGCAAATTTGAAAAATCTCATTTCGAGGAAAACGCGTTTAAAGATTTAACTATCGATTATTGCAAGATAAAATTGTATTTACCGTAAAAACTGCTAATCAGCTATACCTGGCCCATACAGTGGACTGTCGAAAAAGACAAAAAAAATCGATTTTTTTGATGTGTCACACTGGTATAGCCCCTTAATAGCAATCATCTAGCCGTTTTTTGTCTGCTTGGTACAAGGGGTGAAGTGCTGAGTCGTGAGCGCTGACTGCATTGACCGGAACAAATGGTAATCAGAGAGAACCATGTCTGGGGAATATGATGGCTGCGGCAGGATTACTCAGTTCACTCTTTCTCAGTACTTCTTAATCGGTTGATCAACATGCACCCTAGTCTGTGCGTGCTGCAAAATTAACTCGTTACGGCGATTCTCCTATTCCGGTCTCTCCTCGTGCAGAACTCTCTTCAAACGCACCAGTTGCAGTCGATAACGTTCCCCAGTGATGGCTTTCGACGGTTTCAGCAGCTCGTAACACACATCTCGCTTTTGGCTACTCTTGTGGTCCTTGCTGTTCACATAGAAATCACCACTTTGGAAGCAGCGAAACGACTCTTTGCACGTTGTACTCGATGGAGCATATTCGGCATACACTTCCTCTACCAAACGATGCGTTAAGGCGTTACCCCCACTTGTAGCGCAAAAAAGGCCTTTTTCATGAATTTTTTTAAAGAAAACTACAAAACTTTTTTAATCGATCAATATACCATCTTAAAGAACACATCTTGAAGAACTTTCAGGAATTTTTTTATTGAAAAATATTACATTGTTTAGTGGCAAATGGCCGTCAATGAAATAATGTTTTTATATACACGGTTTGCGGTGACCAACATTACGGCGAAGTGGATGATCTGAAAAAAAATGCGGATGGATTTAGTCAAATATAAGTATGAACTAGTCTTTAATCGAAGGATTTTAAAAAATATTCATTTTCCACAAAATGGCGGACAGTCAAAGTTAATGGTTCGATTGTAACGAAAAAAAACGGCCGTTTTTTGGCTATAAAACGGCCATTTTTTTCGAAAAAAAAAATCGAACGATTAAAGACTACATTTTTATGTATTAAATAAGCCTGCAAAATTTCAAGAAGATCGGTTCATCAGTGTTCGAGTAATCTTGGTCACCGACTTCAGAAATACCATTTTGAGAAAAACGCGTTTAAAGTTTCAATTTCAGTTTACACGAAGAAAATATTTTTTTTTGTAAACTTACATAGAGTGATCTATTCCGGGCCCATACAGAAGTTCTTCCGCCGACGATGCTGCTTGCAAAAAAATGCAATAAAAAAAATCGATTTTTTCAAAATCGCAAGTGGGGGTAACCCCTTAAGATAGGACGGGCGGCACAAAGTCAAGTGACCTATACTTAAGAAAAGTATAAATCCCGCACTGGCTGTCAACATCTGGCACAAATGTCTCCTATGACGTTTCAGCGGGACTCTATGAACCCATCGTCCGAGCTGGCAACGGATCAATTAATAGCCACGGGTCAGCGACCTTCCATCGGACAGGAAAGCGTGAGTTTTTCCCGGGGAAATTCGTGACGCGGAAGCGCGATGAAAAAGCGTAAAAGCTCAACGACGATTGCGCCGACATAAGTCTCCGAGGCTGCGTCTGTCAGCGATCTAATTGAACGGAAATTTCGATCAGTCGACTCGGTCTTGCCGCACTCGCGTGTAGTCTGCTCGGTTAAATTGGAATGGCGCAACTTATCTGTACCGTTACGCGAAGACGTGAGAGACGGCATTGGCAGTCTCGGAAGAGACACGGACTTTCGGATACGTCAAGAAAATAATTGCCCGTAAATTGAAGTCAAACCTGAAAAGTCCCGTGACGAGCAATTGATTTTCGCCAGAATTGTGGAAACTGGAGAATCCGGTGGGAATCGAGGAGTACATACGTGTCTTCGTAATGGGCGAACTTTGAGGGGTCTTTGCACTTTAGACGCTGAAAAAGGCTATTTTGATGATTTTTTTGATAGGCTTATACTATGGATATTAATATAAAAGTTGTTACAGTTAAGGGGCCAGTCCACTTTGGAGCCACGAAAAAAGGCTATTTTCGCGATTTTTTAAAAGGATTTTATAAAAGATATGAATAGAAAAGTTGTTGGGCTTGATAAATAAAGTCTTGAAATACATTAAAAAAAAATTTAATTCATTTTTATTCATTTTTGAGTACAAAAACTATAGTTTAACGTAACGCCTCAAAAATAGGTGGGCTAGGTAGCTCCATCACAACTCGGCAACGGCTTGTCCGAAAGAAAAAAATGAAGGTCCATTAGATTCAGTATGACACCAGCTACAAAATGACCCTCGGATATAAAGTGTTATCAAAAAATAAAAAAATGGCAGATGAAAAACGAAAAAAGTAAAAAAAACGCTTTTTTTCGCAGTTTTTCGCAAAAAAAGAGTAAAAATCAAAATTTTTAAACCATCGAGGGTCATCTTGTTGTGAATCATGTTTACAATATGTGGTTCAAATTTCAAGAGAATCGGTTTATTAGTTTTAGAGATACGATGGAGCTAGATTTTGAAAACGTTGTTTCGAGAAAAACGCGTTTGAAGTTTATGCGATGGGTCAGCCGAGCGATCTATACGCTCAGGTAGACGAAATGACGTCCTGACGTTCAGGTAAAAAAAAATACTTAGAGAGCTCGGATTTTCATAAAATTTTGACACAATATTTCTGAATGTATGTACTTTCGAAAACAGTAAAGAAATCGATTTTTTGAAATTTTCAAAGTGGACTGGCCCCTTAATGAACAAACTTTCGAAATACATAAAAACATTTTTTTTATGTATTTATGTAACCCCGACTAACTTTAAATGCGTTTTATTTTTCGAAACAACGTATTTCGACGGCTTGTTAATAAAATCTTCGAAACTACTGAACCGATCCTTATGAAGTTTTAACCACATATTCTTTACAACTATAGCTATAGCGCATATAAAGGATTTTTTTAAATTTTGATTTTGCCCAATATTTTGATTTTGCCAAAAATATTTTTTGCCTAAAACGGTGAAAAAACACGTTTTTTTGTTTTTTCGAAAAATGTCCGCCATTTTGTTATTTGTGCATATATCAAATATCGTATGATATGCGCTATAGCCGTTAAGGGACTATGCCAGTGTGAACGCTGAAAATTTGGGTGATTTTCGGGATTTTTTTGGAAGAAATGTACTCAATTAAATGTTTCGGAAAATCAAGAATATATTTGGCTATAATTGACCTATATTATATAATTTTTTCATAGAAAAATATTGAGATCCAATCGACTTATGCGCTGCCTTCGGAGGCGCCAAAAAAAAGTTCCTCCACTGCTGACATGATTCCGGCCGATTGAGTAGCTGAAACCGAAAAAGGAAAAAATATCGTTAAACTGGAAGGTATTTCCTGTACAATGACGTAGGATTTTCGAAAAATATCAAAATCTAACAAAATGGCGTAGTTATGAAAAAAGTCTGTTTTCTTGCCTATAAAATGATCGTTTTTTTCAATGCCAAATCGTCAATGTTCACCCAATCAAAAATATCCTACGTCATTGTGGAGTAAATATATTCAAGAGTACTCAGTCCAATTTTCAAGTCAATCAGATAATTGCTCTTTGAGTTACAATGTCAGCAAATTTGAAAAATGTCATTTCGAGAAAAACGCTTTTAAATATTTAACTATCGATTTTTGCAAGATAAAATGATTAGAGATACTGCCTTGAAATTTTTACAGGATATTCTTGAAAGTATAAACGGTCGGAAAAGGCAAAAAAAATGATTTTTTGAAAGTGTCACACTGGTATAGCCCCTCAACATTCTGAATCTAAAATCTTTTGATTTTTTGGTTTGGTTGATCCATCTCCGAGATTTCATCAACAGCGCAGACCTACAATTTGTTTGGGACATTTTTTTAACTACCATTTTCGTCTATAAATAGCGACTAGAATAAATAAAACCTTTTTTTAAAATGTATTTCGAAAGTGTATTTATTAAGTGTAACAACTTTTATATCAATATCTATAAGATAAACCTATCAAAAAATTCATTAAAATAGCCTTTTTTGCGTCTAAAGTGAGAAGACCCCTTAATGGTGGATGTTCTCCCATTAGACACATTCCCTCAGCGGGAAGGCTCAACGCTTGTAAAGTCGTAAAATGCACGTGTAAAAGCGAAAGCCTCCTCCACATTTGCCATGTTTATGGCAACGCTGACAGCCCTTGTTCTCTTTCATGACACATTTGGGGATGGAAATTCCGCGAGATCCTGACTGTCTGCCATGCGATCCCCCGAGTGGTACACGTGTTTGCGTTCACTTCTTCGCTGCGTCCCTCCCGAAATCTCGGAAATTCAGGAAAACTTGACGAGTCCTCTGGACAGCCCCACTGGGACGCCAGCGGAGAGCTTCGCTGTGTCGTGGGAGGATGTACTTTTGGAGAGAGATCGAGAGAGGAAGACAGAGAGAGAGAGAGAGAAAGAGGGAAAATGCATCAGCCTAGGTATGAGCCGAGAGAGCAGTCGTTGTCCGTGGGAAAGTACAGAGAAAAGTGGGTCAGGGAAAAGTTAAGTGACGAGTAATCAGTTTAATACAACGAATCATCGAGCAGACGATTCTAGGACAAACGTACCCTGACGCGAAATCTCGTTGTCCCCGGTACATCGAGTTTCTTCAGCCTCTTTAATAACCAAATTCTCTGATTCGTGTTATATTCGACGCTTTCCGAGCCATTTCCATTAACGACCGACCCTCCAGCGTCTCCGAGCTCTCCCAATTATTTTTTATATTTTCCAATGTTCCTTCCTTCGGCCTTTCAGGCTTCGACCCCAACGCTTCAACACCGCTCGACACTCCTCGAGAACCCCGCAGATCGCTTTTACAGCGCCCCCTTTCGGACCGCTGCTGTATTGCGGTTGCACGAGGGCACAGGGAAACTGCGCAAAATCTGTGCCGAAAAGACTATATGTTGACGCGTTCCATTGCCTCCCACTCGGTAGTCTCGGTGTCCCAATCGTCTAAGCGGTCACTCATCCAAGTAATGGCCCCGTGTCTGACATGGAAGATCCACGGATTCCACTAGTAATTTTCTTGCTGTTTTTACGAGCCTGTTCATTCGATATCCCGAAAAGTGAAGCTTAAAGGCGATACCGCAAAGAGAAGTATTCACTGCTGCATGATGACGATCCATGCGACATGATGCAGCAGAAGTAAGGTCGGTCGCATATGCACTGGGGACTGAATCTTATAGAGGGGTAACGAATGTACACATTAGCAAAATATTGAAAGCCCCTCTCTCTCTCTCTCTCTCTCTCTCTCTCTCTCTCTCTCTCTCTCTCCCCCCTTCCGTTTTCGCCTCTCCGCGGGTACCAAAGGTTTCCTGTTCGACTGCATGTGTACACGATCTGAGCATATATTCCCACGTGATATATTCCCTATACCATTGCAACTACACAAGGTAGTACGTATAGTTCCTGTCACTGTGACGTATATTCACTGACCCAGGGGTGCAAATATCGTTGCAGCACAGAGTAACGGTATACAGCGAACAACGAGAGACGGAGAGCTTGGCCATTTTGCTTGCAGTAGATTGTGCAGCAGGTGTATACCAATGCTTGCATGCTATTTCGCGGACTTTTCTGCAAATAAATGCACACATATATATACATACATAAAAATGTATGGGCAACTCTACCGGTACCAACATTATTCTAGGCCAAAAATTGACAATTTTAGTCATTAAAATAAAATTCCCACATATTTTCGTCTGTCCCTATATATTGGTCTGATTATATTAGGTGAAGAAAAAAGATCGTGGCGTATTTCTCAATAGATATATTGGAAACGCGACGAACTTTTTCCTTCACCTAACAATAACCCGGGCAGAAATTGTCGCGTGGATCCGAATGGATTCCCATATTTGTTTCCACTTTCTGATAGAGATCGAATTGGTCATCGCATTGATGATGAAACGTCATTCTCGTACATTGGATTCTCATCGGGATTCGCCATTTGAATCCAGTTTGATTCCTAAAGGATTCTCGCATTATTGAACAGAATCCGAATGGAATTTTGTATACTGAATTATCGAAATCAAAAGTATAGATACAGAAAAGAAGTGGATTTCCAAAAGTATGAACCTTATCTTGAAAAAGATCAACCGCTTAAAGAAGTATATCTTAAAAATCGATTCGAATCACATAACTGAAAATCCACTGCGATTTTTAAGATATACTTTTTTAAGCGGTTAATACTTTTTTTAAGATAAAATTTATACTTTTGGAAATCCACTTCTTTTCTGTATCTATACTTTTTATTTCGACAATTCAATATACAAAATTCTATTCGGATTCTGTTCAATAATGCGAGAATCTTTTAGGATTCAAATTGGATTTGTACATTGGATTCAAATGGCGAATTCCGATTAGAATCCAATGTACGAGAGTGACGTTTCATCGTCCAATGCGATGACTCATTGGATCCCTATCAGAAAGTGGAAACAAGTATGGGAATCCAATTGGATCCCAAGGACAATTTCACTTGGTATTGATTCTACTGCACTTTGACATAATACCACCACACTAAAACGCTCGCGAAGTATGCAACTTATGTTTCAACACGCAAAGTTTTTTCTCGTGATTTTACACATATTTTTTATTCGAACGTGGTAAGAATTTCCAAACGGCGTTTGTCGGGGAACAGTACAGAATCCAATTGAATCCCAATGAGGACTCCCTATGTGCGGTGTCCCTAACAAATCCCTATAAAGGTGTCGGTGCATTTTGGGTCTCCCCAACAAATTTGTGCACAGGATGACGAAAGGATATTTTTTTAGATCCAACAACTTCCGGTTGAGAGTTTTTAATAATTTTCAATAAAATACAATAAACAATAAATTCTATAACGATGTCAATCGGGAAATAGTGCGCGATCCATTTTTATTCCAATATGCCTCCCTATCAAATCCCGATTGGGATATCGTAGGATCTGGGGACTCCTCAAGAAATTTCTACACGGGAGTTTACGATCGAAAGTGGAGCCGGGACTGTCGGAAGTGTAATGTTCCATCCGGTTCGAATAGTCAATGGAAAAGTACCGTCCATCGACCCTCCAAGGAAATCATCGTCCTTTCCTCACCCAAGTGGCAGGAAAGGCGGTTTTCGAATTTCCGTGGATTTTTCTCCATTTGTACGACAGGAGGTCTAATTGCCATGGAATATCCCGTTTAACCTGCCACCGAATTCTCCGCTCGCTGACCCCGCCAGGGGATTCAGGCTGAATCACTTCCGGTCTACACAGAGCACACACACACACACACACGCAGAACGTACGCGGAAACACTTTGTACGTTCTGTATTGTTTCGCCTCAGACACACCGGTTCAATTGAAATGAAAAATCACTGCGCATGCTGCCGGAGAAAGATACATTGAGGTTAAGACTTCGAATGCGGCGTGGAGAAAGTAAATCGTGCCTCGTACGTGCGTTAGAAATAATTTCATCAATTCCGAAGTAGAAAAAGTGCCATTGCTCATCGCCTTTTGTATTATTTATTATTTTTTGTTGTACTGGTTATTGTTGAGTATTCCGGATGAATTGTGTGTAAAGAATGACGCACTACGTTGTGGTGTTCGCAGGAGGGCACAGGGAAACTGGGTAAAACTCGTGCCGACGACCCAAATAGGGTTTTACAATCGGCACAGTAATGGCCCACGACTGGTTGCCAGAGAACAAACGATGGCGCGGTAATGGCTATACAAACGGGCCAGATCCGCACCATGCATGGTTGGTAATGGTAAACCAGGAATGGCTGCTAAGACTGGGCCAACTATCATACGCCCATATTGGCCCAGCAACGGCTGCCGGATCTTCTGCCGGGAATGAAAAACAAAAAATTGACAAATTATGAATATAAAAATTCTAGTAGTATCTTTTTTGTTTTCTTATGCTTTACTTATGTCCATGTACATAGAATAATTGCATTAAAAACAGTTTCTGCATTGTTCAAATTTTTACCTTTCATCGGGATCGAACCTGCGCCTTTCGTTCTAGTGTCGAGCGCCCTACCCACTTAGCCATTTTAACACTTACAGAACCCATCGTTTGTTCGTTCCTTACTTTTATGCCGATAATTTTATTCGTGACATTAAAGTTTACCGACAGTTTTTTTAGTCCATTTAGGCTGTAAAAATAACTCGCTCGTTTTGGGTGAAGTTCCGAAAAGCATACTCCTCTGATCGAGCGGAAATTTTGCTCCGAACTTCCTCTCATTATCCTAAGAGAAACCGTTAACGGATTTTTGACGACTAGCAATAGTTTTCCATACATCGCATTGTAAAGTTTATTATTTCACGCCATACGAGAATATCTATATACCCCATAGATACCCCCCACTCCTCCGGCCGCGCTGCTTCCTGGCAAACAGTGCTCGCCCGTATGTGCATATCACTTGCCATGTGGGATGGCTTTGTTTGGATTTATTTAATATAGTAGAAGCGCAGTACAATAAATAACTTTCAATATCCGATATATCGAAAGCTATTGCTAGTCGCCAATACCCTTTTAAAGGTTCTCTTAAAATATTGAAAAGAAGGTCGGTGCAAAATTTCAGCTTCATCAATAGGATATGCTTTTCGAAACCTTATCCCTTGTTTTTACGTGTTACAGTTTAACGACCTGCATTTGCAAAACGCCCAAAAACAAACCATCAATGGGTGGAATAGATCTGGCAAGCCGTTCATCCGCCTACGATACCCCAATGCTGATCGCCATATTATCGGTGCAATGGTATTGGCCCACCAATGGCTGGCATAGATCTGGCAAGCCGTTCATCTGCCTACGATACCCCAATGCTGATCGCCATATTATCGGTGCGATAGTATTGGCCCACGAATGGCTGGCATAGATCTGGCAAGCCGTTCATCCGCCTACAGTACCCCAATTCTGGTCGACGAATTATTGGCCGATTATCAGCAAACCGTTTAATGGCTGAATGCTGGCATTTTTGTTACGACAGGCGACCCTATATGGGGAGGTCGCTATATTTCCCTAAAAATTGCTTCCCGCTCGGTAGGCAGTGCGCAAGCTGCTACGTGACGAGCGGTCACCCATCCAAGTACTGGCCATGCTTGCTTCCTATTTTTCATCGTCCAAAAGTTCCTATTTACTAGAAAATATTCCGAATTGTCGAGTTTCATTGAAATCAACAGGAATAAAAGAGGGAAGCTGGTGCAGACATTCTTTACCATCGACCAAGGAGGGCGACGTTCCCCCGTTGAGTGCAGCAGTTTTTTTTACAACCGCCTCCTTTTATATTTCAGAAGTTAAGTGGTTTGAAAATTTCAAAAAATCCATTAAAAACAAATTCATTATGTAATAGTTCAATATGTCTAGAATATTCTCCCAAAGTTTTAAGTCAATCGGAGTAAAAGTCTAGGAGAGAGAGCCTTTGAGAATTCCCCCCGTTGGGAAAGATCAGCCGGGAGCGAAGCAGGTATATCGCATTTTTCTCGAAACACTATTTTTGAAGTCGGTGGACACGTTTTCTCAAAAACTAATGCACTGATCTTATTAAAATTTTGCACACTTCTTCAAAATAGAATTGACTAGTGATTGAACAAAGGTTTTTTTTCGATTACAACTACTTTTACAAGGCTATACGTAGTGTAAATTGTACCAAAAATTGAACTATTTTGCATACAATTCTTTCAAAAATTCAAATTTCACTTTTTTTGAAAATCCTTTTTTTAATCACGAGCTATACTTATCTACTGACAGAAAAAATTGGTTTTTTAATTTCAAATAAAGATATCATGAGTTATCCTGACCACCACGAGGACACTTTTTTAGGCGTCTCCGGAAACCAGGTCGCACCGGCTGAATTTCCCAAATTTATGGATGAAATTTTTTAAAAATATTGTTGAAATGATGCTCTTTTATGTGCTTAACATTTTGAATAAAATAATTTATATATTATATTTGTTTAAGTAGAGAAAATATGCTTTTTTACTTCGAAACCCACGTAACCCCTTAAGGGGTTAGGACACTCCAGAGGCCGAAAAAATAGGCTTTTTGGGCATTTTTTTTCAGAAAACCTACAAAATAAATCGCGATTACAAAAAGGGTGTTTATTAACTTTCGAAAAATTTGCCTAAAAAATCGTCCGATAATTGTTAATAACAAATGAACTATTCGGTGTAAAAAAAATCCTACGTACTTCCATAGACAATGTATTTTTCAAGATATATTCAACATTTCAAGTGAATCGGTTGAAAATTGTCTGAGTTATGTTTCCGGCCAACTGAAAAAATGCAGTTTTGAGATAAACGCTCCACAGCCGCCATTTTGAAATTAATCGCTTCAAAAAAATTATTGTATACAGTCACTGATATGTATGATAAACACCCTTTTTTGTAATCTCGATTTATTTTGTAGCTTTTCTAAAAAAAAAAAATCCCCAAAAAGCCTATTTTTCGGCCTCTAGAGTGGCCTGAGGCCTTAATGAAAAACCGAGTACGCCAGGTTAGTCGATAAAGACTGATCCGGGTGTGCGGTAACGCTCCCAAAGTGTCGGATGTTGAAGAGAAATCGACTGGCACGTAACTGGGTTGGAGAGGATTTCACGTGGTGCGGGATCGACGTGTGTCACGTGTGTGGGAGAATCGCCGGCGGAGCAGCATGTGGAGGACCATAAGGGAACGGGAGGAAGAGAGGAAGGGACGCTACAAGCGAATTAACGTGGAACAACCTCCGGGGTGTTTACACTTTGCCGATTAACCCTCCAACGGTTATCCACGGCCTTGGCCAGACTTTAGATCGTTTCCGCTCGCCCTTACTTGCTCCTAACCTCGATTGGCAAACCAAAGCGTCCTACACAGCTGACAACGAGCCACGATGCAAATATCATCCACCGAGTGAAGGGGACGGTCCAATTTGGGATCTTATCGTCATTGGGCTCGGCGTGATCTTGAGATGTTGACAAAGGCAAAAGAGGGTGGCAATTAGGTGAGAAAAATTGCAACATTACGGACATATTAAGGGGGAAGATACCTTTAGTCGAGGACAAAATTGCTGATTTTAATGATTTTTTTAACCTTTCCTTGACACTTATATTTGGCCACTGGTACTTCACCCACCTGCCCTTAAGGCCTTGGGCCACAGTAACGAGTATAAAATCATGTGCGAATTTAACAATTTTTTTCGTATAAAAAAGTGATTTACTCATAAAATTAATTACACATCTATTTAGTATGAATATCAAGCTGTTAGAAATTTTTTTTTTTCGATGTACAAAATGGCTGATTACTCGAAGCTTCTCGAAACAGCTTTTTCACAATTGGCGTGACAAATAACTTAAATAATTATCACTCGATTTACTTCAAATTAAAAAGTTATGTTCCTAATTGCATTTCGCAGAGAAGTACCTACGGAATTTCTGATTAATCTAAAACTTTTCATTTTATGAGCAATTTATGAGCAGTTATAACGAAATTTTTAACTGAAAATTCATTTCTTAAGTTAAAATACCTACAACTTTTGAATAAAACAACATTTTTTAAATTCCGTACGTGCTTCTCTAGGTATTCTAATGTAGATTGACGAGAATTTTTGTTTTTTGTTGTAGATAAAAAATTGTGGATGCTAAATGTCACGCCGCAGAGCGCCTTAAAAAAGATAACAAAAGAAAATATTAGTAGTCGGCGATTTTGTACATCGAAAAAAATATATATATATTTTCTAACAGCTTGATATTCATACCAAATAAATGTGTAATTAATTTTACGAATCACTTTTTCATACAAAAAAAAATTGTTAAATTCGCACATGATTTTATACTCGTTACTGTGGCCTAAGGCCTTGACAACCCTTCGGTCGGTTTTTATCGAAAATAACCCGCGATACACTTTGAACATTTTTAATATGTCTGGATAATTAAAATTCGGAAAGTATAAAATTAAATTATTGTAAAACATTATTGAATACTTTCAGTTTGAGGAAAATGAGCATTTCATTTCAAATTCGTCCGGGTCAAAATGACCCAGTGTGTCAAGGAAGGGTTAAAGGCAAGGTTCCTTCACTATTTTTTAGACTTGGGGTATGTTTTATTACTACTTTTGGCTGTTGCATGGTATTGAAAAATATTTATCTTTAAAAATTGCGGAGGTCTGGCATGGTCTTCTAAACCGGTTGCGGTAGATGTTGCCCGACGGCGTGACACATAGCGGCGGCGGGATTAATCTGAAAAAAAAACCAACCAAGATTTTTCTTTCATTTACACTCATACGCAGAATATGAACCAAGAAAAAGTGAGAAATGTTTAAAATCGATGAAACGGTACGCTTGGGAACAAAAAAATTGAATTTTCCGAAAAAAAATAGCTACGTTTTGCAATAAAATAATTCTTTTTTTTATTTTCAAAAACATTTATGTCATAAGGTCATTTATGTCAGCATTGAGGTCATGTTTTAGACAATGAGGTTAGAAAGATTTATACCAAATTCCATCAGAATTGGTCGATAACTTTTTTAACTGTGCGTCACGCCAGTTTCGAAAATGCAGTTCAGAAGACGACGCCATACCACCGCCATTTTTCAAAACTAATTATAAAAAATATATCATGTTGTTACTGCAAAAGTAGTAATAAATCATACCCTGAGTCTCAAGAATGGAGAAATAATCTGTGCTTTAAAAAAAAATCATGAGAATCAGTAAATTTTTTCCTCACCTAAAGATATTGCCACCCTTAATTCTTGGCTAGTCCCGCCCCCAACTAGCCTCTCGCCAGTCCTACCTGGCTGGTACGTAGCTCCGGGAATGGCAAAATTACCCGGGAACATCGGAGCCTAACGAGTTTTAATATGACATCGCTATACGTACAGAGCCTCAATATGATCTGCATAGCGGTGAGTCCAAGTTTTCGCTCGGGTATGCGTTTCGGTTTAATATGATGCCCGCATATGCGCAAGAGCTCGTTGCTTCGTACCGTCCTCGTAACTTGGGAACTGTTTCTCAGATCGTAATTCAACTTGCGCCAGACGAACGTGCCGAGTTTTACACCGAGTAAAGCCACCACGCTTTTACGCTCGCCAATTAGAATTTTCGTCGGTATTTTTAACGAGTTTTACATTCGTAATTTGAATAATTTCCATGGCGTTTTGCGAAACGTCACACGCGTGCGCGTGTAGCCGAAAAAAATTGTGTGGAGGCGATTGTACCGGGAGGAGTTCGTTAGTGCGAAAGGAACCTTCAAAAGACACGAAATAGAATTGAAATGAAAATGCTTAAAATAATTGCAGTTTGTGAATTTGATATAGCGAGTTTTGAAATTGAATGAGAATAGCGCGCTAAGTTCGTTTGGGCCGACACTTGGATGGGTGACCCAAAAGGGCGTATGCTCTTTAGGCCACCCATCCAAGAAATAAATGTTGGTCCCCCATCCGAATTTTTGGGACACCCATCCGAAAAATGACTCGTGCAGAAATTTTTCGGGGAGTCCCCTCCTACCACGTCCCTATAGGGATTTGAAAGAACGCCGGACATAGGGACTCCGCATCGGAATTCAAGTGGATTCCCGCTATTTCCGGATTGACGTCCATTGACCATTTTTTTTTTTAATTCTCGACCCGAATTGGTTGGATCTCCCAATTACAAAAAACATCCTTTCGCGATCGCACATAGACATCAAAGTCGCACATAGCGATCGAATTTCATTCATTCATTGGGAGCGAATTTTTTTTACCAATTTTTACCGTTTACCAATTTTTTTTAATTTTTAGGAAATACTTTTCGCAGCGATTTATACTTTTTTAAGGGGTTGTTCTACTGTGACGAGATAAAAAATCCAATTTTTAGCATTTTTCTGCTCTATTCCATCATAGAATTGATATCCAATTGCTGGGAAAATCGATTTCCACTTTGCCGACTCAGTACAGCGTTTCAAAGTAGAAGGTGCGCGCGCTCTAGTACGGTTACCCACTGCGCGACCCTGGCAGCTCTTTTGAATATATACCTGAGTATACACATATACACCTATACTTGTAGCCATTTACTATACAGTAGTAGTCTCTCTTTTCACTGTATGAGTAAAACTTAATATACTCCGAACTCAATCCGACTCAATCCGAAATTTAAACAAACATTTTATTGCAAAGTGCACCAAGGCAGAGATGAGCGGAAGCACAAGTGCTGCATTTAAAAGAGATAAATAATAATAATGTATGAGTAAAAGAACACTTTACCGGTTAGTATTGTACAGTATAGTAAACTTTGAACGCGTTTTTCTCGAAACGACTTTTTCCACCTGGCGCTGGTGATTTGAGAAAAACGGCTTAACCAATCGGCCTCAAAATTTTACTGCATATTCAGCATACGTATGGCTATCGTCCGAACTAGAATTATTAAAAAAATATTAATTTTAACTTATACTTTCGCCCGAATTATGACTAAAAAAACGTGTTTTCCGAACACTTTTGCAAAAAACGGCAACATTTTGTTATTTTGCAATATAAAATTATAATCCTCGTTCGGGCGATAGCGACACTCATACAGATTAAGAATATTCTTGATTTTTTTGTTTCCGATCACCTGGAGAGCGCAAATCATCAATGCCAGCAACATACTTTCTTTCATGACTTTACACGATTATAATTGTAAAATAAATATACATTCATATGCACCAACAAAAAATGGTTTTTAATTCTGTAAGAGTGTATCTTTAAGTGAAAAAAAAGTTTGTACCAATACTTGCAGCAGTTAAAAAAACATTATTATTATTTTTTTCAATTTTTTCATTGTAGCTTCCATTTGTACAGAGTCCTTTCCCTTATTACATTGCCCTCCATATTCCACTTCACATCCCAAATATATATATATATATATATATATTTGGCACAGTAGCCCCTTAAGACCAAATTAATTTCTTATATATATATATATAAGAAATTAATTTGGTCTTAAGGGTTAAAAGGTTAAAAGAATAAGTTATTGATATATACATATCAATAGCTTATTGTAAATAAGCTATTTGCTATTTGATATATATATATATATATATATATATATCAAATAGCAAATAGAAGACCAAATTATTTTTTTTTAAAGATCCACTCATTTTGTATATTGATATATTCAGTTTAGAAAGTTCACCATACAGAATGCGATGAGCTCCATCAACAATCGTATCAGATTCTGTTCGATGATGTGGAAATCTTTTAGGATTTGTACATTGGATTCCAATGGAGAATCCCGCTTAGAATCCAATGTACGAGCATGACGTTTCAGTATAGGGATTCAATGCGATGTCTCATTGGATCAGAAAATTTCTGCACGCGTGATTATTATAATCAGACCAATAGGTATGGAAAATTGTAATAATGATCAGAATAATAGACAGGACATATACCAATATACAGGGTCAGATAAAAATGAATGGGAAATTTTGATAATTACTCAAATGGTTAATTTTTAGGCTAGAATAATTTTGGTACCGGTAGAATTGCCCATACATTTTTGTGTGTGTAAATATATTTATGCATTTATTTGCAGAAAAGCAAGAATTGGTATACACCTGTTGCATTGGATTCAAATTGGATTTGTAGATTGGATTCCAATGGAGAATCCCGATTAGCATCCAATGTACGAGCATGACGTTTCAGTATAGGTGTCTAACGCGATGACCCATTGGATCCCTATCAGGAAGTACGGACAAGTATGGGAACACAATTGGATCCCTACGACAATTTCTGCCCAGAGTGTGATATGGTCGGAATGGTGCCGTGTGATCCGAAAGGTCGAGTGGAAAAATTCAGTTGAGTCGAAGGCGAATGCCGCGTGTACTTTATTCCCTGTTTATTTTCATTTTTCTACACACACACGTGCGAACGTATGTGAGAGAGGTGTGCGCGCGGGCATGTATGTATGTGTACACTGAAGGTGAAGACCTTGCAATGTTCGTACAAGCTTCGATCACAAGCACCTTCCAACCCTTCTATTTTCCTCCTCCCCGGTGCACTCGAGTGGGAACTCGCTCGGTCACCCACTCGACTTTCTCGATATTGCCGTTCATTGAGCTCGACGAGCTGGAACAAAAGTTTTGCCCTCCTTCTTGCCTACGTATCTGACCTAACTCGCCCAACTCCTTAAACCTCCCGACCATCTGCGTTTTTCCTTCTCCAGGGCTTTTCTATCGGGTAACAGGAAAAACTCACTTGGCGGAGAGAAAATAAAATGATGAAGCCGTTGCCGATCACTCGAGATGAAGAGGGAAACTGTATGTGTGGGTGGGTATAATATATTTCTTTATCTCGACTGAAAAGAGAGAGAGAGAGAGAGAGAGAGAGAGAGAGAGAGAGAGAGAGAGAGAGAGAGAGAGAGAGAACGGATATAAGCATAAAGAAGGTGGCCCAAAGTTTTCAATTCCAAATTATGTTTTCAATACATATTCGTAATATTCGACACAAAGTGTTTTTCTTTACATTTTCATCGAATTAAAGCCTCTTCTAGAACTAAGGGGAAAAATACCCGAGTAAAAATAAATATATATAAATATATATAATTGTATATTAATCGATCATATACAATTGTATACAAAAATTGGCCCGATAGAATTTTATATATTTGTATATAAACGTATACTATCGTACATAACGTTATGTACGATAGTATACGTTTATATACAAATATATAAAATTCTCTCGGGCCAATTTTTGTATACAATTGTATATATGGTCAATTAATATACAATTATATATGTTTATATATATTCATTTTTACTCGGGGACCTCTAGGCGAGGAAAGAATCGTGATTTTCATGATTTGCTTTTAACCCTACGTTGACACACTGACAAGGAAACGTTGCGAGATCTCTCCGAGTTCGATGAAATTTGACATGCTTGTAGAATGGGTAAAAATAGGCGACACCTATTTTTTTATACCTGCGGAACCCTATTTTTAAGGGGTGAAACGCATCTTCAAGAATAGGGGTGTTTCTCGTCGATAACCTTATCGTTTTCATCTCCAATGTATAGTACACGAAAAAATGAACATTGTTGCAATTGCATTTTTTTTTTCATATATCGTACCGTTAAAACGTTATCGACAAAAAACGAAAAACAATGCATTTTTCGAGGGTGCGTTTCCACCCTTAAAAATCGGGTTCCGCAGATATAACAAAATACGTGTCGCCTATTTGTACCCATTCTACAAGCATGCCAAATTTCATCGAAATTGCAGAGATCGACCGCGCAACCTTTCCTTGTGTTTTTTATTTTATTTATTTTTTTTACATTTCAATTTTATACTTTCCGAATTTATATTATGCAGACATATTAAGACATTTTTTATGTTTATCCCTGATTTTTTTTCGATGAAAACCGACCGGCGGGCTGTTAATGACAGGTGGATGAAGTTCTATCCGGGTCAAATTGACCCAGTGTGTCAAAATCGTTGCCAAAGGTAAGTGTGTCAACGAAGGATTAAAGGAAAGATTTTTTCACCATGTTTTCAGAGTTCGGGTCTGCTGTATTACTACTTATGGCTGTTATATGGTTTTTTAAAATTTTTATTTATTTTAAAAAATAACAAAGGCACGGCATGGTCTTCTGAACGGGTTGCGGCGAATGCTCTCGGTTGGCGGGACACGTGGCGTCGGCGGCATGCATTTGAAAAAAACCCAACGAAGATTGCTCTTTCAGTAACACTCACACGCTGAATATGAACCAAGAAAAAGTGAGATATGTTGAAAATCTATGAAATGGTACGCTTTGAAACATAAAGATTCATTTTTCCGAAAAAAAAACGCTACATTTTGCAATAAAAAAAATACTTTTTTTCAAAAAACACTTAGGGTCATGTTATAGCTAATGAGGTTAGAATAATTTATACTAAACTTCATCAGAATCAGCCAATTAGTTTTTTAGCTATACGTCACGCCAGTTTTGAAAATGCAGTTTTGAATACCGTGCCATACCTCCGCCATTTTGAAAGAGTAATAATAAAAAAATACCGAGTAGCAGCCAAAAGTAGTAAAAAAATACCCTAAGTCGCAAAAAACGTGAAATGTTTTTTACTTACAAAAAAAATCATGAAAACCAGCAATTGTTTTCCTCGCCCTTGAATCGCATATACCATCGAATAAAAAGCGAGCCTGATAATCGATAAGTGCAAGGAAAGAAAAATATTCAAGGGGAAGGCCGAGGCACGAGACGCCATTTCCCAAGAATGTTCCCTTCCAGGAAAGGGGTCGGTTTTTCCGCAAAATGTCATTTAAATACCAAAGGATTTTCATCTTTCGCATTATACACCACACGTTGTCAGTTCTTCCCCTTCGGTTATTCTCGACCACGTTGCTGCCTCGATGGACCTGCCGGTGCGCCGATATCCATTGCCCTGACCTCTGTCTCTTTTCACCAATATGGTAATCCCCGCGAATATCCATGTCCATAAATTTGAAGAAGAGCCTATGGGATATCCATACGTAGGGAAATCTTGCAGGCGGTTTTTTTAAACTTGAAAACGTGCGCTGTCAAGTCGAGAAATTGATATCAGCTGAAACGAAAAAGAGGCCGAAACTTCTATTTGCCGGGGTCAATACTGGGATGGGTGACCGTTTGGCCGTGCACCAACTCCATCGCCGGAGCTGAAGGCAGTTTCATCGAAATTCCCATCGTGTCGCATCTGGAAGAGCTCACGAAGGACCATTGGAAAAATAAAATGATATTAAACTGCGGATTAAAAAAAAGATTATTATTATCAATGATAATTAGCTCGTAGCCCGGGTATTACCGTGGATTGGGGTTACTTTGATTCGTGGTGTTACTTTGATAAAAACTTTGTTTTGTTTTTAAATTCAAATTACGAAGTACCCGACTGCGACCGAAAGTTTTTTTTTACGGTTAGCAAGCCTCAATGTCTCCTTATGTCATCACTCAGATGCAGCACGGCCGAACGGGTTTAAGTTACCGTAAAAATAAATAAAAAAACGTAAGTTATGTATTTAAACTATTCTTTATGGTCGAATAACTTCAAAAATAACAAGTTGAGTGTTGCATGGCATGTTTTTGGTAACAATCACCTTGTCAGATGTTTATTGAACTACACCATTATGCTTTGTTGTGTGACATAACCTCAAAAACATATTTTATGGGCGTCGGTTGTTTCGATGGGGCGTCTTTGATCGTTTTGACGGGGTAACATTGATCATTGATTAATTTCATCCCACTCATTATCGTTATTTCTTGTCTTGGAGTATTCTCAGGCATTTTCGTCTTTTGATAATTCTTCTGATAATTTTTTATTGTGTTCATTAGGAACACTTCTTAATTTCCTTAATTTTTTTAATTTCCTTAATTAATTTCATTAGGAACACTTCCAATTCTGCAATTCTGTATCAAGCCACACTAATTGTAAGACAAAGAATATCAAATTGTCATGTGATATTTTTTTCTTATTGTAAGTTGTAAATTGTAAGACAAAAATTATCAAATTGTTAATAGATATTTGTTGCCTTACAATTAGTGTGATTTGGTACGTCACCTAGTTTAAGTGACACATGTTTCTAATGAAACCAATGTGATCTCGTTTTGTGATTTAGATACCTGGGTAGACATAAGTAATACAACTTGTTTTTCCTAGTTTTTTAAGGGGCCTTCTCACTTTAGGCGATAAAAAAGTCTATTTTCATGAATTTTTTTGATAGGTTTATATTATAGATATTGATATAAAAGTTTTTACACTTAATAAATACACTTTCGAAATACATTTTTTTTTAATTTTGAATGTATCAGTGTAACCCAAACAAACTTTAAACGCGTTTTTCTCGAAACAACGTTTCTCGACGGCTTGTTGATAAAATGTTCGAAACTACTGAACCGATCTTCATAAAATTTTAACCATATATTTTTTACAACTATAGTTATAGCGCATATTAAGGATTTTTTTAAATTTTGATATTTGCTATTTTTTTGCCAAAACGGTGAAAAAACCATTTTGTTATTTTTGCATATATAAAAAATCGTATAATATGCGCTATAGCCATTAACATACTGAATCTAAAACCGTTCGATTTTTTGTTTCGGATGATCCATCTCCGAGATTTCATCACCAGCGCAGACCTACAATTTTTTTAGGACATTTTTAAACTACCATTTCCGTCTGTAAATAGTGACTTAAATAAATTTAAAAAAAACTTCAGGGTTTCAGAGTGAAAAAAACACTTTTTTGCGAATTTTTTTCATCTATATGGATAGAGTAAATTTATTGAAACCTTTTGTACGTTGTTAAGTGTCATTTCAAGAACATTCCGTGAAATTTGTACGCGGAAATATCCACAAACAAGCCGATGACGCGTTTTTTCTCGAAACCACTTTTTCAAAGTCCGTGTTCACTGCCATTTGAAAACTACATGACCGATTTATTTCAAACTTGGTACACACTTTCTACATATAAAATACCTCCTCCCAACGGTTAGTTTGAGATTTTTTTACATTGAGGGGGTTTCCCCCCCCCCCAAAATGACGGAATTTTTCGTGAAAAATAGCACTTTTCACTTTACATGACCACCAAAAATTTAGAAATGAAAAAGAAAATTATCAAGGCCGTTGGGGGGAGGATTTGATGATACTTTGACTAAATTTTAATGGTACTTGATTTCAGATAATTTCTAGCTGAGATACAGTGAACACCGCAAATCGTGTTTTTCCAAAGGCGTTCTTGGAAAAGCTTTGTCACCGGCTTGTTTGTGGATATTTTCGCGTACAAATTTCACGGAATGTTCTTGAAATAACACTTAACAATGTACAAAACGTTTCGATAAATTTACTCTACTCATATAGATGAGAAAAATTCGCAAAAAAGTGTTTTTTTTTTCACCCGGAAACCCCTACCCTTCCCTTAAGTGTAATAACTTTTATATCGATATCTATAATATAAACCTATCAACAAAGTTCATGAAAATAGCCTTTTTTTAGTTGTTGTTTGTCAATAAAGTTGATATTGAAAAGTAAAGGTGCAATGTTTGTTCGATCAAAGTAACCCCAAAACGATAAAAATAGTTGAAACTTTCGATCACGTTGACCGTTTTTTTCTTCTTTAGGAAAAATACTCCTTCATGGGGTTGCTTCCGATTCTCATTAAGAAAAAAGGGGGTATCAAAGTAACCCCAATCTTAGTATAACTTTGATCACGACTAATTACTTATCTTCTCATTTATTTTTAAATATTTCAAATTGTAATTTGGAAGATAAACAGACTAATAAAACTTGATATTTCCATTCTCAAAATTTTTTTTGCGATATCATTTAAAGAATATATCGATTTTACGATTTACGATTTACGAATCTCCGTGCACATTTTTTCGCCATCGTGGTCGGCAGCGAGCTGCATAACTGTCGCGTAAAAAAGAAGAAGACTCGGTGATCGAGAAATTAATGGACGCGACGATGTGAAATCGTTCCGTACACCTATCACGTCGTAATTTCCGGTGCGGAAATTTCGCGAAAAATTCGTTAACAACACACGGCGCGACATTTTCCCCCAGAGATTCCCATGTCCCTGTGGATTTTCGTGGCGCTCGACCGCTGCGCATTGTCGTTCGGTGGTAAAAGTGGGAAAGGTACATGAAATTGCAGTAAAGAGGTAAACGAGAATCGAGAGAGTGAATATTCCGGGATTTTGAGTATCCCTTACGAGCGAGCGAGGTGGTGCGCGGAAGGGTGGTGGAAAAAGAAAATAACGAAAGGAACGGTTTGAGAACATCGTCGCAGAGAAACACTGCGCGCTGCATAGGGAAGACGGCGAGGGGTTGAGGAGGACTGGGAAAGTGGTGTAGGTGGCTGTTAGGGGAATCGCTGTATGCTATATTTGTATATGTTATATTTACGATACGTTTAGTATTTATATATATATTGGGATATATAAGTCGCTAATATAGTCATATCAGGTGGGTAGGAAAGAACGGTTGATATTGGGGGTGAGCAGGGAACGATGTTTCGTGTCGTGTACATGTGTGTGTATGCGTGGGATGAAATCAATAATACACCTCCATTCAAAGCTCCCTCGTCCCGGTATCTAGCTCTCTCTCTATCCGGCTCGCACCGCCCCTATGGCCCCAATGTTCCCATATGGAATCAGATACAAACGTAGAGAGTACGCAAAGTGTCATTTAAATATTTATATATATACATATACACACATACACATATATATGTATATATGAGGCATTTCACGTCACTTCAGTCGGTAAAAAAAATCCACAAATAATTTTGAAAAATCGAGTTACTTTATTGAAAAATATTCACCGAGTGTCGAAATTTTAAAAAAGGGTCTGACGTTTTTTCTCGTTGATTACCATTTTTCAACATTTTTCTACTCTAATGGCTGTATCTTTGGCAGCATTTGACGTATTTACATTCGTAAAAAATGAAAATGTGCGTCTTTTTCTAGCCTTCCAGAAAAAAATCAATTTAGATTTTATTGACCAAGTCGAACGTCCGTTTCAGGGCAAAATATGGAAAAATATTTTTTTTCTCAAGGAAAGGCACTTATTTTTTTATTTTTTAAAATTTCCCCGAATTTCGAATACGAAAAACGGATTTTAGGTACTTTTTATATTATGGGATTCCTAAGCACCGTGAAGTAAAAGCTATTTTTATTTAAATTTTTTTTTTATTAATATTCGATTGAAGAATATGGAGCACTCCAAGGCTCCAATACATGTGACATATATGTTATATGTATTTCAAAAACCTGGTAAACATACAGCGAGTGCTGCTCACTCGTCAATCGAATATTAATAAAAAAAAATTTTTAATAAAAATAGCTGTTACTTCACGGTGTTTAGGAATCCCATAATATAAAAAATACCGAAAATCCGTTTTTCGTATTCACAATTTGGGGAAATTTAAAAAAATAGAATAACGAGTGCCTGTCATTGAGAAAAAAAATAGTTTTGCATATTTTGCCCTGAAACGGACGTTCGACTTGCTCAATAAAATCTAAATTAATTTTTTCTGGAAGGCTAGAAAAAGACGCACATTTTCGTTTTTTACGAATGTAAATACGTCAAACCCTGCCAAAGATACAGCCATTTGAATGGAAAAATGTTAAAAAATGGTAATCAACGAGAAAAACGTCAGAAATTTTTTAAAAATCTTGACACTCGGTGAATATTTTTCAATAAAGTAACTCGATTTTTCAAAATTATTTGTGGATATTTTTTTTTACTGGCTGAAGTGGCCTGGAATGCCTCATATGTAGAACACCGACACTGGTGGATGGGTGGTCGAGGTTCGGCTTCGGCGGTACTTTGAGTTAAGAGGTAAGGCCACAGTAGAATTTTCAAAAAATCGATTTTTTTCGCTGAAACGGTGCTTCATCATCAGAAAAATAAGTTACTATTCGATTTATAGCAAGAACATTTTTTTTCACCGACTTTGAGCGTATAACGTAAGCCCACCTCTGACACGGCCATAGAGTACCTGAAACTTTGAACGCGTTTTTCTCGAAACAGCTTTTTTCCAATTGTCGTGACAAATAACTTCAACAATTTTCACTCGATTTACTTCAAATTTAAAAGTTATGTTCTTAATTGCATTTTGCAGAGAACTACGTACGGAATTTCTGATTAATCGGAAACTTTCCATTTTATGAGCAGTTTTATACGAAATTTTTCACTGAAAATTCATTCAAATATCTACAACTCAATTCAAATACCTACAACTTTTGAATAAAACAATATTTTTCAAATTCCGTACGTACTAGTCTAGGTATTCTAATGTAGATTGACGAGAATTTTCGTTTTTTGTTCTAGGTCAAAAATTGTGGATGCTAAATGTCACGCCGTGGAGCGCCTAAAAAAAAGATGACAAAATAAAATATTAGTAGTCGGCCGTTTTGTACGTCGAAAAAAATATATATATATTTTCTAACAACTTGATATTCATAGAAAATAGATGTGTAATTAATTTAAGGAGTGAATCATTTTTTTATACGATTTTTTTTCAAATTGGCACTTGATTTTATACTCGTTATTGTGACCTAACCCCTTAAGCAGCGTTGTGCATGGCCGATACTCGGAGCGGTGACCGCTCAGCAGTGTACCAGCTGGCGCATCAAGCAGGCAGCGGAAGGCCAATACTTCTCAGACCTTCCCAAATAGGGTTTTACAATCGGCACAGTAATGGCCCACGACTGGTTGCCAGAGAACAAACGATGGCGCGGTAATGGCTATATAAACGGGCCAGATCCGCACCATGCATGGTTGGTAATGGTAAACCATGAATGGCTGCTAAGACTTGGCCAACTATCATACGCCCATATTGGCCCAGCAACGGCTGCCAGATCTTCTGCCGGAAATGAAAAAAAAAAAATTGACAAATTATGAATATAAAAATTCTAGTAGTGTCTTTTTTGTTTTCTTATGCTTTACTTGTGTCCATGTACATAGAATAATTGCATTAAAAACGCTTTCTGCATTGTTCAATTTTTACCTTTCATCGGGATCGAACCGCGCCTTTTGTTCTAGTGTCGAGCGCCCTACCCACTTAGCCATTCTAACACTTACACTAACAAAAGTTTATCGACAATTTTTTTGGTCCATTTAGGCTGTAAAAATAACTCGCTCGTTTTGGGTGAAGTTCCGAAAAGCATACTCCTCTGATCGAGCTGAAATTTTGCACCGAACTTCCTCTCATTATCCTAAGAGAAACCGTTAACGGATTTTTGACGACTAGCAATAGTTTTCGATACATGGCATTGTAAAGTTTATTATTTCACGCCATACGAGTATATCTATATATCCGATAGATACCCCCCACTCCTTCGGCCGCGCTGCTTCCTGGCAAACAGTGCTCGCCCGTATGTGCATATCACTTGCCATGTGGGATGGGTTTGTTTGGGTTTATTTAATATAGTAGAAGCGCAGTACAATAAATAACTTTCAATATACGATATATCGAAAACTATTGCTAGTCGCCAATATCCTTTTAAAGGTTCTCTTAAAATATTGAAAAGAAGGTCGATGCAAAATTTCAGCTTCATCAGTGGGATATGCTTTTCGAAACCTTATCCCTTGTCTTTACGTGTCACAGTTTAACGACCTGCATTTGCAAAACGCCCAAAAACAAACCACCAATGGCTGGCATAGATCTGGCAAGCCGTTCATCCGCCTACGATACCCCAATGCTGATCGCCATATTATCGGTGCGATAGTATTGGCCCACGAATGGCTGGCATAGATCTGGCAAGCCGTTCATCCGCCTACGATACCCCAATGCTGATCGCCATATTATCGGTGCGATAGTATTGGCCCACGAATGGCTGGCATAGATCTGGCAAGCCGTTTATCCGCCTACAGTACCCCAATGCTGGTCGACGAATTATTGGCCGATTATCAGCAAACCGTTTAATGGCTGAATGCTGGCATTTTTGTTACGACAGGCGACCCTATATGGGTTGGTGCAGATACTTGAGTTATGAAGTTTGTGCACTAGAGAATCAGAAGAATATAAGGCCGTCTATACTGGTACGGGTTTTCCACAGTTTGCCTGTACCCTAGGCAAATGCGGTACAGTGTAGCTGAAGACGGCTGTGGACCCAGTGGAAGTTGGGTTAGATTAGCGGATCGCGAGTAGGGAGTGATAGGAAAGGTAATCCGTAATAACCAGCAAGGGTATACGTTGGAAGATAGGAAAAATTTGAAAAAGTATATACAGGCTGTCCTGTTATCAATGGATAATCCTGCAACTGTCGATTGGTCAGATCATGTCCTACTATATGCTGGAATTTCTGTTTAGTAAAAGTCCCACAGGTTTCGAGATTTTGTGCCTCACGTTATTTTGTGAAAACAATCATCTGCTTTTTGGTTTTTCGCATGCACCTTCTACAAATTATATGAATCGACAATAACTAAGCAACTTTTTAAAATAATTGGCACGATATGTGTAGTAGATTTTTTTTACCCCGCAGGCTATCAAAGTCAGATGTTCTTAAATATTTAATTATTATTTTTTTATTAGATAGATTGAAAAGAAGACTTTTCTAGATAAAACAAATAACCAGGAGTATTTTTTTACCCTGGTCAAAAGAACTTATCATTCTGAGAAATGCCATGCGAAAAACCAAAAGCAGGTTATTTGTATCTCGACTATCGTGGGACTTTCACTGAATTGAAATTCCAGCATATAGTAGGACATGATTTGACCTATCGACAGTTGTAGGATTATCCATTCATAACAGAACGACCTGTATATATATACAGGGCTACTGGTTATTGATCACAGTGAGAGGGTTGTAGGACATGTTTTCCGCTATCAAATAACACGGTGATGCTTTATGCAAAAGTCAATCATTTTCGAGATATTACTATTTTCATATTTTTTAAGTGAGGAGTAGGCAACTTTAAAAATTAATTTGAAAAAAGCTGTCGTTGGGAACAGTTTTTTTTTTATATTTCGAAATTTGAGGCCACAGTAACAAAGAATTATCAACAATAAAAGAAGAATGATCGGCGAACATTTTTGGATTTGGGGTCCAAACTCTGCAAGTCTAACAGTTATTCTTATTTTATTGTTGACAATTCTTTTTTACTGTGTCCTCAAACTACAAATAATAACAAAGTTTGATTCCATACGACAGTTTAAAAAAATCATTTTTAAAGTTGCCTACCTCTTACGAAAAAAATATCTCGAATTGATGTGTAATTTTTTCTTAACAAGCTTTTATTTAATGTACTAAAAAGTAGAAAATAATTTTTTTTTACAAAGTCACCTATATGTGACTGTCAATAAAAGCTTGTGGCTCTCAAGTTTTAAATATTTGAAAAATTTGATCTATTCAGTTTCATGAACCGTATTGAATTTGGCACAATAGTAATTAGAGAATTTATTATCACACGTTCATACTCAGTTTCAGGATTTTTATTTTTTTTAACTGAGTTTGTTTCACAGTAAATTAAATATAGTTGATATGTTAACAGATTTATGTAAATTGAAGATTCCATGTCTAAATTTTGAGCACCCCAAGCTTTTATTTATAGTCGCATATAGTTGACGCGGTAAAAAAATGATTTACTACTTTTTAGTACATTAAATAAAAGCTTGTAAAAAAATTATATATAAATTATTTTCTACTATTTAGTCTTTAATTGATTTTACCAGAGCTCTGAAATTGTTGTCAAGAGGGATTAATCCTTCCAAACGAACCGGTGTTATCATTGGTTGATTGTCAGGAGAAATCCTGGAGAACTGTTTAACGATTGTGCGATCCGAGAACACGTAGAGCTAATTCATATGTTCTCATGCACTTTCCATGTATTGTCACCTCTTATATGCATGTTTGCAAAATTTCAGAGCTCTAAGTAGTCGGGAAATGGGTGAAATATCGATTTTCCGTTTTGCATCTCACACCAAGTCAAGTTAAATAAAAGCTTGTAAAACGGTTTACTTTTTCGTAAAGCATTACTAGGTTATTTGATAACGGTAAACATGTCCTGCAACGCTTTCACGGGATCATGACCAATAACCAGTAGCCCTGTACATAAAAGACCGTGTATATTGAGGGAATAATGGTTTTGAAGAAACACGACTTCGACTCTCCCATCCTCGAGACTGCTCTCCTCTTCCGATTGATTTCATTCACATAAACAATCTATAACGAAAGTTTCTAAAATCTCGAAAACTACAGACATAGAATACCTTACAGTTTTATCGTGAGTAGAGATAGAGATTTAAAGATTCACAGACAAAGCATATCTCATTATTCGTACATTTTTTAAATGACTTAACTTCGTCTTTTGTTGAAAGTTTTTGTCTCCATTTTTAATATATTGATTATCGAAAATAATGACGAACTGCAGGACCATATACGAAAAGAAACAATTACACAGATCTAATGTTCATTGAATTCTTGTTTCTTCTTTTGTTCATTTGTTTATCCATTCGTGTTTGTTTTTTTTTTTTAATTATTTTTGCAATATTCGTTTATTGTAATTGCAAGTAACGCAGGGTAATGCCCATTAGCCAAAATCCTATCCCAGACATGAAGCTGTGTTTCTACGAAAGATTCATCAAAATCGATTCAGCAGTTCCCAAGTCATCAACCAACGGTTTTATCATATGTAGAGATGTATCCACATTTGGCGAGAAAAAAGGCACCGCAAAATTCAATACGTGCAACGGTTGATATTCTGTGCCTTCTGGCAATAGAAATGATACGTGCATGTGGATTCAAATGACGAGGCTCTGGGCTACAGGTAGCATTGTGTTTCAACGTATCCCAAAAATTACAAGAGAAACGAATTTATACCGGATACGACCCATACGGAAACACCCGCATTCGTACCCGAAAACGCCGGCGGAAGAACGAAACAATCTAAAACAATTGGTGGTTTCGTGAATTTGAGATTCTACGTAGAGCAGTTTTGGCTTTTCGGATATAGAATTACGCGAGCCCGACGAGTACATTCAGCGTACGTAAAATACACGCTCGTTTATGGGCACTGTGTATACGTACACGTGTATGAGCGTAATTTCGTGAACGTCAGGCCAATTCCTGATAATGGCACGATGCTCCGTCTACCATGAGTGATAGTAGATATTCGTGACGCGTGTCTGCACGCGCATATAAACTAACAAATTGATGTATCGTACACGTTGCTCATGGGAATATCATATTTCAAACCTGAGAATATATATCCGTGTATGTGTGCAAGTGTACACATTTGTATGTGGGTGTCCCGTATGTGGGACACGAACGCCCGTTAGCTGGAATAATTTAGCGTCAGAGCGTGATTCGTGGGTCCGAACTACTTGGTTATGGTCCTTCTGGACCTCCGGTCTGGGTCTAGCGTTGAGAGGGACACCGGATCACCTTTGTGAACTTTGGCGTTTGCCCTCGAGGGAAAAAAACTGCTAGAGAGCACGTCATACGATTCTCTTGTCTCTGCTCCACAGTAGCTCTTAACCCACTGTTCCTCTCTGCCTTGCTCATGCTCTCGTGTGTATATGTACACACGTTTGTAGGTGCTTGCGTATGAAAACGCCTGCTGACAATAGATGGCGCTGGGTACACCATTATCTCGAGTTGAACGTTGGCAATGCCCGTGATGACGGGTCCAGAGTATCCTACTGAAACGCCATAGGTGACATCCCGAGTAGAAATTGTGCTAGCCTGTCTGAGTTACGACCTAGTAACTGGCTCGCCCGATTGAGCTCATACGAACTGAATAATGGTTGGCTCGTTATGAGCTACTAATATTGTGAACGTTTTGTTATCCAGCTCTTGTCTAGTCACTACCCGCCGATCTTGGTCACAAATGCCAAAGTGTGGTTATGTAACAACGTGTAGTTCCATCGAGCAATTGGCTCATGGCTGGCTAACCAACTTGAGTTACAGATGGCGTTGCGAATGCACAAATTCTCAAGTAGGTATCTCGTCATGATCTAGCCAGCTAACTGCGGCCATACTCCCCTTGGCTAGTCACTGTTCAGCCGATCTTGGTCACAAATGACAAAGTGTGGTTATGTGACTACGTGTAGTTCCATCCAGCGATTGGCTCATGGTTGGCTAAGCAGCTTGAGTTACAGATGACATTGCGAATGAAAAAATCCTCAAGTCAGTATCTCGCGATGACATAGCCAACACTTGCCAACTGCGGCTGCACTAGCCGGAATAAATGATCGGACAAATACAATTCGAGGTTATGTAATTCTATGCGACTATCGCTCTCAATGCGAACACAATTGAGTCATTGATCCTATAATTTGTTAATCCACCGATTTATCAATAATCCAACATTGCGTAATGTAACATATGTAGACGATACGAAAATTCAGAAATTAAACAAGTAGAACTGGCTCAGTGGACAACGTCACAACTCATCACCCAGAGGTCCCAGGATCGAAACCACGTTACGGCGTAAGCGTTCGTCTGAAATAATTTAAAATTGAACCATTAATATATTCGCGGCACAAATATCATAACCCTAATTAATGAACAACAAAAAATATCGTACAAAGGTCCAATGACGTAAATGTGCAAAAAAATTACGAACATATATATATATATAGCCGCAATGTTTTAAAATCTAATCGCCACCTAATTTTTTGTTGCCAGTCACTAGCTGAAAAAACTAGGTCATGTCCAGGTCAGAAATATTATACAGCCGTGAGATATTTCTTCTTATCTAGTCCCATCTAATTTTTTGGACTCAGCCACTAGAGGATCAAAGCGTTACAAGGCTGAGTAGTCAATACTTAAGACGGCCAGCTAATGGCGATTCGAAACATAACTTTACTAGCTTGATGGCTGAGCAGTGATGAGTTACGGTTTCCAATCGGGATTTGTGCGAGACCTTAACAGCACCTATTTTAATTGTGTTTGCAATGGCAAGTTTTGCTCCAAGTAAGTCACATTTGCGGAAAGTCACGCTCCATTATTTCCCGGCAAAGAAATCGGCCGCGGAAGCGCATCGTTTGCAAGAGGAAGTGTATGCCGAACATGCTGCATCGAGTACAACGTGCAAAGAGTCGTTTCGCCGCTTCCAAGTGGTGATTTCTCTGTGGACAACAAGGACCACGGAAGAGCAGCCAAAAGGGGGGTGTCGGGTATTACGAGCTGCTGAAACCGTCGGAAACTATCACTGGGGATCGTTAACGACTGCAACTGGTGCGTTTGAAGTGAGCTCTGCACGAGAAGAGGCCGGAATGGGAGAATCGCCATTACAAGTTGATTTCACAGCACGACAACACTAGGGTGCATGTTGATCAACCCATTAAGAAGTACTGATAAAGAGTGAACTGGCAAGTCCTACCCCACCCGCCATTTTTCCCAGACATGGTTCTCTCCAATTACCATGTGTTCCGGCCAATGCAGTAGGCGCTCACGGTTCAGCACTTCACCTCGTGCCAAGGAATCGAAAAACGGCTGGATGACTGGATTGCCTCTACAGAACCCGAATTCTTCCTGCATGGAATGCGATTGCTGGCCGAAAGACAGGACAAGGATGTCTGTCCCAATGGACAACACGTCGAATCGACCAGTTCGTCGACTTCCCACCTCAACCGCCACTATCTTTTCGTTCGCTGAACCATTGGCGGTTTCATATGCAACCACCTTATACAACATATACTAGGCAGTCGTTCGTGTTTCTAAAAGAAATGTCTGATTAGACTCTTTCATTGTAAAAAGAGATTCGAAAATGTTCGAATATGTTGCACCGTGGAAAAAATTACACAGACTGGAAGAGGAGACAAGATGAAGGTAGAGCGAAATGGAAAAAAATGGCTCTCGGAAGAGTGGTGGGCGGAAATGGATCGTGCCCCGTGGGACTTGATCCACGTTCGAGTGACACTTTTATTTCACGACACGGAGGCGGAAAAGACGAAAAAGACCAAGAGAGAAGGGTTTCCCTGAGAACTATCCTGTTTTCCCCTCCACCCTCTCATAGCTACCTTTGCAGTTGTAGCTGGAGCATTATTTATTGAAACAGCTGACGCGAGGCGCGGAAATCTCAGCTCTGTGTACGGAAGCAGACAGGGGTCGAGCGGCGGGGGGGGGGGGGGGGCGGAAGACAGAGATCCGCTCCGCTGGATTATGCCCTTACCTTACTCTGCTCGCCATAGCTTTGTGCTAAAACTCTCCGCGAATGTGTACAGATAGCGTATACTTGGCGCGACAAAAGTTTCGGTCCGGGCGACGCAGCTGGCTTAAGATTCTTTTCGACATTGCGAAAACTTTGCGACATTGATCGGAAAACGAAATAAGGTACCTGCGGGTAATAAGGCCTAGCTAAGGGATATTTGAAATAAAATGAAAAATATCCAACTTAATCGACATATGCCAATTATAATAATTATTCAAGTTCCATTTCTATAAAATGTAAACGAAAAATGGGCATTAACAAAATGGGCATAAATAAAAAGAAAATTAAACATTTTTAAAAACCTTGATAGTGGGCCTTATTTTAGTATGGTAAGATAATAAGGTCTACTGCTTTAAGGCGTTACCCCAACTTGTAGGGCAAAAAAGGCCTTTTTCATGAATTTTTTTAAAGAAAACTACAAAACTTTTTTAATCGATCAATATACCATCTTAAAGAACACATCTTGAAGAACTTTCAGTAATTTTTTTATTGAAAAATATTACATTGTTTAGTGGCAAATGGCCGTCAATGAAATAATGTTTTTATATACACGGTTTGCGGTGACCAACATTGCGGCGAAGTGGATCATCTGAAAAAAAAAATGCGGATGGATTTAGTCAAATATAAGTATAAACTAGTCTTTAATCGGAGGATTTTAAAAAATATTCATTTTTCACAAAATGGCGGACAGTCAAAGTTAATGGTTCGATTTTAACGAAAAGAACGGCCGTTTTTTGGCTATAAAACGGCCATTTTTTTTCGAAAAAAAAATCGAACGATTAAAGACTACATTTTTATGTATTAAATAAGCCTGCAAAATTTCAAGAAGATCGGTTCATTAGTGTTCGAGTAATCTTGATCACCGACTTCAGAAATGCCATTTTGAGAAAAACGCGTTTAAAGTTTCAATTTCAGTTTACACGAAGAAAATATTTTTTTTTTTAAACTTACATAGAGTCATTTATTTCGGGCCCATACAGAAGTATGGGCCCGGATACTTATACTTCAAAAAAATGCAATAAAAAAATCGATTTTTTCAAAATTGCAAGTGGGGTAACCCCTTAATATACTTCAATAATCGAACCATACGTAATATATTTGGCATTTGAGATCAATAATCCTCTGCAGCTTTGTATGAACTCAAAGTTCCTCTTTGCACTGCTCTGACAGCTGATACCAGGCCGTTTTCTGACGACAACACTCGTTTTGGAGGCATCGAGATCGAGGCACAAATATGACGATCAATTAATTAGTAATAAATATGCGTACTACTTATTTACATTCGTAACATCTTAAAAGTGATGTAAAATACATGATAAAACAAACAAACTTTGCTACAAGAAGTAGGAGGATAATGAGGCCTATGGTTAAATTGAGTAGGCCTTAATAACCTTCGACCACGTGTATAAGAAAAAGAAAATAAAAAATATTCGGACCACGATACGTTACTCAAATATTTTGATCATCGAAGCTTGAATTAATAAAGATAAAGACTGTGATTTTAGATAGATAAGTGTAATATTACAAAAAAATACTTACGATTTATTCGGACCGATTTTTATTATTGGTGCTGCGCGGACGCGTCTTAGGATGGATGATGCAACACTGGCGGTGAGGCGCGGGGTATCGCGCCTCCGCAAACTTGTAGCGACATATTCGTGCATTAGAAGTCTGTGAGTGTGGCCTTGAAGCGTGAGCGATTATTTTAAGGGCTATACCAGTGTCACTCAAAAAATCGATTTTTTCCCTTTTTCGACAGATTATACTTCCAAGAATATCTTGTAAAATTTTAAGGCCATATTTTATTTATTTTATCTTGCAAAAATCGATAGTTAAGGAGCCAGTCCATGTTGGAGCCATGAAAAAAGGGGCGTTTTTTTTAAGGATTTTATTAAAGACATGAATATAAAAGTTGTTGGGCTTGATAAATAAAGTCTTGAAATACATTTAAAAAAATGTAATTCGTTTTAATTCATTTTTAAGTACAAAAACTATAGTTTAACGTAACGCCTCAAAAATAGGTGGGCTAGGTAGCTCCGTCACAACTCGGCAACGGCTTGTCTGAAACAAAAAAATCAAAGTCCATCAGATTCAGTATGACACCAGCTACAAAACGACCTTAGGATATAAAGTTTTATCAAAAAATAAAAAAATGGTAGATGACTAACGAAAAATATTAAAAAACGCGTTTTTTTGCAGTTTTTCGCAAAAAAGAGTAAAAATCAAAATTTTAAAACCATCGAGGGTCATCTTCTGATCTACAAAATCCCTTCTGATTGCTCATCATCGTCGATTTCTTCACGTCTTGATTGCTTTCGATTTTTTGAAATTTTCAATGTGGACTGGTCCCTTAAATCTTTAAACGCGTTTTTCTCGAAATGATATTTTTCAAATTTTCTGACATTGCAACTCAAAGAGCAATTATCCGATTGACTTGAAATTTGAACTGAGTACTCTTGAATGTATTTGCTCTCCAATGAGGTAGGATATTTTTGATTGGATGAAAATTGACGATTTGGCATTGAAAAAAAAGACCATTTTATAGGCAAGAAAACATACTTTTTTTCATAACTACGCCTTTTTGTTAGTTTTTGATATTTTTCGAAAATCCTACGTCATTGTACAGGAAATACCTTCCAGTTTAACGACATTTTTTCCTTTTTCGGTTTCAGCTACACAATCGGCCGGAATCATGTCAGCGGTGGAGGAACTTTTTTTGGCGCCTCCGAAGGCAGCGCATAAGTCGCTTGGATCTCAATATTTTTCTATGGAAAAATTATGTAATATAGGTCAAATATAGCCAAATATATTCTAAATTTTCCGAAACCTTTAATTGAGTACTTTTCTTACAAAAAAATCCCGAAAATCACCCAAATTTTCAGCGGTCACACTGGTATAGCCCGTTAAATACGATTTTCGTTACAAGGACCATCCCTCAGGTGACACCCTTCGATTTTGTTTAAATTTGGATATGTTATAAAGCACCGAAAAGTAAGCGATACGTATTTTTTTATCGGCGGAAAAAACGGTTTTAATAGCTGAAACGCACCCTCAAAAATGGGGATGTCTTTCGTTTTTCGTCGATAACGTTTTAACAGTAAGAGATATTAAAAAATCCAATTTGCAAAAATGTTTATTTTTTTAGTGCACTATATATTGGAGATGAGAACGATAACGTTATCGACGAAAAACGAAAAACACCCCTATTTTCGAGGATTCGTTTCACCCCTTGAAACCGTTTTTCCGCCGATAAAAAAAATACGTATCGCTTACTTTTCGGTGCTTTATAACATATCCAAATTTCAACAAAATCGAAGGGGGTCACCTGAGGGATGTTCCTTGTTAGAAGAAAAAGTTGCGAGGTCGATCTCTCCGATTTCGATGAAATTTGGCATGCTTGTAGAATGGGTAAAAGTAGGCGATACGTATTTTTTATATCTGCGGAATCCGATTTTTAAGGGTTGAAACCCACCCTCAAAATTAGGGGTGTTTTTCGTTTTTCGTCGATAACGTTTTAACGGTACGAGATATGAAAAAATTCAAATTGCAACAATGTTTATGTTTTCGCGTACTTTACATTGGAGATGAGAACGATAACGTTATTGACGAAAAACAAAAAACACTCCTATTTTCGAGGGTGCGGTTCACCCCTTAAAAATCGGGTTCCACAGATATAAAAAAATACGTATCGCCTATTTTTACCCATTCTACAAGCATGCCAAATTTAATCGAAATTGGAGAGATCTCGCGACCTTTTCTTGTTAAGCCTTATTAGCCGACAGGCCTTATTACCCGCAACATTCGAACTCCGCTATATCAGCGTAGCCGGTAAAATTCCAATTTCCGGTGGTCAACATTTTTCCCATTCTGCCGCATTTTTTTGCGTTGTTCTCCATTGAATTCATTGAACTGCGGATATGAAAAGAACGCGGCACACAGGCGATTAAATTCCAATCGATACCCCTTACTCGCCGTTACAATCCCGTCCCCCTTAATCGAAATCGAACGTAACGAATTTTACCCTCCATTTGAAAGTCCGCGAGCCGCATGAATATTTTTTTTTGTAAACGAGGAATTTAACGAACGTGCCACATTGAAAATTTGTGCGGAAAAGCACGAGGCACCTTTCACCTCCTACGGCCTATTTGAATCTGTTGCCTTTCTCGTCGTTCATTCGCTACACGACCAAACAATCCGATCGCGACCTGTAATGAATTTTACCGCACCGCGCCACTTCTCTATCCGCTATCCCAATTATTTGGATTTAGCTCGACGATAAAAACATCCCTGACTCTTTTTTCCTCCTCTCTATCTCTAGCTTCGAATGCCCGAAAAATCTCGCGCTCTTCTTCGTCCGCCCCTTTGGCAATTTCGCAAACACGCGGATTCAATTTTTCTCGACGAGCTGTCGGACGAAGAAATTTCCCGTGTCGTGTTTGTGGTTTTGCCCGGTAGTAGCTCGAGGCTGCACGAAATTTTGCAAGCCCTGCGCGATCTATCTCGTTTGCATCACGTGCCAAGCGACTCGTTGCTTTTTCTTTGCGGATTTTTTTGTTTTCCTTTCCTATGCACGACAGTATTTTCTCACGATCCGCGCGATCACAAGCATTCACTCTGCTTTTCGCGGTGTTCGCGGCCGCGTTTCTATGTGTGGATGCTCTGTACGGGGCTGTGGCCCGTATAAAAAATTATGAACAAGGGGAGGAAAGAGAAAGCTTGAGAAAGAGAGAGAGAGAGAGAGAGAGAGAGAGAGAGAGAGAGAGAGAGAGAGAGAGAGAGAGAGAGAGAGAGAGAGAGAGAGAGAGAGAGAGAGAGAGAGAGAAAGATGAAAAGAAAAAAGAGAAAGAGAAGTAATGGAGAGAACCATAAAAAACATCCCTATATCGTCAGAACGCGAAAACAAAGAATTTCGACCCGAATTCCTGGCAGGAAAAAATGCCTCCGGGGAAATTGAGTTGGCCTGGAAGAGAGGGGTTTGCGCTAACAGTATTGTAGACACCCACGCACTCATGTGTGGGTGTCTATACTATATATATATATATAGGGTGTCCTGTTATGAATGAATAATCCTGCAACTGTCGATAGGTCAGATCATGTCCTACTATATGCTGGAATTTCAGTTTAGTAAAAGTCCCACGGTTTCCGAGATTTTGGGCTTTATGATATTTTTTTTTAATCGACAATAACTAAGCAACTTTTTAAAATAATTGGCACGATGTGCGTAGTAGATGTTTTTACGTTCGAATTGGTGTGAATGGAAATTCTGCATAAGATCTTTTTTCATGAAGTTTCCTTAACATTTAAGGTTAAAAAGAAGACTTTTATAGATAAAACAAATGACCGAAAGCATTTAGAACGTTACGTGGGTTTGAAAATTTCAAAAGATAAATGCAAAAAATTTATTATCTAATAGTACAATATGTCTAGAATATTCTCCCAAAGTTTCAAGTCAATCGGAGTAAAAGTCTAGAAGAGATAGCCTTTGGGAATTACCCCGGTTAGGAAAGACCGGCCGGGAGCGACGTCGGTATATCGGATTTTTCTCAAAACACTATTTTTGAAGTCGGTGGACACGATTTCTCAAAAACGGCCGCACCGATCTCATTGAAATTTTGCACACTTCTTCAAAATAGCATTGACTACGTGAACGAAGGTTTTTTTTCGATTACAACTAATTTTGCAAGGATGTAAGTAGTGTAAATTGTACCGAAAAATGAACTATTTTGCATACAACTCTGCCAAAAATTTCGATTGCAATGACTAAAAAAATCTTCTTTCAATCATGAGCTATACTTATCTACAACCAGAAAAAAAAGTTTTTTAAATTTCAGATAAATCAATCATGAGTTATCCTGACCACCAAGAGGATACTATTTTTTAAGTGTTTCCGAAAACCAGGTCCCACCGGCTGAATTTCCCAAATTTTTTGATGTATTTTTTAAAAAATATTATTGAAATGTTGCTCCTTTATGTGCTTAAAATTTAATACAAAATAATTTATGTATTATATTTTTTTAAATAGAGAAAATATGCTTTTTTGGCTTCGAAACCCACGTAACCCCTTCAAAAAAAACGGGTCAAAAAAAGTTATCATTTGTAGAAATGGCATGCGAAAAACCTAAAGTAGATGATTTTTATCTCGAAAACCGTGGTACTTTTACTAAACTGAAATTCCAGCATATTGTATAGGACATGATCTGACCTTTCGACAGTTGTAGGATTATCCAGTCCTACCAGGACACCCTGTATATATATATATATATATATATATATACATACATACATACATACATACATACATACATACATACATGCATATATATATATATATATATATATATACACACATACATATATATAAATGGAAATGGAATGTAGTCTGGAAAATGATACGTGACTGATTTTTTTGACAGGGAGATACACAAATGGATTTTTGAAAGAAGAAATAAGCCGTCAACAAACGATGACAAAAGTTCAAGCTGACAAGCGTTAAATCTCCGTGAACGTCAATAAAATTCCAATATCGCCAGAGCACTATAGAGCTTTCGTAATGGTTATATAGATATATATATATATATATATATATATTGGGAAAATCACGCGCGTCATGAAACATCGTTAACGTGAAAAGTCAACGAGATCGGCAAATCGGAAACGATTTGAAATTATCGACTCTGTATCGTCAAAACCGATTACACAATAATATTTTACATGTCGGCATTGTCGATATGTGCAAAAGTTGATTGGAGTCTTAAAAAATGTATGTGTATAGGTATATATGTGTTTATAGGTCAGCCAAAAAATCAAATGAATTAATAGAAAAAATCCAATCTGCGAGGTGTCCGCGCAGTGTATCGAGGACTCGATATTTTTTCGTGTGAAACGATGAGAGGAAAAAGCGATCGCCGTGTATTGCCCGAAGGTTCACGGAGCGCATTTAGAGAGGGGGAGAGATAGAGAGGAGAGAGAGAGAGAGAGAGAGAGAGAGAGAGAGAGAGAATGGCCGAAGGATATGGGTAGAAATGAGGCCCGGCAATCTCGAGAATGAGGCAAAGGGCGAGATAGCAGCAGCAGCAGTGGAGGGATTGATTTTGGCTTCGTGACGCGTAACAATGCGCTTTGTGCGCCTCTTCGCGTCCGTTGGACGAGCAAGTCCGTGACGCGAAAGGTACGACTGTGAGTGAAGTCTGAAGGCTCCATTGCGCGACAAAAGAAAGCTTCATCTCCTGTGGATATCACGATAAAACGGAATAGAGTCGGAGAGCGAAACAAGAGAGAGAAAGAGTGAGAAAGAGGAAGGAAGTCTTGCTGACGTTGTCTCGGAGTCAGACATGGCCGCGAAATATTTCTCCTCAAAATCGCGCAAGCCTTTTCGATCTCGGATTATCGAGCCTCGTGAGTTTCGTTCATCACGGTGCCGAGACTGCAATGTTCCGTTCAAGTTTCCCTTCTTCTCACGTACTTGAGAAGCTTTACAATTGAGCAAACATCTCTATCGGATTCCCTAGTAGGGCAAGGTGATTTGCAATGGAAAATAAAATAAAAATAAAAATAAAAATAATGAAACTTTCGTATGAGCGGATACGTCTTTTAAATGTTGAGAATTGGGAAAATGACAAGCTGTAAAAAAAATGTTCGATTTTAGAAAAAAACCTTTCTGAATCATTTGTTATTAACATATGGGTGAACATATAAACAAATTATCGGGTCATATAATGGAAAATGTTATAAACCATGCTCTGTCCAAATTTCACGTGAATCCGACGATTACATTTTGACATATGATTCACACCGTTCCAAAAAACATAGTTTCGAGAAAAACGCAAAAAATGAACGTAAGATACTTTTTAAGAACACGCTTTTATTTAAAAGGTACTGTATCAAAAAGTGAAAAAGTAAATTGATTAATAAAAGTAAAAAAGTGTAAGAGTAAATTAAAATTCAGTGAAATTTAAAATCAAAACAGTATAACAACAAAAAAGTCCCTTCCTTGGTCACTCATCATAGGTGCAAGTACTGAAAAAGTACGTAGATATTTAAAAAATGTGAATTATACATTTTACAAGTTTGAGGCTTTGTTTCAGAAATTTGAAAGTAGTTTTACTGCTTATGACGTTTGACGCGTCAAGCTTTTAAAATGTATATTTCATATTTTGAAAATATCGACGTTTATGTATCTTTTAAGTACTTGCACCTAGGATGAGTAACCAAGGAAGCGACTTTTTTGTAGTTACACTGTTTTCATTTTCAATTTTACTGAATATTATTTTTTACTTTTTCGTACAGTACATTTTAAATAAAAGTTTGTTTTTTTAAGTTTTACACGTTTATTTTATACTTTTCAGTATTAGAATTTCTTTATTTATTTGCCATGCCAGACTCCCATGCCATTCAAAAATCGGCTTAATAAAAAATATAAAGCTTCGCCAGAAACTTTATAATAGTGTAATTATAAATATGCTCAAGTCAACGAAGTTAATGAGCTCAAATTCGATTGTCCTACCATTTGCTATTAGGAAATTTCAGTTCCCACCTCCTACCACTATTATCAGACTCTCGTTATCATGTGTAATGAAAAGTGCTCATGGTAACAAAACAAATGAGCACAAACTCGACTGTCCTAGTATACGCTATTAAGGGTTTTTCTCACTTTAGACGCTAAAAAGGCTATTTTCATGAATTTTCTGATAGATTTATATTATAGGTATTGATATAAAAATTGTTACACTTAATAAATACACTTTTGAAATACATTTAAAAAAATTGTTTAAGTCACTATTTATAGACGAAAAAGGTAGTTAAAAAATGTCCTAAAAAAATTGTAGATCTGCGCGTTTGATGAAATCTCGGAGATGGATCATCCAAAACAAAAAAATCAAACGGTTTTAGATTCAGTATGTTAATGGCTATAGCGCATATCATACGATTTTTGGTATATGCAAAAATAACAAAATGGCGGACATGTTTCGAAAAAAAACAAAAAAAACGTGTTTTTTTCACCGTTTTTGGCAAAAAAATAGTAAATATCAAAATAAAAAAAAATCCTTGATATGCACTATTGCTATAGTTGTAAAGAATATGTGGTTAAAATTTCATAAGGATCAGTTCAGTAGTTTCGAAGATTTTATCAACAAGTCATCGAAAGACGTTGTTTCGAGAAAAACGCGTTTAAAGTTTGTTTGGGTTACATTGATACATTCAAAATTTTTTAAAAATGTATTTCGAAAGTGTATTTATTAAGTGTAAAAACTTTTATATCAATATCTATAATATAAACCTATCAAAAAAATTCATGAAAATAAACTTTTTTATCGTCTAAAGTGAGAAGGCCCCTTAAAAAACTAGCAAAAACAAGTTGTATTACTTATGTCTACCCAGGTATCTAAATCACAAAACGAGATCACATTGGTTTCATTAGAAACATGTGTCACTTAAACTAGGTGACGTACCAAATCACACTAATTGTAAGGCAACAAATATCTATTAACAATTTGATAATTTTTGTCTTACAATTTACAACTTACAATAAGAAAAAAATATCACATGACTTATGCAGAATTGGAAATTCTCCTAATGAAATTAATTCAGGAAATTAAGAAGTGTTGCTAATGAACACAATAAAAAAATTATCAGAAGAATTATCAAAAGACGAAAATGCCTGAGAATACTCCAAGACTAGAAATAACGATAATGAGTGGGGTGAAATTGATCAATGATCAATGTTACCCCGTCAAAACGATCAAAGACGCCCCATCGAAACAACCGCCGCCCATAAAATATGTTTTTGAAGTTATGTCACACAACAAAGCATAATGGTGTAGTTCAATAAACATCTGACAAGGTAATTGTTACCAAAAACATGTCATGCAACACTCAACTTGTTATTTTTAAAGTTATTCGACCATAAAGAATAGTTTAAATACATAACTTACGTTTTTTTTTATTTTCACGGTAACTTAAACCCGTTCGTCCGTGCTGCATTTGTTTGAGTTAGATAAATACATAATTTTTTAAAAATCTATTTCGAAAGTGTATTCATTAAATCTAACATCTTTCATATCAATATTTACGATATAAACCTATCAAAAAATCATGAAAATAGCCTTTTCAGCGTCTAAAATGAGAAGACCCCTTAAGGAGTTGCATTACCAGTGCTTGAAAAATGGATTACAAATTTTGAATCGGAAAGACAAACATACGAACAAAGCAAGTTAAATAAAAGCGTGTAAAAAAGGGTGGTTGGGCCCTTCACAAGAATCGTCGTGACTCTGTCAATTTGTGGAACTTTCCCAAAATCCTTGTCGCAAATCAAAGTTAAGACCCTAGGCTATAAGACATGCAAAGAAAAAGTCGTATTTTTGAAATATCAAACTCACGCAGATCCCTTGAATTGGTGCAGAATTGCGGGCATGTGTGCGATCGTTGCACGATCACGCCGCATCGTTCTTCGCAGCTGTGCAGTGTGGCCGATTTACCCAAGAGGCCAGTATAGACCTGAAAATAGAATCGAAGCACAGCGAGAGCGCGAAAGAAAAAGGGTTGAAGATTAACCAAGAGGGAAAACGGGACGCCGAGCGAGTGAAACGAGCGACGGGCTGGGAGGGTGGGTGAACCGTCTCGAAAAGGTGGTGAAGACCGAAGGGGCGAAGAGGAAGAGCGTGGATTCAATCTAGCAGGATTACGCTGTCCGCATCCGCGAATTCACCTCTTCTTACTCTCTCATAGTCTTCATCTTCGTAGTGAGCGTATAAAAGGCAACATCTACTGGCTAACCTCTCGTCTTCGGCAATGACGCTCCGGCGCCGTTTGCTCTAAAACGCCTGGGCGAGGAAATTCCCAGGTATAAGCTCTACCCGCCCGTATGAGTGTGTATGTTTGTATGTGTCTGGTCTATGCGTGTCAAGGGACATCGTGACATTCCTGTAGACCCTCTGGCGCTGCAGTAGCTTCTCATATCGTCGGCGAAAAGCCTATAAAGTTCATCTCCATCTCCATCTCTATCTCTCAGCCTTTTTTCTCACGTTCTCTTTTCCGTTCTCTCCTTTTCTTACCCAGCTTCTTTTTCTCACGTTCTCATTCCCGTCTCCTCTCTACCTCTCTCTTTATGTCGCTTCGCCTCTCGATCTGCCAAGGTAACGCCGCAAAAGCTCGCGACCCCACTGGAGAGGAAATCCCCCGATATTATATACGATCCTCCGCATCTTACTCTCAGTGATTCTGTTCCATCACTGAGGACCGCGAACTGCAAAAGTTGTCGCCTTACATTTCGCCATTGCATGCCTTTTTTTCACGACAACAATGCCTCGGCTTCTTTAAGGGGTTACCCCCACTTGCGATTTTGAAAAAATCGATTTTTTTTTATTGCATTTTTTTGAAGTATAAGTATCCGGGCCCATACAGAAGTATGGGCCCGGAATAGATGACTTTATGTAAGTTTACAAAAAAAAATATTTTCTTCGTGTAAACTGAAATTGAAACTTTAAACGCGTTTTTCTCGAAATGGCATTTCTGAAGTCGGTGACCAAGATTACTCGAACACTAATGAACCGATCTTCTTGAAATTTTGCAGGCTTATTTAATACATAAAAATGTAGTCTTTAATCGTTCGATTTTTTTCGTTAAAATCGAACCATTAACTTTGACTGTCCGCCATTTTGTAAAAAATGAATATTTTTTAAAATCCTTCGATTAAAGACTAGTTTATACTTATATTTGACTAAATCCATCCGCATTTTTTTTTCAGATGATCCACTTCGCCGCAATGTTGGTCACCGCAAACCGTGTATATAAAAACATTATTTCATTGACGGCCATTTGCCACTAAACAATGTAATATTTTTTAATAAAAAAATTACTGAAAGTTCTTCAAGATGTGTTCATTAAGATGGTATATTGATCGATTAAAAAAGTTTTGTAGTTTTCTTTAAAAAAATTCATGAAAAAGGCCTTTTTTTTGCGCTACAAGTGGGGATAACGCCGTAAATGTATTCGCATCTAGCGCAATGTTGAGCAGCGTTCATTCTGTCGCATTGAGAATGGAAACGTTATAAAGTATATAATAATAAGTATACAATATGTCCATAATAATCCATAATAATCCATAATGTACATCCATTATATATATATATATATATATATATATATATATATATATATGCGTGGCTAAGTAGTCACCCGACTACTTACAAGGAACATCCCTCAGGTGACACCCTTCGATTTTGTTGAAATTTGGATATGTTACAAAGCCCCGAAAAGTAAGCGATATGTATTTTTTTGATCGGCGGAAAAACGGTTTTAAGGAGTGAAACCACCCCTTAATTTTTTTTGCAATATCACTATAGTGGATTTTTCATTGCTTCGGATTAGAAGAATTTTCGTTTTTCTTTAATTAAAATCGGTGGACTCCTTGTGTGTGAAACTGCTATATTACCCCTAGAGATGTCTTTTTTCGAGGGGTGGTTTCACCCCTTAAAACCGTTTTTCCGCCGATAAAAAAAATACGTATTGCTTACTTTTCGGTGCTTTATAACATATCCAAATTTCAACAAAATCGAAGGGTGTCACCTGAGGAATGTTCCTTGTTAGCCACGATTTTTCGAAGTAGAAAACACACGCAGACCTCTTAAATAGGTGCAGACATTGTCAAAAGATTATTCACCCATCCAGTATGGGTGAATGCTTAGCCCAAGTGGCATCAAGTAGTCACCCATACTGGATGGGTGACTACTCAGTCACGCGCGGGCTTGCCGCCCGACTACTGAGCAGAACTGCAGTTCCACGGCGTCGAGTAGACAAATGACGGTAAAAATGAAAGGGATGAGATCGCAAAAGTCCGCAAGGGCGTACGAAGGAATATTGGTCATTCGGAATATATATAAGTACCCACAAAGTTCCAGAAACAATAACAGCGAGTATTATGAGCTCTAATTGGAAAGTGGAATGAAGAAAACAACACGAGAAAAGTACGCGGTACTACAATAAACACTAGAGAAGAGCGGATGCCTGACGTGTTCTTGTCAGTTGCTGCTTCCACCGTGGAAACAACTGCAAAGGAAACTTTGCCCCTGCTCGGTCGTCTCCGGCAAGCACCCTTGCACGGATTCTGTCCTGACCGTTTCTCTCATTTCAAAACCTTTTTTTTCCTTCCTCCAGCTTGTTGGAGATAGGAAAGTTCCGTTCCGCGAGATCCCAACCGCGATTTACTCCGACAAACTTTTTTTCCGTGCCGCGCGTCTAACACGTTTCAGCGTCGGCACGTGAACTGTCAAAACAGTGCAATGAGCGTGCTTTTGTTTTATTTGTTCGGGAGATTTGATCTCTGTGCTGCTGTAGGTTTTTGGGGATGGTAGAGTGGTCATCTTGTCCTGTGTATGTATTCGGAATCCCGTTTCTTCGTAAAAATAAAAAATCGAAAAACGAAATTATAAAACGAACAAAAAGAAAATTATATATATATATATATATATATATATATATATATATATATATATATATATATATATATATATATATATATATATATATATATATATTAGGGTGATTCGTTTCAGGGCAACTTTTTTTTTCGACCCATCGTGCCCGAAAACCTTTAGTTGGCACCCAAAACCGAACTTTCGTGAAAAGGGGGTGTTGTCAAAAAATATTTAGAGGTCGCGAATCAAAATTGAAGGTTTCCTATTTGATTAACATTGAAAAAAATGTTTTCCTCACTATTAGTGTTACCATTCCGCGAATTTTGATATTGCGATATTTTCCAAGTGGGTTCTCATAGGAAATATGATACTCCACAATAAAGTTCATTGAGCCATGGCCGTAAATTCAACCGTTTCAGCGGCATCATTATTTCAAGTGAATACTGTGCAAAATATCTATTCAAACGGCTGTAACGCCTAAGCTATTAGATATATCGAAAAAAATTCAGATGAGAACTTTGTAGAGAAGGTAATTTTCTACAAAAAAGTCTTATAAGCCGAGCCCGAAAATTCAACTCTTTCTCAGCTATAGGTGGATGAAGTAAAATAAATAGATTTTTTTTAAACAAAAACAAATCTATTTATTTTACTTCATCCACCTATAGCTGAGAAAGAGTTGAATTTACGGGCTCGGCTTATAAGACTTTTTTGTAGTAAATTACTTTCTCTACATAGTTCTCATTTGAATTTTTTTCGATTTATCTATTAGCTTAGGCGTTACAGCCGTTTGAATAGATATTTTTGTACAATATTCACATGAAATAATGATACCGCTGAAACCGTTGAATTTACGGACATGGCTCAATGAACTTTATTGTAAAGTATCATATTTCCTATGAGAACCCACTTGGAAAATATCGCGATATCAAAATTCGCGGAATGGTAACACTAATAATGAGAAAAACATTTTTTTCAATGTTAATTAAATGGGAAACCTTCAATTTTGATTCGCGACCTCTAAATATTTTTTGACAACACCCCCCTTTCACGAAACTTCGTTTTTGGGTGCCAACTAGAGGTTTTCGGGCACGATGGGTCAGAAAAAAAAAGTTACCCTGAAACGAATCACCCTAATATATATATGCATATGAAAAATAATATGAAGGTACACAGGGTGGAATAGCAATTGTAGAGAAGGGCAGGCTGTGTGAGAAATCGCGTTGACGAGCGCAAGCGAACGCGATGTGCAAAATGCAATATCCCAATTATCTCGCGACAAGAGCCATGACCGAAGAGCCCCCACGAGAGTGACGTCGTTATCGCGCATAGGTCGACAAAAGCTCCCTGCGTCTCTCTCACTCTCTTTATCGTCCTCTCATTCTCTCTCGCCAATTGCCTCACACTCTTGACCCTCTCGGCCGAATAACAGCGGATAAACTTTCGAAAAGGACCCAGCCCCGATTTGGCTGAAACTTTTCACGAAGCTTTTGCCCGAACATAAAAAATATTGCGACCCGTCTCGATTTTGGATATTTCGAATTTTTTAACTCTACTTCGGCGCTTGAGCTTGTAAAAAGTAAATATTTATCTGCCGGTGGTTTTGAAGACATCGTGGTTTGCGTAATTTTAAGAATGGGGGTGATAATTATATCAAAATGATCCTCAAACTCGAAATATCTTGAAAATCGCCGGTCTTCGTATATAATAATAATGATAATAATAATAATCCACGCAATATATTATTATACACCGAGCTCCGTTCATTGTAAGCATGAAACATATTCCAGCGATAAATCTCCGCGATCCTCTCGACTTGCACAAGCTCATTTCACGGCGATTGTCGAGGGATGAGGTAGAAAATGCCCGTGGTGCATGTATAGGAATGGGCCGGAGACTGTGTCGCTTCATACATATTAAAATTTTCAGCTTTGGGCGCTGTCCGAAAGGGCTGCCTCGAATGAACGCGCAGGAACCGGTCACACGTTAAAGCTCCCCGTTACATCCTTGGCACGTGCCGTTGGACGTTGTGTCAGAGCGAGAGGGTACCAGAGAAAAATAGAGAGAGAGAGAGAGAGAGGGGGGGAGGAGAAATTGAGCTAGATAGAAAGGAAAAAGGAAGAGAGAAGATGACATGAGGCAGTATTAAAGAGGGTCTTGAAAAAAGATTCGCGACTAACATGAACGGGATTCACTGTATCCATTATAAACACACACACACACACACACACACACATATATATATATATGTGTGTGTATGTATGTATGTATGTATGTATGTATGTATGTATGTATGTATGTATGTATTTGTGTATGTGTATGTGTGTGTGTGTATATATATATATATATATATATATATATATATATATATATATATATATAAGCGTTGTCATTTTTAAATATCCTTGGTATTAATATATCCGTTCCAATTCGAGTAAGATAAAGTATCGCGTGTATTTGAAATTTAATCTGTTTTTTTTTTCCAAAACTGTCAACGTGATTTTTTTAGTCTATAAATTGTATTCGTCGACGGTGGTGGTCGGTTTGCAGTCGTCACGATCTGCCATATTGCATATTGGCCAAGCAGCATTGGCTTGGGCCAATGCCGTATGGGTGACCACTACAAGGAACATCCCTCAGGTGACACCCTTCGATTTTGTTGAAATTTGGATATGTTATAAAGCACCGAAAAGTAAGCGATACGTATTTTTTTTATCGGCGGAAAAACGGTTTTAAGGGGTGAAACCACTTAATATAGGTGTGGTTCGCCCCTTAATTTTTTTTGCAATGTCACTATAGTGGATTTTTCATTGCTTCGAATTAGAAGAATTGTCGTTTTTGTTTCATTAAAATCGGTGGACTCCTTGTGTGTGAAACTGCTATATTACCCCTAGAGATTTCTTTTTCCGAGGGGTGGTTTCACCCCTTGCAAACCGCTTTTCCGCCGATAAAAAAATACGTATCGCTTACTTTTCGGTGCTTTATAACATACCAAAATTTCAACAAAATCGAAGAGTGTCACCTGAGGGATGTTCCTTGTTAGCACTGGCCTGCCGCCCGACTTCTGAGCAGGAGCGCGGTTGCACTGCGTCGAGTGGTCTAGTGACGGTAAAAAAGAAAGCGATGATATTACAAAAGTCCGCGAGGGCGTACGATGGAATATTGGAGATTTGGATAAAATACTGTATGAATAATGGTGCTTTTGCGATTGGCTGTTGCAGATTGTGAGCTGAAAACGAAGAAAGAAGAGTAACGAGGACCGAGCCAAGTTTCGGCCTGAATTCCGAAAGGCCATTTCTATTCCCACATATCAATACAAACGTCCGTATAAATACGGGGGAAGGAAAAAAAAGGAGAAAAGACACAATGATCAATGACGAGAGATCGTTTTGCGCGAGGACTTTAACGAGATTCGATTAGCGGGTGGGAGTTGGTGGAGGGAGCGACGGCGCCGAGTTGTGTTGCGCGAGGGATGAGGGAAAACCGTGAGGGCTAGAGAGAAAGAGAGACGCTTGATATACAATTAAGCCAAGGATCGTATAGAGAGATTGCGCCAGCTTAGTGTACACCCATACACATCCACCCACATCCACCCACGCACACATGCATTCAGCGCCGATGTTGGCGTTGATCGACCAACTGGGTATAACGGTGAAGTCGTATACCGAAACTTCCCGGATGTCGACAATAACGGGCCAGTAACGAGAAGATAAGAGATAGGGACGGATAGAGAGAGAGAGAGAGAGAGAGAGAGAGAGAGAGAGAGAGAGAGAGAGAGAGAGGGAGAGAGAGCAAAGGAGGAGACGAAGAAAAGCGCCAAGATGTTGGTCGACGATTGCGGACCCGGTGGAGTCGGTTGGGGCGCGGGTGTACGAGGAGGTTGGTCTACACCCGGTGGATGCAGAAATTCGGCAATGAGCTTCAGCGGCAGCGTTCCATCCCTTCATCCAGGCGGCTCCATGAGATCTTTACGGTCTCATCACTCCATGCAGGTAAATGGCAATTCAAACGTTCCAGATCTCAGCCCTGATAACTATTACACTGCTGTTTTGCGAAAGAAAAAACGTCAGGAAATTTAAACTCGAGCTGATGTTCATCCTGATGAACATCGATGATGTCTGGATCCAATTCAGCTTGAGGGGCTCGGATCTTTTGAATTATGAATTTTTAGCAAATTGAGACGAACTCAGTAGCTTCATATTGGGTCCAGTAGTTTTATGAGAGCAAATTGTTGATGGTGCATCTCTTTGTACATGAATAGAATATGGTGGAGGTTGAGGAAAAAGTATGCAAATTAGAAACTCTCCCGTCGCTTCCTTACAGTATTAAATCATTCACGAAAATTCCTCGGGAGGAAGAAAAGCTGCTTTGCGAAACAAGAAGCGCCAGGAAACTTGAACTCGAGCTGATATCCATCCTGATGAATAGAACATCGATGATGCTTGGATCCAATTAAGCTTGAGGGTCTCGGATCGTTAGAATTATGAATTTTTAGCAAATTAAAACAAGCTCAGTAGCTTTGTATTGGGTCCAGCAGTTTTATAAGAGAAAATTGTCGGTGGTGTTTTTTTTTTTATACATGAATAGAATATGGTGGAGGCTGAGGAAAAAATTATGGAAAGTAGAAACTCTCACGTCGCGTTTTTACAGTATTAAATCATTCACGAAAATTCCTCGGGAGGATAAAAGCCATTGTTAGAGAACCAATTGCCCATGGAGAAAACTTCGCCAGCAAAATAAAACGCAGCAATGTGCAACTTCCGTTTCCTTTTTTGCTGCAAACTTCGGAGAATTCGTTCGAGTTTCCGGTAATTCTCAAACTTTTCAGACTTCCCACTTTCTGTTGGAATATTCATGGCGAGGAAGTTAAAAAAATCGTTGAAGACTGTTTGGAGCTTCACAGACTCCTTTCTTAATACATCCATTTTCCTTCGAATTGATCTGGTTGGTTGCGAACCTAGTCTACATTTTTCGCCTCTCGTGTTGTTTTTTTGTTCACAGGCACCGCCGGAAACCCCGAGGCGTTGCATGCACTGTCATCCGGTTCACATCGAAACGCCGACCAATTATGCCCCGCATCCGGTTCAATACTACACGCCAAGTCATTGCATTGACAGCGGGCGTCAGAACGGCATGGGCGCTGGCTCGTACACCCCTCATCGCGGCAGTTCCTATCACGGGGGTGAGTTACATTCTTCTTTATTCTTTTAAGGGGCTATACCAGTGTGAACGCTGAAAATTTGGGTGATTTTCGGGATTTTTTTGCAAGAAAAGCACTCAATTAAATGTTTAGGAAAATTGAGATTATATTCGGCTATATTTTACCTATATTACATAATTTTTTCATAGAAAAATATTGAGATCCAAGCCACTTATGCGCTGCCTTCGGAGGCGCCAAAAAAAAGTTCCTCCACTGCTGACATGATTCCGGCCGATTGAGTAGCTGAAACCGAAAAAGGAAGAAATGTCGTTAAACTAGAAGGTATTTCCTGAACAATGACGTAGGATTTTCGAAAAATATCGAAATCTAACAAAATGGCGTAGTTGTGAAAAAAAGTCTGTTTTCTTGCCTATAAAATGGTCGTTTTTTTTCAATGCCAAATCGTCAATTTTCATCCAATCAAAAATATCCTACGTCATTGTACAGTAAATATATTCACGAGTACTCAGTTCAAATTTCAAGTCAATCGGATAATTGCTCTTTGAGATACAATGTCAACAAATTTGGAAAATCTCATTTCGAGAAAAACGCGTTTAAAGATTTAACTATCGATTAAATTCCTGCGAGCGGTTGCTCTTTCGAAGGCTGCCAATCAGGGGGTGTTAGAGATACGGCCTTGACATTTTTACAGGATATTCTTGAAAGTATAAACTGTCGAAAAAGGCAACCAAAAGAAATCGCTTTTTTGAAAGTGTCACACTGGTATAGCCCCTTAAGTCAACATGTTACCACCGAGCTGAAATTTTTTCTGGACCTTTACCACCTCTTGGCTGATAATCCTGTGCAGTTTGAATGCGATCCACGGTACCGTTTTTGAGAAAAAAATCGCAACTCGACGTATTTCGTGGGCTAGTAACATTACGCTTATGGAAAACTCCCGATCTTTTTCCGTACATTATTAATATCTGCTACGTGAATGTTACCACGAAGCTAAAAAAATAAGTACGCTTCGACTAATTATCGGACTAACCCTTGGTACCTTAAAAATGAGGATTCACAGTACCGTTATAAAATTATTAATGTTTTTGATAGGGAATTTGTGCGAAAATCAAGCACACAAAATATTAAACTGTGCAATTATGGCAACGTCGTAGACGACACAAATGCTACCTATCTTATCGGTATTCGGTAATTATGCCCGGGAACCTCAAACTACTCGGTCAGGATAATTAACAACGAATATTATTGATACTTATTCTCTCAATTAGTAACAATTACTTAATATTAATTTGATAACTATGTACAGAGATTATACATTTCTAGACATTTGTAGGCAAAGACAAAATAAAGCGGATTTTTTTTCACACATACATTTTTTTTTAGAATATCGGAAAATTATTAAAGTTTCTTATTTATTCGAAATTATAGACAGCTTTAGTACACACTTTTTCTTTCCAGCGGATTTTTTTTACTCGGACCGATATTCATTTTTGGCAGCTCCTTGGGCCGATATTGAGGTTACGGACGGGGCGCATATGTCTCTAACTTCGCGACACTTCTGCCAACCTGGGCATTATGATATACCACGATTTACGACGTTGCCAATTCGTTTCGCGTTAATTGAGCGAAAAAAAGTTTTGAAAAATAATTATACAAAGTAATGAAAACACTTAAGGGGTGAGAGGCAGTCAGAGGCGTGAAAAAACGAGTATTTTCAATAATTTTTTTTTAATAGTAATTTAGCTTGTTTTACAAAAGTGGTTACACGGACTTTTTATGTTATATTTCAAATTGACTTGTACAAATTTTCAAAGAAAAATATTGATTTATAAAAATATCGCCATCTTTGTACCTCCATACCGAAGGGGGTCCTTCGGTATGTAGTGCTTTGCGGTGAACATCATAAAATTTTACTGGATCATCTGAAATTTAAAAAACCCCAAAAAATCGTTAGGGTAATAATAAATCTAGTCCTTAATCGAAGCTTTTTTTTCAAAAATTAACAAAATGACGCTTCCCGACAGATAACTTTCGATTTTCGACCAAAAAATCGCTCGTTTATTGTAAAAAAAAATAGAAATTTTCAACAAAAATGAAAATCCTTCGATTAAGGACTAGTTTTTAATGCTATCAATAAACACCCCAAATTTCATTAAAATCCATCGAGTGGTTTTTGAATTATAGTGATCACCGACTTGAAAAACACTTTCGAAAAAAACGCGTTTAAAGTTTTTCGATGTGGACACGGTATTACATGTTCGTAAAATTTGAAGCTCGACGGATGAAGCTAAACTTTTTTTAACGTATTTTGATCCACTGAATGCGAATATGACAATTTTTTCCCGAAAAGTCGAGCATTCAATTGTTTATAGCCAATTGTTAAAACAATTGTTCAAACATTAAAGTTTTTCGGGATGAATTATTTTTTAATATTTTGGGCAATTTCAAAACGAAAGTATTCTTTATGAAATTTTGCTAAAGTTCATAGTTTTTGAGTAATGCATTTTTTAAAATTTCTGAAAGAGTTGTCCAATTGTACACTTCATTTATGTATAGAAATACTAATTAAAAAATTACTTACATTGAATCATCAATTCCTGGCCCATACAATAGGGTTTCTGCCGATGTGGAAGCTTCCAAAATATCAATTTGTTGTTGTCTTCGAAGCATTCTGCCTTCCCGGGTATTATCGTTTGCGCGTTTGTCAGCCGCAACCTGCCATGGGGACCAACGTCCCTTCACTAATTGTGGGATATCCCGCAAACTATTCATCGGATTGACTCGAAATTTTGAGGGAATATTTTCGAAACATACTTCAAGAAAATGTAAACAATAAAATCGATTTTTGGAAAATTCTGACTGCATCTCAACCCTTAATGTCATCACCGAATGTTCAAAAATGTGTATTTTTACAACTAGATGTAGAAAAATAGTTCGTAAACGCACGTTTAATATGACGATTGTTTGAAAGCTAACAGTTGGTAACAATCAATCGGCTCCATGCATAAACATAGGGCGCTCCCCTCGTATTTCATCCCCGACGGCTAAACCCCATAAAAACCTTAATCAGACCGAGACACGTTCCGCATAAATCTACTAAAAGGATTAAACAACATTTTCTCGTGATCTCTCGGTTTCTCGTGCTCGTTTTTTCCCTAACTTTGTTTTTCTCGTTCGACTCCGCGCATCCTTTGTCCTCGATAGTCTTGCCCGTCTCTTTTACGCAGGGACTCGAACGTCACGGAAAAACCGTCGAGCAAGGGTTGTTATCGCGATCACGGACGAAAAACGTCGGACAATGGCAGCTGAGAGCTTCCTCGGGATCGGATAACGTTGAAGACGATCGGTCGCTCTTTTGTATATCTTCCGCTGTCGTTCGGATATATCTATGTGTATATCGCCTGCATTGGTCGTTTCAGGACAAATCACACAGCTTTCCTTCCGGTCTCCTTGAAATTTCCTCAACTTTTTTTTTCACCCTCGATATAGAATTCCTATCGTAAACTGTCGAAATAAAAAATCTTGAAAGCCACAAACTTGTTCAGGCTCGAGCTGGAACATACTCCGCCCCTGCTTGACATAATTCCCCAGCATGGAAAGTTCCATACATTAAATACACACATATGTATGTGTGTACAGGAAAGTTTCTCGTCGTTGTTGGTACAAGACTCGCCTCGGTCTTTCTCAAAGCCAGCATTCTGCAATGGCAAGACGACGACTGTGGTGGAATATCGAACCATCGCGAATCGCCCGGGAAAATCTTTAGTTCCAGCTCAAGAAAACCGTGGCAAAAAAAAACATAAGCGGCGAGGAAAAGCGAGGAGAGAAAGAAAAAAGCAACGTGGACAAAAGGAAAAGTCCGAGTAGAATAAAAGTTCGATATTTTCGTTTTGAGAACATTTGTATTCTTGCCCGGAGAGCAGCATCGTTTCTCGAACACAACCGGTATAATTTTTACATTCGCATTCGTCGCGTCGATTGATTGTGAAAGCTTCTGAAATATTTGTAAATCAGGGGATACTTCGGGAACTCTCGTTTAATATTGAAAAATTGCCATAGTTTTTTCGACATTTTTTTCTCATTTTTAAATGAATATAAATATATGATATATATTAGGGTGATTCGTTTCAGGGCAACTTTTTTTTTCGACCCATCGTGCCCGAAAACCTTTAGTTGGTACCCAAAAACGAACTTTCGTGAAAAGGGGGTGTTGTCAAAAAATATTTAGAGGTCGCGAATCAAAATTGAAGGTTTCCCATTTGATTAACATTGAAAAAAATGTTTTCCTCACTATTAGTGTTACCATTCCGCGAATTTTGATATTGCGATATTTTCCAAGTGGGTTCTCATAGGAAATATGATACTCCACAATAAAGTTCATTGAGCCATGGCCGTAAATTCAACCGTTTCAGCGGCATCATTATTTCAAGTGAATACTGTGCAAAATATCTATTCAAACGGCTGTAACGCCTAAGCTATTAGATATATCGAAAAAAAATCAGATGAGAACTTTGTAGAGAAGGTAATTTTCTACAAAAAAGTCTTATAAGCCGAGCCCGAAAATTCAACTCTTTCTCAGCTATAGGTGGATGAAGTAAAATAAATAGATTTTTTTTAAACAAAAACAAATCTATTTATTTTACTTCATCCACCTATAGCTGAGAAAGAGTTGAATTTACGGGCTCGGCTTATAAGACTTTTTTGTAGTAAATTACTTTCTCTACATAGTTCTCATTTGAATTTTTTTCGACATATCTATTAGCTTAGGCATTACAGCCGTTTGAATAGATATTTTTGTACAATATTCACTTGAAATAATGATACCGCTGAAACCGTTGAATTTACGGACATGGCTCAATGAACTTTATTGTAAAGTATCATATTTCCTATGAGAACCCACTTGGAAAATATCGCGATATCAAAATTCGCGGAATGGTAACACTAATAATGAGAAAAACATTTTTTTCAATGTTAATCAAATGGGAAACCTTCAATTTTGATTCGCGACCTCTAAATATTTTTTGACAACACCCCCCTTTCACGAAACTTCGTTTTTGGATGCCAACTAGAGGTTTTCGGGCACGATGGGTCAGAAAAAAAAGTTACCCTGAAACGAATCACCCTAATATATATAGACAATAATGAAAATATATTTTTTTAAAAATAGATACACTGTTATGAATGGATAATCCTGCAACTGTCGATAGGTCAGATCATGGCCTACTATATGCTGGAATTTCAGTTTAGGTTTTCGAGATAAACATCATATACTTTTGGTTTTTTACATGCCATTTCTACAAATGATAACTTTTTTTACCCGGTTTTTCAAAAAATACTTTTGGTCATTTGTTTTATTTAGAAAAGTCTTCTTTTTAACCTTAAATCTTAAGGAAACTTAAAAAAAGATCTTATGCAGAATTTTCATACAAACCAATTCCAACATCTGACTTTGATAGCCTGCGGTGTGAAAAATTGTACTACACATCAGGGTTGGGCATATTCGAATTTTTTTAAATTCCAGAATAATAAAGAAACGTATTTAAAATTCGTTCTGAAAATGAATAATGAATGCCACTGGATTCAGTATTTATTCCGAAAATGAATAATGGATCCTACTGCATTCAGTATTCATTTCAAAATGAATAATGAATCGCACTGGATTCAGTATTCATTTTGAAATGTATAATGAATCCTACTGGATTCAGTATGCATTTCAAAATGAATAATGAATCGTACTGGATTCAGTATTCATTTTAAAATGAATAATGAATCCGACTGAATTCAGTATTCATTTCAACATAAGTAATGAATCCAACTCGATTCAGTATTCATTCCGTATTCGGATATGATCAAATTGAATAATCTGGAAAAATGGACAATGGAAATGGGACAAATATAATGTCCCATTTCTACCCCCATTTCTTCAGTTACTAGATAATAAGAGCGCGATTTCCCTTGGGTAAATATAATGTAATCGGACGTTAATGTTTCAATAGAATAAACATGTTTTCTGAACATTTTTCCAGATTATTGAAATTGAGGATATCCGAATACGGAATGAATACTGAATCGAATTGGATTCATTACTTATATTGAAATGAATACTGATTTCAGTTGGATTCATTATTCATTTCGCAATGAATACTGAAACCAACTGGATTCATTATTTATTCTCAGAACGAATGCTGAATCGAGATGGATTCATTATCGAAAAAAATGAATATCCATCTGGCATGTATTCGGTATTATTTTCCTACTTGAAAAGTTTCTTGGTTGTAGTCGATTTATATCATTTGTAGAAATGGCATGCGAAAAACCAGAAGCAGATGATTTTAAAAAAATAACATAAGGCCCAAAATCTCGAAAACCATGGGACTTTTACTAAAATGAAATTACAATATACAGGGTGTCCCAGAACCCAACGTCAAGCCGAAACAGGGTGACAGGATTGATTGTAACCATCATGAGAACAATCCGAAAAAAAATCTATTTTGAAAATTTTAAATTCATAGTTTAACAAAAAACAGTCTTAATTCTAGGAAACTTGGAGCAATTGTGTCATTATTTTTTACTGTGATTCTAGAAATGTTATTTAGGGTTACGGTTCCAAAGTTTAAATGAACAAAAATAATAAAAATTAACCACAATAACCGAAAAATGGTTACAGTTTGACCAAATTTATAGGTTTTTCTTAAATGTCCAGATTTTTTTTCTGATTTTTCTCGTGATGGTTACAATCAATCCTGTCACCCCGTTTCGGCTTGACGTTGAGTTCTGGGACACCCTGTATAGTAGGTCATGATCTGACCTATCGACAGTTGAAAGACCATCCATTCATAACAGGACCCCCAGTATATATATACCGATTTTAATCCATCAATATATCATACACACGCCATTTGAATGAAAACTTTACGCCTCATGGCCGCCCATCTCGAACTTTCATGCGTACGATTTTTCCACTTTCTCGCTTCCCACTTAATTCATTGCGGCGAGCATTATTCTCCTCGGGGGACATGAATCAGTGTTATACACGAGAAAGAAAACTCGAAGAAAAGATTCCCGTGTACAGACGTGCGGGCACGAGAAGAAAAAAATGGCATAAGAAGGAACCTCAAGAGATAAGTAATTGCTTTGCTTCCTTGAGGCCACTTTTCTACTGCCGAGATATATACAATTATATATCTGAGAAATGGATATGACGGTTCTACATGGATAAAAAAAGAATAAACGAAGTACGAAGGTCAAGGGATCATTTGTACAAGGTTCATATGGTCGATTTTGCGAAGCCAACGAATGGTCCTTTACTCGGACCACTTTAGACAATTGCTCAAATTATATGGGACGAATTTCTTTTCCGTAGTAAGAAATGGTGGCCGGATCATCCCGGCGCGACGGAGAGTGCACAAATTGTTTGGTGAATTTCATGAAATACGGGAAACAAAAGTCGGGATTAAATAAAGCAAGACATTCGGAGATTGACTTCCGGAGTTGCCTTTTTTCACGGTTTATGGTAGAGGTGCAATTCTAGGCATATATTTAATATTCTCAAATTATAGAGACTATCAAATTGTATAATTGTAAAAAATAATAGAGTGGCGTATATGTGAAGCAAAATCAGTCGTAAGTGGCTTGGTATGTAGACCAAGTCTCAAGTTTTTAGTTAGCAGTGTTTTTAAAATTATTCTTACATTTTCATGGTAAGGCTGCCTTGAGGGGTTATATACAGTGAAGAGGCCTAAAAAGATCGATTTTTCAAGAATTTTTCTTGAGAAGACCTTTAAATCTATTAACGTAAAAAATTGTACACGTATTATGGTAACTTTTAACTGTATTTTAACATTTTTCATTTGTAAAAATAATTGCTTTGAAAGCTGCTATAGCTGATCTCCGAGAGCACCTCTAAAAAAAGGCGTCTTGCGGTGAGCACGATATCTCTGGACTGGATAATCTAAAATGAAAAAACCAAAAATATTTCGTTAAAATAACGGATTATCTTGTGAAGAAATGAGCAAAATAATAATATTTGACAAAATGGCGGCTTCTAAAAAAAAATCGATTTTTGACAAAAATGTAGGCTTTAAATTGTTGATAAAATGGAAAATATTTATCGGTGAGAAAAAACCTTCGATTAATTACTGAAGAATATACTTGAAAAGATTGTGTTAAAATTTGAGACTGATCGGTTCAGCCGTTTCCGAGAAATCTTGCTCGCCGACTTTAAAAACACAGTTTTGAGAAAAACGCGTTTAAGGGGTTACCCCCACTTGCGATTTTGAAAAAATTGATTTTTTTTATTGCATTTTTTTTAAGTGCAATTTGAAGTGCAGTTTTTTTTATGCCCGGAATAGATGACTCTATGTAAGTTTACAAAAAAAAAATATTTTCTTCGTGTAAACTGAAACTGAAACTTTAAACGCGTTTTTCTCAAAATGGCATTTCTGAAGTCGGTGACCAAGATTACTCGAACACTAATGAACCGATCTTCTTGAAATTTTGCAGGCTTATTTAATATATAAAAATGTAGACTTTAATCGTTCGATTTTTTTTCGAAAAAAATGGCCGTTTTATAGCCAAAAAACGGCCGTTTTTTTCGTTAAAATCGAACCATTAACTTTGACTGTCGGCCATTTTGTGAAAAATGAATATTTTTTAAAATCCTTCGATTAAAGACTAGTTTATACTTATATTTGACAAAATCCATCCGCATTTTTTTTCAGATGATTCACTTCGCCGCAATGTTGGTCACCGCAAACCGTGTATATAAAAACATTATTTCATTGACGACCATTTGCCACTAAACAATGTATTATTTTTCAATAAAAAAATACTGAAAGTTTCTCAAGATGTGTTCTTTAAGATGGTATATTGATCGATTAAAAAAGTTTTGGAATTTTTTTTTTTAATTCATGAAAAAGGCCTTTTTTGCGCTACAAGTGGGGGTAACGCCTTAAAGATTCAAAAGCACTTTCGAACGCTTTGACACGTCATTACAAATGTACTTGTAACTTTGAGAATATTCGCCGGATTGACAAGAAATTTTCTGTGTGTGTACTTAAATATATGTACATTACAAAAATACAATTAGAAGAAAATCGATTTTTCGAAAATTTTAACTGTATATAACTCTTCAAAGCGAACCTCTTAAGAGTGAATATGTTGCGATTCTCTACAGTCGAAATTTGTCAGCATTATAAAATTAATTGTGCTACCATTATGTACTGAATGATAGTGAAATTTCCCAATAAGTTCCATTCGTGCAAGATTTACCCGCTCAAAAAAATTGTAAAACTCTATACCATTTTTCCATCGTCCTTTTTATTTAAAAGTAACTGGCAAGGACCATCACTTGAGTGTCCCCCTTTGCTTTTGTTGAAACTCATATATGTGACAAAGCATTGACAACTATTCGACACGTATTTTTTTTAACGGCGGTAAAACGGTTTTAAAGGGGGAAACCACCCCTGAAATAAAGGCATCCCCTTAATTTAACTTTTTTTTTTCAATACTTCTACAGTGGATTTTTCCTCACTATGCATCAGAAGAATTTTCGTCATTGTTCCATTCAACTCGGTGGACTGCTTGTGAGTGAAACTGCAAAATCACCCCTCGGCACGCCTTTCTTTGAGGGTTGGTTTCGCCCCGTACAACCGTTTTTCCCCCGTAAAAAATGTGTCTAATAGTTTACAATGATTTATCACATATATGAGTTTCGACGAAATCGAAGGCGGACACTTAAAGGGGAGAGATCTCTTTAAGCGAGGAAAAAAATTCTCATTTTTTTTTAAACGAAACATTTCTTCACCATTTTTGAGACTTAGGGTATTTTCTATTACTACTTTGGCTGTCACATGGTATTTTTTTATTAACTTTAAAAATGGCGAAAGTATGGCACGGTCCTCCAATCGAAGATTTTTCTTTTATTGATACTCATACGCAGAATATGAACCAAGAAAAAGTGAGAAAAGTTAAAAATCGATGAAATGGTACGCTTTGTAACAAAAAGATTAAATTTTCCGAAAAAGGCTACATTTTGCAACAAGAAAAAACGTTTTCTTTTTTAATTTCCCAAAAAAATCACGGTCATGTTTTAGATAATAAGCATAGAAAGCTTTATACCATTGTTCGTCAGAATCGGTCGATTAGTTTTTTAGCTATACGTCACGCCAGTTTTGAAAATATAGGTTAGAAGACCGTGCCATACCTCCGCCATTTTTAAAGATTAATTATAAAAATGCCATGTAACACCCAAGAGTAGTAATAATATATACCCTAAGTCTCCAAGAAGGTCAAGAAATCTTTCCTTGTAAAAAAAAATCATGAACATCAGTAAATGTTTTCCTCGCCTAAAGCTATCTCCCCCTTAAGGCGGGAGCCCGAACTAGAAGGTCCAAAAAAAGCGTTTTTTGGGGATTTTTTTAGAAGGAAAGAAACAAGTGAGGTCAGTAAACATTGACGTATCTTTTCATGTACATTTAAAATGTATAAAAAATATTTCAACATGAACCAATAAATGACTGCAGCTTTATCAGCCTATTCCATGTGCGTCTTGCCACTCCCCAATCGGCGGGAAAGATGCAGCTTGTAATTCTTGACTGAAACAAAAAAACAAATAAAATTTTCAATTGTCATATATTTTTCTTCTGGGTGAATTAATAAAAAGCTGAAAAAATCGTGAAATTATAACTTAATTCACTTTTTTACAATTTTTTCACTTGGAAGAGATTTTCATAGTGAAGAAAATAAACTTTGGTTTGATTCAATAGATCGTTTAGTTTTTTTGCTATCGCGCCCGCCAATTTGGAAAAATCGTGAAAATGAAAACTGGAGAAAACGCGCTTCAAAGTTTTCAATAGGAGGAAATATCAACATCAAATATCAATCGCTGCTCTGCCTTTGGCTTTGTATCTTCGAAAATATTTACAATTAGCCTCTGTAACTCTGTAAATATATTCGTGGATACTTTATAGATCGGTTCAAACAATAAAAAAAAACGATTTTTCAGACCTTCTAACTCAGGCTTCGGCCTTAAGGTGTTAAGCCACAGTAACGGGTATACAATCATGTGCGAAGTTAACAATTTTTTTTCGTATGAAGAAGTGATTCACTCATAAAATTAATTACACATCTATTTAGTATGAATACCAAGCTGTTAAAAAAAATATATTTTTTTTCGATGTACAAAATGGCTGACTACTCGAAACTTCTCGAAACCGCTTTTTTCCAATTGGCGTGACAAATACAACAATTTTCACTCGATTTACTTCAAATTTAAAAGTTATGTACCTAATTGCATTTCGCAGAGAAGTACGTACGGAATTTCTGATAAATCGAAAACTTTTCATTTTATGAGCAGTTTATGAACAGTTATAACGACATTTTTCAATGAAAATTCCTTTCTTAAGTTCAAATACCTACAACTTTTGAATAAAACAATATTTTTCAAATTCCGTACGTACTTCTCTGGGTATTCTAATGTAGATCGACGAGAATTTTTGTTTTTTGTTCTAGGTAAAAAATTGTGGATGCTAAATGTCACGCCGCGGAGCGCCTAAAAAAGATAACAAAACAAAATATTAGTAGTCGGCCGTTTTGTACATCGAAAAAAAAATTTATATATTTTCCAACAGCTTGATATTCATACTAAATAGACGTGTAATTAATTTTACGAGTGAACCATTTTTTCATACGAAAAAAAATTGTTAAATTCGCACATGATTTTATACCCGTTTCTGTGGCCTAACGCCTTAAGAGATGTTCCTTGTGAGCGTAAAGCCACGTCCCATGCAACGAAGCGTTGCAATTCTCCAACGCGTTGATACCAAATTTTGCATACGAATTTCGCAAAAACGAATTAACAATACATCAAATTTTTACGGCCATGCTGGCATTTCTGTAAGACTCCCATAGATCCGTAAGACAAACGAAATGAGTTGCCGTTCTGCCACCCAAATGCGGTTCTGCGACATTAATATTATAAATCACCGAGATCTTCCCAAATTTTTCGCGAATTTTTCACATTCCGTTTTCTCGTGTTCGCCGTCGTGCGAAACAACTGCGCGAGGCTAAGACGCTCGTATTTCATCCAGCGGCGAAATTAGGAGTAGCGAAGGAGAAGAAGCCAGAAAAAAAAATTATCTCGCTGTTGCTCGATCTTTCCTCTGGGCGTCCCTCGACAATCTTGAAAACTCGGATGTGCACAACGGGGGAGGTGGACCGAGCTGAAGTTGATAACTCGTTAGTGTTTTTTTCCCCCTTCTGCCTTACGTCCTCCTCGGCTGTCTCAAAACTTCACTACATCGTCCCGCGTTCTCGCAGCCTCTCAGTCATTGCCTCCTCCCCGAGTAGCCTGGAATCACCGAGCGTCAACCCCCTCGTCACGCTGCTCGTACAATTTTATTATTTTCTCTGCTTTTCTCGGCCTCCGCTTGTTTTATTCCTCTCTTTGTTTCCTTTTTCAACCGCCCCTTTTCACTTGTCCGTCTCGTACATCGCGAGAATTTCCTTCCTCGTTTCCGGCTCGTTTCGCTCGTGGTAATTAAGAATATTACGTTTCCTTCGGGCAGCGAGGGCTGAAAGATGTCGAGTCTTACCGCACTCGTTTGTCAAGCCCGATTTTTCCTTGGTTTTGTAAGAACAAACCCGCGAGAACGGAAAAACACGCGCGTACGGTTGCTGAAGAGACTCGTGCTGGGAGAATACTGTCGATCGCATGAACGATCGGTCGCTTGCAAAGCCCTTCAAGGGGTTAGGCCACTCTAGGGGCCGAAAAAAAACGCTTTTTGGGGACTTTTTTTCAGTAAAACTACAAAATAAATCGAGATTACAAAAAAGGGTGTTCGTCATACATATCAGTGACTGTATACAATATTTTTTTTGAAGCGATTAATTTCAAAATGGCGGCTGTGCAGCGTTTATCTCAAAACTGCATTTTTTGAGTTGGCCGGAAACATAACTCAGGTAATTTCCAACCGATTCACTTGAAATGTTGAATATATCTTGAAACATACATTGTCTATGGAAGTACGTAGGATTTTTTTTTATTGCATAGTTCGTTTGTTATTAACAATTATCTGACGATGTTTTAGGCAAATTTTTCACTTTCCAAAAGATTGGATAAAAAACCGTCAGATAATTGTTAATTATCATAATTGTTGTAATTATCATAATTATAATAATTGTTAACTAACTTAATTGTTAATTATCATAATTGTTAATTAACAATTATCTGACGATTTTTTAGGAAAATTTTTCACTTTCCAAAAATTTGCCTAAAAAATCGTCAGATAATTGTGAATAACAAATGAACTATGCAATATAAAAAAAACAATCCTACGTACTTCCATAGACAATGTATTTTTCAAGATATATTCAACATTTCAAGTGAGCCGGTTGAAAATTGTCTGACAAGGAACATCCCTCAGGTGACACTGTAATGAACTATGCTCCATCCGAATTTTAAGTAAATCGGACGAATACATTTTGACACACGACTCAAATCGTTTCATAAATCATAGTCATGAATCGGCCAATTTTTGACGTTTTTACAAAATCTTTATTGCAAATTGAAATTCAGACCCGAAGCTATAAAAAATGGCATTACTGAAATTTCGAGCCCCCACAGCCCCTTTAAGGCGTTACCCCCACTTGTAGCGCAAAAAAAGGCCTTTTTCATGAATTTTTTTAAAGAAAACTACAAAACTTTTTTAATCGATCAATATACCATCTTAAAGAACACATCGTGAAGAACTTTCAGTAATTTTTTTATTGAAAAATATTACATTATTTAGTGGCAAATGGCCGTCAATGAAATAATGTTTTTATATACACGGTTTGCGGTGACCAACATTGCGGCGTAGTGGATCATCTGAAAAAAAAAATGCGGATGGATTTAATCAAATATAAGTATAAACTAGTCTTTAATCGAAGGATTTTAAAAAATATTCATTTTTCACAAAATGGCGGACAGTCAAAGTTAATGGTTCGATTTTAACGAAAAAAAACGGCCGTTTTTTGGCTATAAAACGGCCATTTTTTTCGAAAAAAAAAATCGAACGATTAACGTCTACATTTTTATGTATTAAATAAGCCTGCAAAATTTCAAGAAGATCGGTTCATTAGTGTTCGAGTAATCTTGGTCACCGACTTCAGAAATGCCATTTTGAGAAAAACGCGTTTACAGTTTCAATTTCAGTTTACACGAAGAAAATATTTTTTTTGTAAACTTACATAGAGTCATCTATTCCGGGCCCATACAGAAGTATGGGCCCGGATACTTATACTTCAAAAAAATGCAATAAAAAAAATCGATTTTTTCAAAACCGCAAGTGGGGGTAACCCCTTAAGTAGAACAGATACAGATCGGCATACCCGTGAATATCCAAGATACACAGCGAAGTGCTCAAACACGACAGGAAGACCGAGGACAAGCAAGCTGCCTTTCTCACTACGTATACAGGAACTTGCCGATGCAACGTTGTGATCCCACCGCAACAATGCACTCACGAGCGACTTAGCACGGTCGGGGCGAATTTCAGGAGTAATGGGTCCTTCCAACCAACTCTGTACGCAGCTCAACCGAGACGGAAACGACGGAAACAGCTTCCGCATAGGTGCCAGAGTAACGAGCTCCGTATGCACCAGCAAAAAGCTACGATAATGATAAGTGTACAGTCGAGATCCTTGCGGAGTGCACGTCGAGCAAAAGGTCCCGCGGTAGGAGCAGCGTCGAGTCTCGCCAATAGTTGGATGGGTGACCACTCAGCCGCGCACCGTACGGCTTGTGTCTTTTTCCGTGCCTTTCCTCGTACCCTTTTGCGAATACGATACGGGAAAGAGTGACTGTGGGCAATACCCCGGGGGCTCTTTTAAATCTGACGTGACGAGTGTGGGCTAGAAGAGAAAAGGGATCTTAAAAGCTCGAAAAGGCGTACAAAGGGACATGAGAAATAAAATGTACAGAGGAGTTGTGGTCAAGATAACAGATAAGACAACACACCCTCAATATTTTAGCAAATATTCGCACTATACAATTGAAACGTGTTTCATTTCAGGGGTCTTCTCACTTTAGACGCTAAAGAGGCTATTTTCATTAATTCTTTTGATAAGTTTATATTATAGATATTGATGTAAAAGTTGTTAGACTTAAGGCCTTAGGCCACTCTAGAGGCCGAAAAAGTAGGCTTCTTGGGGATTTTTTTTCTCAGAAAAACTACAAAATAAATCGAGATTACAAAAAAGAATTTTTATCATACATATCAGTGACGGTATATAATAATTTTTTTGAAGCAATTAATTTCAAAATCGCGGCTGTAGAGCGTTTATCTCAAAACTGCATTTTTTAAGTTGGCCGGAAACATAACTCAGACATTTTTCAACCGATTCACGTGAAATGTTGAATATATCTTGAAAAATACATTGTCTATGGAAGTACGTAGGATTTTTTTTTATATTGCATAGTTCATTTATTATGAAAAATTATCTGACGATTTTTAGGCCAATTTTTAGAAAGTGAAAAATTTCGTCAGATGATTGTTAATAAAAAATGAACTATGCAGTATAAAAAAAGAAATCCTACGTACTTCCATAGACAATGTATTTTTCAAGATATATTCAACATTTCAAGTGAATCGGTTGAAAATTGTCTGAGTTATATTTCCGGCCAACTTAAAAAATGCAGTTTTGAGATAAACGCTGGACAGCCCCCATTTTGAAATTAATCGCTTCAAAAAAATTATTGTATACAGTCACTAATATGTATAATAAACACCCTTTTTTGTAATATCGATTTATTTTGTTGTTTTTCTGAAGAAAAAAATCCCCAAAAAGCCTATTTTTTCGGCCTCAAGAGTGGCCCAACCCCTCAATAAATACACTTTCGAAATACATAATTAAAAAAAAATTATTTATTTAAGACACTATTTATAGACGAATATGGTAGTTGAAAAAATGTCCTAAAAAAATTGTAGGTCTGCGCCGTTGATAAAATCTCGGAGATGGATCATCCGAAACAAAAAAGTCATACGGTTTTAGATTCAGTATGTTAATGGTTATAGCGCATAACATACGATTTTTGACGTATACAAAAATAACAAAATGGCGGACATCTTTTGAAAAACAAAAAACAAAAAAATGTTTCTTTTCACCGTTTTTGGCACAAATAAATGGTAGTTATCAAAATAAAAAAAATCCTCACATGCGCTATAGCTATAGTTGTAAAGAATATGTGATTAAAATTTCATAAGGATCGGTTCAGTAGTTTTGAAAGATTTTATCAAGAAGCCGTCGACAAACGTTGCTTCGAGAAAAACGCGTTTAAAGTTTGTTTGGGTTACATAAATACATACAAATTTTTGTTATGTATTTCATAAGTGTATTTGTTAAGTGTAGCAACTTTTATTTCAATATCTATAATATAAACCTATCGAAAAAATGCATGAAAATAGCCTTTTTTAGCGTCTAAAGTGAGAAGACCCCTTAAGTAACTAATGTCCAGAGACAGATTTTTCTTCATTATAATAATCAACCTTTTTCCATATACACTTGGCTTTGAGTTCATACGACGTCATTTATTGAAACGTTCATCGTAAAAGAAAAAGTACGTCCTCTTAAGCCGTTACCCCCACTTGTAGCGCAAAAAAGGCCTTTTTCATGAATTTTTTAAACAAAACTACAAAACTTTTTTAATCGATCAATATACCATCTTAAAGAACACATCTTGAAGAACTTTCAGTAATTTTTTTATTGAAAAATATTACATTGTTTAGTGGCAAATGGCCGTCAATGAAATAATGTTTTTATATACACGGTTTGCGGTGACCAACATTGCGGCGAAGTGGATCATCTGAAAAAAAAATGCGGATGGATTTAGTCAAATATAAGTATAAACTAGTCTTTAATCGAAGGATTTTAAAAAAATATTCATTTTTCACAAAATGGCGGACAGTCAAAGTTAATGGTTCGATTTTAACGAAAAAAACGGCCGTTTTTTGGCTATAAAACGGCCATTTTTTTTCGAAAAAAAAAAATCGAACGATTAAAGACTACATTTTTATGTATTAAATAAGCCTGCAAAATTTCAAGAAGATCGGTTCATTAGTGTTCGAGTAATCTTGGTCACCGACTTCAGAAATGCCATTTTGAGAAAAACGCGATTAAAGTTTCAATTTCAGTTTACACGAAGAAAATATTTTTTTTTGTAAACTTACATAGAGTCATCTATTCCGGCCTCATACAGAAGTATGGGCCCGGATACTTATACTTCAAAAAAATGCAATAAAAAAATCGATTTTTTCAAAATCGCAAGTGGGGGTAACCCCTTAAGCCCAACTTCGTTACATACTAAGTGTGGGTGTTTCGGCTTTAGGCTTTTTTCCCCACTCGCGTTCCTGATCCTCTCGAGAAGATGAAACAAACGCAGCTACGTATTTCATTACCGGTTGGAGAAACTCCACTTTTCCAACCGGTTATTCACTTTTCTTTCCACCTTCTTTGTCCAATGTTTTCTGCCTACCTTTTACGAGTTCGAGTACTTCCAGAGCCCACCCCGTACTGCATTCATGCAACTGCAAGCGCAGCGTGCAACTGAAGGATCAACGAGTGCCCTGACATGGCCCTTGTGAAGGTGGACGCCTATTGGTATTTTCCGCCGCGCAACTCGAGCTAATAAAAAATCCCAGTTCTCTGAGACTTATTAAGAAGCTTGCAGGCGGCAAGGGTAGGAGGTGGGGGGTGGTGGGGGAAAAAAAAGAATTTTATGAGAAATACTCGTCGTGCCCTTTGAACTAGTGGAAATTTTTTTCATGTTTTATTGCTCGGGAAAAACTCGTTGCAAATTATTTTCCTCGAGTCTCGACTGAAATTGGTCCGACCTTTTGACGCCACGCGCTGAGCGCCCTCCGAATTCTACTCAGTTCGCGTTCCATCGACGTACCATTTCACGACAATTAAAATTTACTCATGGGCGGTTTTTTTCGCGTTTTTCTTTTTCAGATCCCCGAGTACGATGCATGGACATCGATGAGAGCTTGCCGGGCAATACGAATTGGGTTCTCGGTGATTTGCGGAGCTTGCATCGCTGCGTTCCTGCCCTTCGGCGACCAGGTGAATTAAAAAAATGCATCCTTCTCTGGCTTTCGCGATTAAATTCTGAAGTATCGCGATTTCAAATCTTGTACGTAATTTGAAAGGCACTCCAAATGGAAAGAGGAGGTCTGAAGTAAGCGTGTGTATAGATAGATGATTAATTTAAATTTATAAATCACATTTTTATCTTTCGTATTTTAACCCCACTTGTGAAGAACTCGAGTAGTGGAGTATCGACTATATTACCATATCTGCCTATAATTAGACTGTAGGGTCCGTATGTTTGCTCGATTATAACTCGAGAACTACTGACAAGGTATATCACTGAAGAGTCCGCCTTCAACTTTGTTGAAACTCATATGTGATAAAGCATTGAAAACTATTAAACAAGTATTTTTTTATCGGCAGAAAATTGCTTTTGAGAGGGAAACCACCCCTCAAAAAGGGCGTGTTAACCCTTAATTTTTTTCGAAACATCTAAAGGGACCGCCCATAAAATACGTTATTTTTAAATGCCCCCCCCCCCCCCCTCAGGGGGGGGGGATAAACCAAAATCGATGACGTAATATATGGATGGCCCCAAAGTGGATTTTTCATCGCTTTGCATTAAAAGAATTTTGGTTTTTCTTTTATTCAGATCGGTGGATTGCTTGTGGAAGAAACTGAAAAATCACTTCTCGACACGTCTTTCTTTAAGGTTTTCTCCGTTAAAATCGTTTTTCCGCCGATAAAAAATACGTGTCTAATAGTTTTCAATGCTTTATCACATACATGAGTTTCAACGAAATCGAAGATGTACACTTAAGTGATGTTCCATGTGAGTATATTTCGATGAAATTTATCACAGTTTAACATAGAATAGGATTTGGGCTAATGGGCGTTACGATGATTGCAATTACAATATTGCAATTACAATAAACACACATAACAAAGATTGCATTGAAAAAATTAAAGAACTTGAATGAATAAATAAATAAACGAACGAACGAAGAAACAAAAAGTGACGAACAATCGTGAGTTCTGTATAATCTTTGTATTTTCATAAAACGTGTTTGCAGTTCGTTGTTATTTTCAACAAGCAATATATAAAAAATGAAATTAAAAGTCCAAATTAAGTTATTAACAAAAAAATATTTGATAAGGCGGCATGCTTTATCTGTTAATCTGCAAATCTTATTCCTGACATATAATAAAATTGTAAGGGGTGCTCTGTCTGTTGTTTTCAGTTTTTAAAAAATCTCATTACAGATCGTTGATATGAACGAAATCAATTGATAGTGTAGGGGGGGAGAGAGAGAGACAGAGAGAGAGAGAGACAGAGAGAGACAGAGAGAGAGAGAGAGAGAGAGAGAGAGAGAGAGAGAGAGAGAGAGAGAGAGAGAGAGGGAGAGAGTTTGATGGATGAAAATCCCTCAAAGTGATGTAGTACGGGCCCTTTTCAGTATCTCATGCAAGATGTTGAACAATCCCGCCAAAAAATTAAAAAATCTAGAATTGCGGAGATAGTTTTACCATCGATAGAGTTTTCACGCGGATGACCCCCGGGGGACAGCTATTATACATATATAGCACCAAGACATAATACACCTGGAGCGGGTTTCATTTAACAGATTTATCTTCGCAAAGTTCTCATTAAGACCTCAATCTTGCCACGCTGCTTCTTTGTCCCTTGCCCAAGCTTCCCGTCCTCTCCATTTCTCATCCAGATATCGATTGAATATTAATCATCAAAAGTTTTGCCCCCGGCGCTATCTCACAGGGGTTTTACCAGAATAGATAACACGGTAGCGTTGCACGCCAGTGCAGCATTACGAGTGTTTGCAACAGGAAATGTTAAAAACATAAAACGTGAAAAACGTAAAGCACAACATTTTTCCGAAGCTTCCTGCAGTACGGTACTTTAAAAAAGTTGTCGCACGGTCGTTTCGGCACCAATGTCCATTTTAACTGGGAGAAAAATGCTTTTCAACCCCCTATCCTCCTCTTTTATCGTGTAGAGCTGCTCGCCCGCGGGTCCCTCCCCCGCTACTGCGTGGCTTTCTACAGTATGTTATTTTTGCATTGTGAAATTGCGAAATATGTGCAATATAGATCATTGAGAGAGAGAGAGAGAGAGAGAGAGAGAGAGAGAGATCGTGGCTCGCATTGTATACCAGTGAAATTGAAACTAACTTGCCACCAACGTTTTTATAAATATATACAGGGTGATCCGAAAAGTGACGTCCAAGACAAAATCTAGATGCCCCGTATCAATAACCCAATCACCCCCGTGTACGGCCTTCGATCTTTTTTATTTTTTGCGAAAAAAGCATTTTTAATTTTTCACCCTCGTCTATCTACTTTCCTCACAACTTTTTTCCGTGTGTCATCGTTAGAAAGTGCACTGTTGAGCAATCAATAATTATCTACAGAACACTTACGTAAATGCCTTACATCATAATCGAAAGTTTAAAAAATGATGATTTTAAAGTTTGCATCTCTGCAACGAAAAGAAAATTAATTTTTCGCAATTCCTTGATTTGTTTCACTTTTTTAGTCCGAAAATCACTCAAACATTTTTACGTATTCTTATTAGAGATTCACGGTCTCAATTTGCAAAGAATAGGCTTTGGACCACGATTTTAAAAAAATAAATAAATAATGAACCCAAAAAAATCGCTGCATTCCAACGATGCAAATGTCAACGTCATAAAAAATGAGTTTAGGTCACCAAAGTTCAGACGCTCCAAAAAATACTCATCTAAATGACTCGCGATTCCGTTTAAAAACGTATAAGAGGAAAGTACATACACCAAAGAGGCAAAAAGCCACTTTTATCTTCAACGGGAAAACCTCGAAAAAATTATTAAAAATGCTTTTCTCTCGAAAGCTAAAAAAGATCGTAGAAAATGAGGGTGGTTCTGCTAGCTACGAGCAGTGTTGGGCAAAATTTCATTGCTAGGGTAACTAAAGATTAACAATTAATTAATTGGAATTGTGAAAGCTCACGATTGAGAATTAATTAATCGTTAATTGCCGTAGTCGCAATTAACAATAACCAACTGTTAATCGTGCCTTTCCACAATTCGAAACAAATCAATTTTAAATATTTTTAATGCATTTGATTAAATCTAACAATTAAAACTGATTATTGTATGGGGCGCGCAGTGGCCCTAGAACAAATTTGTAATTTATTGAAATACGTATATGAGTAGCAAATAAAAGACTGATATTAACCCTTTGCGGCCTAGTGTAACACTGGTGTTACACCTAATTTAATTCAGATTTTGACGACTTGAAAGAGTTTTTTAATCAAATACGGCGGTTGTAAATGCATTTCAAGGTTACTAGGACTTCAATAACTCCTAAAACATACCTATTAAATTTTTATTTTCCCGTAGCGGGTGTCATCAATAACGAAAGTGCGAAAAAAACGTGCACGTAAAGAAAAATGTATGCTTCAAAGGGTTAAGGCGTAGTAGTGCCCCCCCACTTGTAGTGCAAAAAAAGGCCTTTTTCATGAATTTTTTTTAAAGAAAACTACAAAACTTTTTTAATCGATCAATATACCATCTTAAAGAACACATCTTGAAGAACTTTCAGTAATTTTTTTATTGAAAAATATTACATTGTTTAGTGGCAAATGGCCGTCAATGAAATAATGTTTTTATATACACGGTTTGCGGTGACCAACATTGCGGCGAAGTGGATCATCTGAAAAAAAAAATGCGGATGAATTTAGTCAAATATAAGTATAAACTAGTCTTTAATCGAAGGATTTTAAAAAATATTCATTTTTCACAAAATGGCGGACGGTCAAAGTTAATGGTTCGATTTTAACGAAAAAAAACGGCTGTTTTTTGGCTATAAAACGGCCATTTTTTCCGAAAAAAAAATCGAACGATTAAAGACTACATTTTTATATATTAAATAAGCCTGCAAAATTTCAAGAAGATCGGTTCATTACCGTTCGAGTAATCTTGGTCACCGACTTCAGAAATGCCATTTTGAGAAAAACGCGTTTAAAGTTTCAATTTCAGTTTACACGAAGAAAATATTTTTTTTTGTAAACTTACATAGTCATCTATTCCGGGCCCATACAGAAGTATGGGCCCGGATACTTATACTTCAAAAAAATGCAATAAAAAAAAATCGATTTTTTCAAAATCGCAAGTGGGGGTAACCCCTTAATCATCATTCAATCATCGTACATGTAATAATCAATAACATCTGAATCTTTTTTATCTGATACCTGTAAAGTTAAATAGGTTAATTGTTAGTTTTAATTGTTTCTTAGAACAATTAAAAAAGTTAATTGCAATTGTTTCAATTGTAAGTTGCAATTAACATAGATTACACCAAATAAATTAATTGCAACATGCAATTAATGTTAATTGCAATTAAATTAAATGCAATTACTTTATTAGTCAATTAATAAACTGATTGAAAATTTACTTGACTAACGCCCAACACTGACTACGAGGCATTTAGATTTTTATTTTGAACGTCACTTTTCCCGCCACCCTCTATACATCTAGATATATGTTGGATATCATAAATCCCCAGAATATCGACGGACGCGAAAAATTCCGTGCTTTATTTTCGTTTGAAATGTTTTCCACCACATCGAGTATGGACTGCCCGCTTAATTAGGATTTTTTTTCAGCTCACGCTCGCTCGGATTCGTTTTCTTTTTTGGTTAATTATTTTCCGACCTGGTCGAAAGTTCCATGTGGACGGGGATCCTCATGGACGTCCGTATAGCAGAGCTGACGAATAAATATTTTTTTTCAGGGATAGACGTGGCAGGTATGCGAACGCATTTCTATCCCGAGGGTGGCTGGGGCTGGCTCGTATGCGCGGCAGGTTTTCTCGCCCTGTTGCTCACCACGGGGATGCAGCTGGCCTTCGGACTTCTGCATCTGTACGCGGCTCGTCATCTCGGCGACCGTCACTTGATGGACCTAGGTGAGTCTCGGAATCGCAGTTTGTTTTTTTTCACCCCCAAGTGAGATCCAACCCGTGAAATGGCCTCCCAGCCATTCCGAGCCAGCACAATATCAGCCCGCGGAACCGGAAACGCTTGCGATTTATATATCTCGAGGCTTTTTTTCACCGTCGCTGGGCGAAGCACGATATAATGCAGTGGCCGAGTATGGTGCACGGCATTGCGGCGCATCAACGAGACGAGCCGCAAAAAAGATAAAAGGGCCAAGGAAAAAGCAGAAAGAAAGCAAAAACGACGAGAAAGGGGGGGGGGGAAAGGCTCTTACACTTTTCTCTCCTTCTCTCTCTCTCTCTTATCTTCTACGTATCTTCGTCGCCTTTTATTTCCGCCTCTGACACATACGTGGCGAACGAGGGGGGGGGGGGGGGGGGGGGGGGAATTCACGTATGTGTAATAAGCTCGGGGCGCCGATTTTTCCGAGGAAAATTCGCGTCCGGCAGAGACGGCGATCTCACCCAGCCCGAATATCATTTTTTTCACATTTTTCGCCCTTTCTCTCTTTACCGTACTTGGGTCCATGTATACGTACATAGAGATAAACCTCGAGCGGAGATACACATTTTACACGGGGCCGAGAAATTCTCATATTTAAAAATCTCCCTCATCCGTTTCTCTACCCTTCGCCATCCCTTCGCCTCTTTCGCTCACACCGTCTGCGCCTATCCTCCACGGACTATGGATTCTTGCCACACTGTGATGCACTTGGGCTAAAGTATGGAGAGAAAATCTCTAAACGTGCATTCGTTGCTCTTTTGCTCCTTTTTTCCCAGCTCACTCGGACGCGAGAGCCCGAGAGAGAGAGAGAGAGAGAGAGAGAGAGAGAGAGAGAGAGAGAGAGAGAGAGAGAGAGAGAAGGGTTTCGATAAAAGCTCCGAGTGCCCAAGGCTGATGCATGCAGATAGATGCGCTTTATATTCGACCTGCTCTACATTTACTTACAACACGAAGACTCTCGCGGTAGATCCCTCCAAAGGTATCACCGCATACATGCATCATATCGTTGCAGATAAAGTACCCAAGAATCGTATATAATATTATATGTATACATACGCAAGTGACAAACACTCTACACTCTCCGATTTACGATCTTCATATATGTGGAAACTCAAGAAAATATGGTCCTGTATTAAATTCTACGGTTATTTTTCATAGCAACTTTTTTTATACCATGCCTTTGACGCTGTGTCAGGATATAGAATTGTTTATTCGGATGGGAGTACCAGAGGTCGGTTACTCACCATGACTCGGGCGGCACTTGACAGTTGCGCTTGTCAACAAATGTGAAAACTGTCAGTCAACGTAAATATACGTATTATGTTTTGCCTGACGTTTCCGCTTGGGACTATCGGAAATTTGGTTCGCGTGTACGCCGGAAATGGACTTTGGGATCGCATCCCATTGAGGATTGTATACGAAGGTTGTTGCGGAAAATCCATTTTCTATGCGCAACGAGAAAACATGTGGGAATAAAAATGAACGATATGGGTGAAAAATATTCTATACGGTTTGATACATACTCGTACTCACATCACCGAGAAGAATAAATGAAAAATTGAGTCGGATGATTGAAGTTTACATTTAATAAAATATTTTATAATGGTTTGATGTAGATTTGTGTTCGGTGATGATGAAGTAAATAACATTTTCTGTGGGTAAAATTTTTTAACTCTAGTACGATTATGTAACAAAAAACGTTCGTTATAGGTAACAAATATTCTATATGCTTCTCATCCTCGTAATCAGATCAGTGAAAAAAAATATATAAAATTGACTTAGATGATTGATGTTCAAATATAATGAATATTGAAATGAAATTTTAGTTAAGAAAATTAGTCTGATGATCATTGAAGTAAAAATCGTTTTCTGTATGTAAAAAATGTAAAATCCATTTTCTATATGTACAAAAAAACGTTCGATATAGTTCAAAAATAGTTTATATGGTTTATTATATGCTCACAATCACATAAACGAAAAAAAATATTGAGACACTAAGTTAAATAATGATTCAAGTTTAAGTTTAACACAAATTTCGATGAAATAAAAAAAAATGCGTAAGATGATTGAAGTAAACCAACTCGTTCTGTATGTAAAAAATGGAAAAAGCATTTTCTATGTGCAACAAAAAACGTTCGATATAGGTAAATAATATCTTACACTATTTATATTACATTTATATCACATCATCAATGAGTAAAAAAAATTAAGCCAGATGATGGAAGTCGATGAAGCTGTTTAACATTGAGTATTTACCAAAAGACTTCCTCATAGATGATGAAGGGTATCACGCGCCACTGTCCTTTCGAAAATGAAATCGCATTTTCTCAGGTTCCACTCGACGCGAATCCTGACGGAGCAAAGTGCAGTAAAATTCTGAAAGCGTTTATTTTCACATACCAAGGGCTCAGAAAAGTCCTTCGGCCGTTTCCTCTCCAGCTTGGCTCGAAAAGGAAGATTCACAAAACTGCCTAAAACGATGCACATCGTCTCAGCATCGAATTCGAACTCTACTAACGTTATTTGAATGCAAAAAGTGAAGAAATTCATAGACACTACACTTGTCAAATAATGAATATATTTATTAGACAAGTGTAGTACTAATGACAAACTAACGATAGTTGTGATATAACCAATAAACGTTATTGGTAATAATGCTTGTAGTCGTGATATTACTAGGTTGTGATAATACTAGTTGTGTTATCACTAAGTTGTGATAATAATAGATGTGATACTACTAAGTTGTGATAATAATAGTTGTGCTATTACTAAGTTGTGATAATAATAGTTGTGATATTACTAACTTGTGATGATAATAGTTGTGATATTACTAAGTTGTGATGATAAAAGTTGTGATATTACTAAGTTGTGATAATAATAGATGTGATATTACTAAGTTGTGATAATAATAGTTACAATATTACTAAGTTGTGATAATTACTAATGAACATTAGTAAGACATAATTACTAATGAACATTAGTAATAGACTCACTCACGTGCTGTCAATTAATATCATGGGTATGTAGCAAGTTGACGATGACAGTGACTCTTTGCATCCGTGCCTGCTGTCATCAAAATATCATCTCCGCGGGTTATTATCGAGTCAAGAGTGCTAATGGACTCCGACTTCCGGAACAGGGGGCCGCGACCCTTGATCGCCTCTCGAGAGAATCGCAGAAGTTGCTATTCCCCGGGACGAAGGCAGAGCAATGTTCCAATGATCCTTTTTTACGGTAACGCCGTTGTAACATGAAAAAGCGTACCCACGGAGGCGACAGATAGAGAAGAAGGTGCGGAGGGGTTGGCGAATGAAAGATGAAAGGGAAGAAACGAACGGAGTTGAGAATCGAGTAAGGGTGGTTTTCCAACGAGCGAGAAGAGCTTACGACATCCAATTAGCGAAGTTTCGCTCGGTGCACATTGCATCCCCCTGCCTCCCTCTCTCACCCCCATGCATCCCTTTTCCTAGTTTCACCGGGTTTCCGGGTCTATCCCGTAAGCCCGGCGGAAGGAGGAACGAAAACCATCGGGGCTATTTAACGATCCGGGGCATTAAAACTCTTTGTCTATTCCATATCCGTTGGACCGTATCTTTTCGATCAGACCCCGCGCCCGGCGGGCTACATCGGCCAATGGTAAAAACGAGAAGACGGAACAGTAGAGTACGGATGGCTAGGGGCTACGACGCGAATATCGAAAGAAAAAGACCGAACGATCGAGCAAACGAGAGTCTCGAAGTGGAAATCGGCAGATAACGGGCTGGTTTTTGGCTCAGTAGGATGTCACGATCTCGCGGTAATTAAGATATCGAAGTGTAGAGGCTCCTTCGTCGCTGCGGAGAACAATATACTGACCAAACGACCCTCAAACAGCATGGACCGATACCTGGATGGGTGACCACTCAGTTCAAGCGTTTCCGATGGTAACTGAAAGTCACCAGGGACTAGATCCCCGCGAGTTTTACACACTTTCCCTGTACCCTCTTGCGAATAGAGTCCACTAGTTACGAACCCAGTGGCCCTGGGCTACACCCCGGGGGATCTCTCCGGAAGTAGAAACAGCGCAGTGGCACGCTAGAAATGAACGCCAGTGGAAGGAATGGGATCGTAAAAGCGCGCAAGAGCGTACAAGGAAGTATTGGAAACGAAGGAAAAGGATATAGAGAACGTCTTTGCGTAGTCGTGAAAGTGCGAGAAGAACGAAACTCTTGCAGATGAAAAAGAGTCCCGTTCGACGAGTCCGATCGATAGACGGTACAACGGCTCTGCGGAAACGCCAGTCCCCGAAGACTGTGCTTTCGAGTCTCTCGAAGCATGATACTCCTGCTGGCGCAATTGAAATTTTACCAGTTCGGATCTATCCGTTTGAAGTATTTCCTCTGAATAATAGAAAGACATCGAGGGGGTGGGGATTCGGAATTACGCGACAAGAGAGAAACGAAACGGAAACGTTTCCTGGTCGGCCCCACGAAACCCAGTGACTCAATTACATCAATTATGTTTTCTACTCTTTGTGTTGGAAAGCAAAAGAAAATATTCAAATGGAGTACGATGGAGTACTAGACCCATGAGCGGTTTTTTCTCCACCTCACCCTCTCTCTCTCTAGGTTGGCTCTCTGGTTATATCCCTCGGGATAATACACAGCCGTGTGGGGACCTCGCTGCTCTCACGAGCTCTCGGATCTGCATATGCCGTTTTCGGCCACACGCGAATTTACCCCTGCTCAAAGATAATGCGGATAATGGGGATGCTCTTCGTTAATATTTAGAGGCATTGCGTTTTTGCCGCTGTGACCATTTATTTTCATACTTTGGCGGTCCGAGGAAAATCTCGGCCCGTTTCCCATGGGTTGATCGGTCTGCGATCGTCGAAATTTTGCCGATCGGAACGCGGCTGGGGATCGGGTGGACATTCAGCGGGACAGTTTCGTTCGTTCGGTATATAGAGAGACTTCTTTATCGCGGGAATTCAGATGTATCGATATGCTTAAGGGGTTATGCCTAGTTGTAAAAGTAAAAAAAACACTTTTCTTCGAAATCAAGGTATTTTGACAGGCTATTATCTTGTAGTGTTCCCTGAAAATTTCGTCGATGTATTTCAGGGCACTTTGTTTATAATATTTAAGTCAGGGGAAGATAATTTCAACCCTTATTTCAACCCCCAAACGCTTTTTTTTACTTTTTAAAGGTATGGAGGAAACGGGTTTGGTGACATCAAGTGGGTCAAATGACATGGGTTTGTCATTTGACCTACTTGATGTCACCAAACAAACCCAAACAAACGTACTTCAAAAATCGAATATTTACCGGAAATATTTTTTTTTCTTAATAAAATACCCCTCCCCCATCATAAACAAACATATTTTCATACTGCAGAATAGCCCCGAACACGTGAAAAAATGTTTGGAGCCGATTAGGGCTAGAGCCCCACTTGTAAATATTTACCTAAATTAATATAATTTGTAACAAAATATGATCGATTTTTTTTATATTGGATAATCTGGTTGCCATCCATCGGTTGAAATCGGCTCTAAATCGATGGTAACTAAATACTTTTGCACAAAAAAATTACAGAGTGTTCTTCAGATGATACTTTTCCAATACCCATTTTTTGTGGATATTAATAATCATAATTTTCTAAAAGAAAAAAATCCCAAAAATGAGCTGTTTTCGACTGTCACAACCAGACACAACCCGTTAAAAATTACGAAGAGTCCGGGTCGAGTACTTGCACGTATAGACGACTGGCTAACTCTCACAGAGCTTTATAGGCCTCGGACTCTTCGCAAAGACTCGCGAGATATCGAACTTTAAAGCGTGACCCAAATTTGTGCTCGGACGTCATGTGTGAGATCCCGCGGGGTTGAAAAGTCCGCTACGAGTTCCAACTTCCGTCTCGGGTGAATTATCGTTCTCTCGTCGTTGATTCTCATCCAGACTGGATTTCGAGACAGATTTCGCGTCGTTGAAATCTCATTCGTTCGTCTTTAATTATTCTCGAGGTCGGTATATCGCTGTACCGCGTGAACCGTGCGCCAGACCGCATTTCTGTGGATCGTTGAGCCCTTCAGAAGGAGAGCCGACGTAACTACGCCGCTGAAGAGCCTGACGCGGGTGAAGAGGCTCAAAAATTCAACACCTCACGGATATAGCACGTTAATGCTTACGAGGGACAACCTTGACTCACTTTTCCATTTCGCAGACTGTGGAGTTATTAACTTGATGCTTACGAGGTAGATACGGATAAACTATATGGGACGGATGGAAATGAGGAGCGAACATTTTAACGAAAAATTGTCGAAAGTGTAACGTAGCACGTTTTTCGCGTTTAGCCAAAGTAGTCTTGAACTTTCGACGAAAATTTCGTGATTTTTGTGATCGGCGGAAAATTTTCCATCTGATAGGTGTCACATCCGGAAGGGATGAGAGCATAATATTTTCGTTTCCCTCTTTGTTGCCTACGCCTAGCGCAATAGCACGGGATGAGGGTAAAAAGGGGTAGTGCGTGGGAAAGAATAGAATTAAGGAATTGACGTGATATTTCGATATTGAGGAATAATTTGACAGAATTGGTGTACGATTGACAATATGTTATTTATTATAAGATTACTAGACGGGTCAAAGCGATCAGGCCTACGATGAATGATACAGAAAAGAAAAAGATATGGTTAGCTTACATTGGTTGTGTTTGACGCTCGGTCGCTCGCTCGCTCGCTTGCGTGGATGTTTGTTGTCGCTCGCGTTACAAGAGCCTTCGCTCTTGGCCTGATGCGCTCGCTGGAACAATTGCTGGTAAGACGCTCGCAGGATTTTACGTTGGTCGTGTGTATACTCGATGTGTTTACTTCGACGGGCACTACGCGTAGATAGAAATATGAACGGCGCGCAAGGTCGATGAATTGAGATTGATAATCACGGACCGATGATAGAAATTATACAAGTATAAAATAAAACTTTTGTAACTCGAAAAACGAAGACGGTTCGTATGAAAGATAATCGGAGATTTTCGTTAGGCTTCTGGGTCAAGACTTGATATAAGGAGTGATTCGATGTTAGTTGACGGAAAACTGAGATTGAATTTGATGAAGATTGTCGGGAGACTGGGATTGAGACTTGATAGAAGAACTTGAGGCGATGGTAGTTGACGGGAGACTGACTTCGGGAAGGAAGTCTTTCTTGATATGAAAATTAGGAGAGGTTCAGTAGTGGGAGAAGGAACCTTAGTGAGAGTGTGGTCTTGGTCATCTAGTTCTTCGGGGATTGGTCCATTGGTCGTGAAGATATCGGTTGATTAGCGTCATTGGTCGCGGTATGGTATGCGAACACTTTACAGATTTGTTAGGCACGTGCGTGGCCTTATTTCAGGGCATCGGTTCTGACTAATATGCGTATGAAGAGAAGGAGACCTTTGTCTCGTGTTTCGGTGAAAAAGCGCATGAGATATAGAGTTCAATATCAGAGACCTAAGCATTCGCATGGTTTGTGTTATGTGAATTTATAGCTATGGTGACTTCTCATATCGAAAAGTTTGTATATCGGGCTACACTGCGAGACCGGATGTCTTATTTTTCAGTGAGAGTTATAAATTTGTCGGAGCCGTCTAGGCTATGTTATGATGAAGTAATCTAGGGTCGAGGCTTCCTTGGTTCTCATGCGGTTGGGCCGGCGTAGGATTTTTGGAGTCTGTTGATCGAGTTGATGGTTGGTTTTTCGTTCGACAGCTCTTCTTGGAATATGCGCCTGAGATCGTGTTCTTGTTGACAGCCAATGGGATAGGAAAAGTCGATGACTGTGGCGGTGCTGCTATCGTATATATATATCGCTGTAGGTTGAATATGCGTGCGAAACGTACGCACGTTCCTTTTTACGCTGTTACGCGTCTTATTCTTAGATTTATTCATTTAATAATAAGTTTTTAACGGCAAATGAGGATATTGGGAATAACCGAGAGAAGGCACATTCGCTAGGATGTAACATAGGCTTCTGAAATGTGATAAAAGTCGAAAAAAAAACTTTCGACTCTTCTGGCCAATTTTTCAAAATCGTGAATATGCTGAAATTTTAAACAGCCGTAGCGGTGGTCCTTTTTGGGTTATTGAACTTCATTCAAAGCTTTCCGAATTGGTTTTTCTGTAAACCTTAAGAATGCCGCTGGATTCATCCCGACATCTCGAATAGTTTTCTTGGAAAGTGCACTTGAAAAATTGCTAAAAACGAGTCAAAGGCTAGAGGAAAAATTCGCGAAAATCAATCGTCCGACTTGGAAATTCTGCCAAAATTAAAAAAAAATCGAAGCTCTATGAATCAAGCGGCGTTTTAAAGAAAAATACATTACAAAGAGAAAGCGCATAAAGCGGAGTTCCAAATCCAAACCGAAAATAAATAATCGACGATTCAGCGAAGCCACTTATTTTTGGCCGAGATGGGAAAAAAATTGTGATTTTTTTTCTACATCTATATTAATGTATTTTTACCCCCTGAAGACGAATTCATCGTTACTTTCCCTCCAAAAACCAACATTTTTATAAAAAATATTCAACAGTGTATGAGAAGACGTTTTTGACGTTAAGCTCGCGTGATTTTGGGCTTTCGACAAAAACTCCGTGGAATTAGTAATCGGCGGAAAATTTCCAATCGGATAAACCCTTGAAATCGTTGAATAGTCGAAAAAACTTTTCATCGACTCATTTGGCCACTTTTTCAAAATCGTCAAAATTCTAAAATTTCAAACAACCGTGGAGTCGATCCTGTTTGAGTGACATAAACTTAATGGGGATGTTTTGAAAACAATTTTGGTCGACTAATAGAATGTTGCTGGACTCATAGCGATATGTCAAATAGTTTTCTCGGAAAATGCACTTGAAAAATGGTCGAAAAACAGACAAAGGGTATGATGGAAAAATTTGCCAAAATCGATGGTCTCTTTGGAAATCTGCTAAAAATCGAAAAACAATCGAAGCTCAGCGAATCAAATGGCACTTTAAAGAGAAAATGATTGCGAAGAGAGCGCACAGTCCAGAAAGTGGATCTTCCACTTTCGAAATATAAAAAAAAAAAATTACAGGCGATTCAGTGATCCACCCATTTTTGGCCTCGACGCGAAAAAAATTGGATCTCCAACAATCTTTTTCTACCCCTATATATATATATATATATATAGTGTGTGTGTGTGTGTTTTTATTCCCTAAATACGAATCCACTATTCATTTTCCGCAAAACCGTCAATTTCCACTAAAAATCGCTGAAAATGGAGGAGAACACATTTACCGCGTTGCCCAAAGTAATATGCGCCACCAACAAAAATTTCGTGATATTCGCAATCAGCAACAAATTTCCAGCCGGATAGGTCCTCAAAATAAGTTTTAAAAGTCGCAAATTTTTTTTCGATTTTCTCGCACGAATTCTATGACGTGTTATCACATAACAAATCACCGAAATAATATCAAACGATGAAATATGTTCACAATCTATATTTATTCAATAACTTCATTGGGTGCGAAAAGAAATAAAAAAGATATAAAGGTTCAATGACGTAATGGTCGTTAAATTTTACCGAGATATCTTATCGGATTGTTTTTTTCTCATGGTGATATTAAGTCTTGTCATCTCGAGTCCCCGATATTTGATCATCTGTTATCATGTTATGTCACCACATAAATAATATACAGGCTGTCCTGTGAATGGATAATGGATAATCCTGCAACTGTCGATAGGTAAAATCATGTCCTACGATATGCTGGAATTTCAGTTTAGTAAAAAGTCCCACGGTTTTCGAGATGAAAATCATCTACTTTTGGTTTTTCGCATGCCATTTCTACAATTTTTTTTGACCCGGTTTAAAAAAAATACTCTTGGTTATTTTTTTGTTTAAAAAAGTCATCTTTTTAACCTTATATGTAAGGAAACATTACAAAAAAAGATCTTATGCAGAATTTTCATACAACCCAATTCGAACATCTGACTTTGATAGCCTGAGGTGTAAAAAAATGTACTACGCATATCGTGCCGATTACATTAAAAAGTTGCTTAGTTACAGTCGATTTATATCATTTGTAGAAATGGCATGCAAAAAACCTCAAGCAGCTGATTTTTTTCAAAAATCAACATAACTCCCGAAATTGGAAAACTTTAGAACTTTTACTGAACTGAAATTCCAGCATATAGCAGGACATGATCTGATCTATCAATAGTTGCAGGATTAAGGCGTTACCCCCACTTGTAGCGCAAAAAAGGCCTTTTTCATGAATTTTTTTAAAGAAAACTACAAAACTTTTTTAATCGATCAATATACCATCTTAAAGAACACATCTTGAAGAACTTTCAGTAATTTTTTTATTGAAAAATATTACATTGTTTAGTGGCAAATGGCCGTCAATGAAATAATGTTTTTATATACACGGTTTGCGGTGACCAACATTGCGGCGAAGTGGATCATCTGAAAAAAAAAATGCGGATGGATTTAGTCAAATATAAGTATAAACTAGTCTTTAATCGAAGGATTTTAAAAAATATTCATTTTTCACAAAATGGCGGACAGTCAAAGTTAATGGTTCGATTTTAACGAAAAAAACGGCCGTTTTTTGGCTATAAAACGGCCATTTTTTTTCGAAAAAAAAATCGAACGATTAAAGACTACATTTTTATGTATTAAATAAGCCTGCAAAATTTCAAGAAGATCGGTTCATTAGTGTTCGAGTAATCTTGGTCACCGACTTCAGAAATGCCATTTTGAGAAAAACGCGTTTAAAGTTTCAATTTCAGTTTACACGAAGAAAATATTTTTTTTTGTAAACTTACATAGAGTCATCTATTCCGGGCATAAAAAAACTGCACTTCAAATTGCACTTCAAAAAAATGCAATAAAAAAAATCGATTTTTTCAAAATCGCAAGTGGGGGTAACCCCTTAACCATTCATAACAGGACACCCTATATATATACAAAGGCCCACACATATGCATGGGAGTTTCTTCCGCGGTCTTAAGCCACCCGAGTACTTTTTCCGCAGCACTCGCTTGTCTTTTATTTGCTTAACTTTTTCCACTTCGGTTATATTTTCCGTTGGTAATGGGCGACTTCATTCCCGAGAAAAGCTGACTTTGCGCTCGATCTCGCGTGTTCGCATCCTTTTTGCCCCGACCCTTTTTTGCTATCTCCTCTGCCTCGTTTATTTCCTCATGCGCACACGTGCCCAAATGCGCACCCCCACACGCACGTTCCACAAGAGAAAAGCTCAAGGGAAAGCTCGCCATTTGCGCTTTGGCGTATCTCCGCGAGAGTTTCGCACTTTTCGCGGGGCACATTTTTTTTACCTCTTGTTCCGACGGGGACACGATCTTCACCATCGTAGGATGCAATGTTAATGTCAAGAAAGTTTAAAAACTTGGTAAGCCGGTGGATTGTACCCAGGGACCAATTTTTCGAGTTCCCGAATCTCGAAAACGCATAGTAGTTGTACCGGAATTAAAAGTCTGCGCGAAACGACATCAATTAAGATAAACTATTCTTTATTCTCATTCTTTACGCATAAGTAGAAAGAGGGAACATTTCCGATTTTATACACGATGTAATTTCTTCTTTTTGTTGGCAAATTACATTTTTCCTCCTACGTACTTTCATGAAAAGATTAACTAGTGGAAATCGCCACTCTCCGGGCTACCCCGAATCATTCTTCACGTCCCCAATAATTCGTGTACTAATCGCTCTCGAGTGAGTCATGGCCTCTAGGCGAAGAGCCACCCCGCGCACATCATCAGTTTTATCGCTGCACTATGCTTTTACGATTGGCGTATACACATATACGTCGAGAGCTACTGGATAAAGTTGCCTTCCTGTGGACGCGAGGAAAAAAGCTTCGGGCTACTCGCTTCGCGCACATCACTGACAAGGAAAGGTCGAGGGGTCGGTCTCTCCGATTTCGATGAAATTTGGCATGCTTGTAGAATGGGTAAAAATAGGCGACACGTATTTTTTTATATCCGCGGAATCCGATTTTTAAGGGGTGAAACGCACCCTCGAAAGGCCTCCAGGCCCTTATCAACAAACTTGTGGCTGGACATTCATATTGAACCCTTTTTAGCCATACTACCAGAGGAAATGATTTTGAGCCATCCAGAAATAGGCTCGGCCGTTACAGGATTAAGGCGTTACCCCCACTTGTAGCGCAAAAAAAGGCCTTTTTCATGAATTTTTTTAAAGAAAACTACAAAACTTTTTTAATCGATCAATATACCATCTTAAAGAACACATCTTGAAGAACTTTCAGTAATTTTTTTATTGAAAAATATTACATTGTTTAGTGGCAAATGGCCGTCAATGAAATAATGTTTTTATATACACGGTTTGCGGTGACCAACATTGCGGCGAAGTGGATCATCTAAAAAATAAATGCGGATGGATTTAGTCAAATATAAGTATAAACTAGTCTTTAATCGAAGGATTTTAAAAAATATTCATTTTTCACAAAATGGCGGACAGTCAAAGTTGAGGTTCGATTTTAACGAAAAAAAGGCCGTTTTTGGCTATAAAACGGCCATTTTTTTCGAAAAAAAAAACGAACGACTAAAGACTACATTTTTATGTATTAAATAAGCCTGCAAAATTTCAAGAAGATCGGTTCATTAGTGTTCGAGTAATCTTGGTCACCGACTTCAGAAATGCCATTTTGAGAAAAACGCGTTTAAAATTTCAATTTCAGTTTACACGAAGAAAATATTTTTTTTTGTAAACTTACATAGAGTCATCTATTCCGGGCCCATACTTCTGTATGGGCCCGGATACTTATACTTCAAAAATATGCAATAAAAAAAATCGATTTTTTCAAAATCGCAAGTGGGGGTAACCTCTTAAAAATCGGGTTCCGCAGATATAAAAAAAATACGTGTCGCCTATTTTTACCCATACTACAAGCATGCCAAATTTCATCGAAATCGGAGAGATCGACCCCGCAATCTTTCCTTGTGCGAGCCAGCGTCTTTGGGATCATTGGCTGTCGCCCAAAACCCTCCTAAGCATAATGAAACCGTATTACCAACTGTTCCTCATGCCACTGATACACCCACCTATACAGATCCATTGGAAATGGATTTTCGTGCAATCCCCATAGGCCAGAAGAATCGCGACGTTAGGCAAAAAGTAACACAGAAAGATCTCCAAGTTGGTTTCATTTGGTGGATGTCCAATCTTAATGGCGGTCATCACATCCCCCGCGGAACAACTGAAGCTTTTTCATGCCCCAGCTGCTCTTGCAGCTTTTATGATCCGAGGACAACGAATTGTATTTATCGAATAAGATGATGGAACAATGTGTTCGTTCGTCATCAACTGATCTCGTCGATGTATCGTGGGATTCGAGCACCTCGTTTCAACCATATATACGAAGCTGCTGATCAGAAACGGACATCGCATCGATCGAAAAGCTATTGGGAACTCGCACGGCAAGTTCTCGTGCTCCGAATGAGCTTTCAACGAGTTTCTCAGTGCCATCGATGTCCTGCCGCCGTGAGTCGAACTCTCCGTTGTGGAGCAACACAGCCGTACACGTATATAGATCGAGTGGGACGCGAAGCTTTTGCAACAGGTCTCAAGATGAACCGGCGAGGGCCGTTTCGCTCGGAATGTATCGCGGGCCGTCGAGACTGAGGGTGTACAGGGGTGGTAAAACGATCGCCACGGTGAAGAAGGATTCGAATGGAGTTTGGAACGTGCCGTCGAAGGTTTAGCTGCTGCTCTCTTTTTCTCTCTCTCTCTCTCTCTCTCTCCCTCCGTTTTTCTGGGCTAGGCTTTTACACGCAGACAGAGCGGCGATATGTCTGTACACGCAGGAAAGTACCTCGCTCCTAAAGCACTCGATCTCACTCTTTCTCCCTCCGACACGATTTATTAGATCCCCACGAACGCGAGGCGAGTCAAGGGAGGAAGGGTTGCTGCGTCTCGACAGCACACGATAAATAAAAGCACAGCCGAAAAAAAAACAAGGAAAAACGAATGCGAAAGAGGGAAACCGAATGACAATACGTCACTGTTGTCGTTATCCGCGGACACGCAGCCGCTTGCGCTCGGATACCAGCCCCGCGTTCACCACCCCTGTTGCACGATGTGAATCCATTAAGCCCACCTCGTTCGAGAAACGTTCACGGCCACGTACATGTGTATGTAGATGCATGGAGGCAACCAGTCAAGTGAGCTTCCCGTGTTGTGCGGTACGCGCACGGTGGATTCGAAACGACGACGGCTTGCAAATTCTTCCGAGCGGCGGAGCGCTTTGTCGAGTGTGTACCGCGAGAATAAACAGTGCATCGGATTCTTGACACGCGTGTCACATCAGCAACGAAGCGAATCAACGTCGCACCACCAATGGCGCGGAAGATGCCGCAAGCCACGTGGAGATCCCAGCGATCGTCTTTCTCGTCGGAGCCCCACGAGGCAGTCACGAACTTGCACCATCATTGAGAAACTACCGAGCTCATATTTGCGGGATGAAAGCTGCTTGAATCGTTCGAGACGAGTATGTACAACTAGGACAGCTGTGTACGATTGCAGCCACGATGGTAACGCCTCAATCCGGAAGTATTCGCCTAGACCTCCAACGAAGAAGTGGTCGTGAAGAGCGGAGGTTGCTGAGCAAGGAGGGCCACGTTCAGTTGAGCCTTGGACTGACATTCCCATCTCGGATTCGGTGGTCACCGGGGGCATCAATGAATTGATCCTTCTTCCGAAGAACGGTGCTAGGGAAGCCACCTCGAATGTGGAAGTTCATTGCCGAATTTGTGGAAGTTCATTGGGTTGTGGAAGTTCATTTGTGGAAGTTCATTGGGTTGTGAAAGTTCATTGTGGAAGTTCATTTGTGAAAGTTCATTGGGTTGCGAAGACGTGAAAACATGGAAAGATTAGGTGCTGATGAGAGCAGAAAAAGTGGTGGCCCAGTTGACACGTTTTTAGCTCAACATGGCGAAACAGTTGCTTTAAGCGGAGGTACCTGAGTAAACGGCGCGAAAAACAGATAAACTTCGGGAATTTTTATCTCAAAAAGTAATGTTTCGATTGGGTCCGGGGTTTTTTTTATTGGAAAACATGTACATTGAGGTATGTTTAGGATTTGTTAAAAATAAATTCGTTGACTGGAAGAGATTCAAACGCGATTATCTCGAAACATGGTTTTCAAAGTCGGTGCCAGATGTATCTCGAAAAGGGCTTGTCCGATTTTGTCCAAATTTGGATACAATATTCTTCGATAGTTTTTCTCGTTCGCCACGTAGGATTTTTTTGAAATTTTCATTTTTGACGGAATTGCGACCGTTTTAATTTAACGTTCGTTTTTCGTTCGCAATTTCCGACGATTTTGGATTGCATACACATTGCATAAAAAAGCAATGGTTCAATCAAATGAAAAACCTCTACGTGGCGAACGAGAAAAACTACCGAAGAATATTGTATCCAAATTTGGACAAAATCGGACAAGCCGTTTTCGAGATACATCTGGCGCGGACTTTGAATACTATGTTTTGAGATAATCGCGTTTGGATCGCTTCCAGTCAACAAATTTATTTTCAAAAATTCCTAAGCATACCTCAATGTACATATTTTCCAACAAAACGAACCCGGATCCAATCGAAACATTAGTTTTTGGGATAAAAATTCCCGAAGTTTACCTTTTTTCTCGCCGTTTACTCAGGTACCTCCCCTTAAAGCGGGATATACATTTACAACGATCAAAAAATCGATTTCTTTTTTTTCTTTCTTCAAACGATAGTACTATATATGTAGAATTTTTCTCAAAGTTTCAAACCGAAATTCGAAAAAATTCCAAACGTTACAGCCCGTTAACGCTGTGCCTCACCGCTCGGATTCGGAGCGGGCGTGAACTTCAAACGCGTTTTTCTCAGAACTGCATTATCAAAATTGGCGTGCAGGATTACTCAAAAACTATTGAGATGATTGAGTTGAAACTTGGTAGAAATATTGATAATATTGGTACCCTCTACTTGACGAAAATTGTTTTTGAAAAATTGGAAAAAAACTACTCTTTTAAGGGGTTACCCCCACTTACGATTTTGAAAAAATCGATTTCTTTTTATTGCATTTTTTTGAAGTAAAAGTATCCGGGCCCATACTTCTGTATGGGCCCGGAATAGATGACTCTATGTAAGTTTACAAAAAAAAATATTTTCTTCGTGTAAACTGAAATTGAAACTTTAAACGCGTTTTTCTCAAAATGGCATTTCTGAAGTCGGTGACCAAGATTACTCGAACACTAATGAACCAATCTTCTTGAAATTTTGCAGGCTTATTTAATACATAAAAATGTAGTCTTTAATCGTTCGATTTTTTTTTCGTTAAAATCGAACCATTAACTTTGACTGTCCGCCATTTTGTGAAAAATGAATATTTTTTAAAATCCTTCGATTAAAGACTAGTTTATACTTATATTTGACTAAATCCATCCGCATTTTTTTTCAGATGATCCACTTCGCCGCAATGTTGGTCACCGCAAACCGTGTATATAAAAACATTATTTCATTGACGGCCATTTGCCACTAAACTATGTAATATTTTTCAATAAAAAAATTACTGAAAGTTCTTTAAGATGTGTTCTTTAAGATGGTATATTGGTCGATTAAAAAAGTTTTGTAGTTTTCTTTTAAAAAATTCATGAAAAAGGCCTTTTTTTGCGCTACAAGTGGGGGTAACGCCTTAATCCACATTTCACAGAAATGTTGCGTGAAATTTTGACTTTTTTTGTAAATGCGTGCCATTTTCTCAAATTTGCATTTTCTTCATTGTAATTACCGTCACATAGAACCTATAGATGTTCTAACTAAAAAATGTTTGAACTTTTTTTGCAAATCAAAGTCTACGGGAAGCTAGACTGCACGCTGATTCGCAACTCCCGCGACGACCTTGCCGTATTACTCTGCCACAGCTCCGTCATTTTGATGATGAATTAATTTTAAAAAATTATTTCGTATACTTAAATACACTATTAAGGGGAGGGTAGGGGTTTCAGCGTGAAAAAAAACACTTTTTGGCGATTTTTTTTCATCTAAATGGATAGAGTAAATTTATTGAAACCTTTTGTACATTGCTGAGTGTCATTTCAAGAACATTCCGTGAAATTTGTACGCGAAAATATCCACAAACAAACCGGTGCCGCGTTTTTCTCGAAACCACTTTTTCAAAGTCCGTGTTCGCTGCCATTTGAAAACTACATGAACGATTTATTTCAAACTTGGTACACACTTTCTACACATAAAATACCTCCCCCCAACGGTTAGTTTGAGATATTTTTTTACATTGAGAGGGTTTTCCGCTCCCAAAATGCCGGAATTTTTCGTGAAAAATAGCACTTTTCACTTTCCATGACCACCAAAAATTTATAAATAAAAAAAAATTATCAAAGACCGTTGGGGGAGGATTTGATCATACTTTGGCTAAATTTTAATAGTACTTGATTTCAGATAATTTCTAGCTGAGATACAGTGAACACCACAAATCGTGTTTTTCCAAAGGCGTTCTTGGAAAAGCTTTGTCACCGGCTTGTTTGTGGATATTTTCGCGTACAAATTTCACGGAATATTCTTGAAATGACACTTAACAACGTACAAAAGGTTTCAATAAATTTACTCTATCCATTTAGATGAAAAAAATTCGTAAAAAATTGTTTTTTTTTCACGCTGAAACCCCTACCCTTCCCTTAAAGTATACCTAAAGCTTGATAATTGTAAAATAATTGTTTCTTAGTTTAAAAAATCCCTCAATATTGCTTATTTATTTTCTGTCTAAATATATATCTCGACTGAAGAACCTCAGAAAGCTGCCGTATGAAGCCATTTTTAAGAGAAATTATAGCTATAATTGCTCTTAAGAATGGTAGCTGATGTTCCCTGTAACTTACCGTCTCTGGAAGATCTCCGGCTCAGTGTTGTCTTACCGTTGATGTTCAACATAGCATCAACATCATTGGGGTGCACCGTGAGCTTCATAGAAAAACGCAAGTTTGGCTAAGAGCTTTTTAAAACGAAATTCAAGCCTTATTCTCATATGTATACAGGCGTCTGTATACCTATTGATCCGTGTATATGCAGTCTCCGATTTTGTCGCCCGTGGTCGGTATACGTGTCGCCTGAGCAGAGCCGAAAAGCCTCGGCATCCGCAGGCTCAACGTGTTACCGTTCATCATGCTTGCACCCTTCCGGTCTTCCCCTAGTGCTGCATGGCACACGTATACACACAGATAGGAAGTTCTTCGGCCGAATCTCAGACACTGTAGCTCGTACCGCAGGGACCGCGATAGAGCTTCTCCAACATTTCCCCTGATGCGCGTATATTGCGGATATATATCGAAGCGCAACAAGGCCGCAATTTGGTACAACGGGAAATCTGGCGACGAGGAGACGGCGAATTCTGGGTCAAGCCTCATTGCGAAATGATCTATACTTGGAGTACGTGTCGTCTGTGTACTAGACTCTCGTCGGCCTGTCTTTATAGCTTGAGGCATCATCGGTGCAGGAGAGCTCGCGATGACACCGGAAACTCGACAATTCTTGGATAACCCTCTTCCATCCTCGTATCAGTGATGATATTGCCGAATCGCGTTTTCGGAGTGGGCAAAAAAACGTTAAAATCTACGGGAGCTACGGGAATCTACGGGAGAGTATTGCGGGAAATTTGATGGACATTTTGTGGCGGCAATGACGAGTGAAATTAATATCAAGCGAAAACAATGAACGCGAGGATTGCGGCTTCGGCGTTCTCTCGTGTCAAGCAGCGTTGGCCTGGGTCAATACTGAGAGGGTGACCGCTTGACCGCGAACCGGCTTGCGAACTACCGAGAGGCAGGCAGTTTTACTAAGTTTCGTCTGTGCGACTGAAACTCACAAGGAACATCATATTGGTGTCCTCATCCGATTTTGTTGAAACTTTTTAGGTCGAAAAGTATCAAAAACTAACAAGGAACACCCATCAGGTGACACCCTTCGATTTTGTTGAAATTTGGATATGTTATAAAGCACCGAAAAGTAAGCGATACGTATTTTTTTTATCGTCGGAAACACGGTTTTCAGGGGTGAAACGAACCCTCGAAAATAGGGGTGTTTTTCGTTTTTCGTCGATAACGTTATCGTTCTCATCTCCAATGTATAGTGCACAAAAAAACAAGCATTGTTGCAATTTGAAATTTTTTAACATCTCGTACCGTTAAAACGTTATCGACGAAAAACGAAAAACATCCCCATTTTTGAGGGTGCGTTTCAGCTCTTAAATCCGTTTTTCCTCGGATAAAAAAAATACGTATCGCTTACTTTTTGGTGATTTATAACATATCCAAATTTCAACAAAATCGAAAGGTGTTACCTGAGGAATGTTCCTTGTAACAGACACGTATTTTTTTATCGCCGGAAAAACGGTTTTAAGGAGTGAAATACACCCTCAAAAATGGCGATGTTTTTCGTTTTTCGTCAATAACGTTTTACGGGGCTATACCAGTGTGAACGCTGAAAATTTGGGTGATTTTCGGGAATTTTTTGGAAGAAAAGTACTCAATTAAATGTTTCGGAAAATTAAGAATATATTTGGCTATATTTGACCTATATTACATAATTTTTTCATATAAAAATATGGAGATCCCAGTGACGTATGCGCTGCCTTCGGGGGCGCCAAAAAAAAAGTTCCTCCACTGCTGACATGATTCCGGCCGATTGAGTAGCTGAAACCGAAAAAGGAAAAAAATGTTAAACTCGAAGGTATTTCCTGTACAATGACGTACGATTTTCGAAAAATATCAAAATCTAACAAAATGGCGTGGTTATGAAAAAGTCTGTTTTCTTGCCTATTAAATAGTCGTTTCTTTCACTGCCAAATCGTCAATTTTCATCCAATCAAAAATATCCTACGTCATTGTAGAGTAAATATATTCAAGAGTACTCGGTTCAAATTTCAAGTCAATCGGATAATTGATCTTGAAGTTACAATGTCAGCAAATTTGAAAAATCTCATTTCGAGAAAAACGCGTTTAAAGATTAGCTATCGATTTTTGCAAGATACAATTATATTTACCATAAAAACTGCTAATCAGCTATACCTGGCCCATATAATGGACCCTCCTTTCCCTCGAATAATGCTGAGAGGCTGAATCTTTTCACACTGGTATAGCCCCTTAACGGCACGAGATATTACAAAATTTCAAATTCCACCAATGTTTATTTTTTGTGTACTTTACATTGGAGATGAGAACGATAACGTTATCGACGAAACACGAAAAACACCCGTATTTTCGAGGGTGGGTTTCACCCCTTAAAAACGTTTTGCCGCCGATAAAAAAAAATACGTGTCTCTTAGTTTTTGATACTCTTCCACATAAAAAAGTTTCCACAAAATCGGGGGAGGACACCAAAGTGATGTTCCTTGTCAGTGAAAATGGGGGCCGCCTGTATCGGCGCGGGTTTTTCGCAGTTTCCCTGTGCCCCCCCTGCAAATGCGGTACAATAGTGCATTGGGCAAGAATGACTATGGGCATCTGGGGGTTCACGAAGCAACTGAAAATAACGCAGTGAAAATAGTACCACATGAAAATTTGTCAAATAAAATTAATTTGTAGAAAATAAGTGCGCGGCTATTTCCCAGATTAATTTATAATCGGGACTCGCCAACAGAGAAGACTTTTTTAATGTAAAAAGTCTTCTATTACATAGTAGTGTCTGGTCCATATACAACTTGTCTCAGGACTCTCAGGCAGAGTTGCGATCGAAGAAAAGGGTAATCCCCGGGCGACGTAAACGAAACAGGAAAGGCGAAAGTCCATTAAAATATCGGAGACTTGGTAGAAAGGCAGAATAGCAGGAGGAAAGGGGGGATGACAGGCGCCGCCAGGCACGTCATCGTTTGAGAGTAGATCATGCATTAGTGAAACAAAGCTGACAAGCCGTTAAAAGGCGAAACTGGTGACATACAAAATGTATATTTTCCGCTGATGAACTGACGGTCGTGACTCTCATAATTTTGGGTTTCAAAGCCCAAGAATCATGTCCGTTCGTTTGTCAACAGTTAATATTCATTTATATATTAACAAGCACGCATACACATATGCAATATTGGTCAACGACAGGCAAGAGTTGATACTCACAGGCGACCGGATGCACTAAAGTGGCACCGGTCGAACGATAACTCAATCCCGGTGGAACATCGAGTGACACATTTACATACTTAATGTCCTCGAATTTAACGAGTACGCGTAAGCTCGTTGTCCAAAAAAGTGACCAATTTTCAATATTTTTTTCGGAAGAGAATATTGGAATGACGCGGTTGGGGTTTTACAAGCAATTAATCCATAGTTTTGCCATGTTGGGGTTATTGTTATTGACAAATATTGATAAACAATGAAGTTACTATTATTTAGAAAAAGCGCCCGCGTTGGTGTATGGCCAATTAGGGTAGGTGATTCTAGCAACTAGGCTGATCTCAAATGAAAAATAACGAAATTACTTTCAGCATAATAATAACATTTATGTACGACGAAATACTTTTTTGAAAATCATAAAATTATATTTCAGCATAAAAATAACATTTTTCTACGACCGGATACTTTTTTGATAATTATAAAAATGGCGTCATAAAAAAATGTTCAATTTTCGCTAAAAAAAAGAAATTTTGATCGTTTGTTCAATCAACAGAAATAAAAAAGGGTAACGCACTGGGTGTTCGGACCCTTCACAAAAATCGTCATAAATCCATCGATGTTTAGAATTTTTACAAAATCCTCGTTGCAAATCGAAGTTAAGACCCGAGGCTATAAAAAAATACAATAAAAAATTGTTTTTTTTTCAAACGTCGAGCCCCGCAGACCCCTCAAATCCCCGAAAGCACATCATTGATGCATTGACTTTCGAGTGAATCGCTTTCCACACAAAACGAGGCTAGTCCAGTGGTCAGCGAGAATAAAAAATCGAAACCAAAATCATCCCCATTAGGCTCGAATAATGGAACACCGGATGATGTGCGCCCGATGTAAATAAATATATGTCGAACGAAGCCGTGACGAGAGAAGAGATCGGTGGGGTGTGCCGATCGTCGCAGGTTCTCGTAACATTTCGGCCAATATGTATTTTCGTCTCTGTCGGGCGTGGCTTTTCCAGCTCACCACTCTGCTCGTTCTCGTTTTATCGGGGATTACAACCCCCTGGCCGCCCGCCCGTCAGTGTACTACCTGTTGAAACGGATCCGGCAGAAAAGGCGAGAGATGCTCGTGTACACAGAGGCCGCCTCGTACGTATATTTTCACGGAACAATTCCTTGCTGGCCACTCAAGTCCGAAATGTCCGAACGTACGCACTCATTACGCATGCCAAACAATACATATTCATACGGATGGTATATAGGGAAGGGGCGTTCTCGCTGGCCCATCGATCGTTATATTGCCACAGCCGAGCCTAATGCATACGGCCCATAGAAACTCCGACAATATCAGCATCTCGATCAATGGATCGGGTATAGTAAAGATTCATTTGTCCGAAGCCGTGGCGAGGGGGGGGAGAGAGAGAGAGAGAGAGAGAGAGAGAGAGAGAGAGAGAGAGAGAGAGAGAGAGAGAGAGAGTTAATGGAACCAATGCATGTGTTTACATAGGGAAAGTGTATCAACACATTGTAGAATTCACTTCGGTCTCAAAACAACTAATATTGGACGTGCATAGTATGGGCCCTTAGCCGCATTCAGGGGTTAGGAAAGTTGGACATTTTGGAGAAATAACATACGCGAACAAAGTTATGTTGCATGTAACACATTATCAAGTATAATATATAATATATAATATTGGACGTACATAGTACGAGCCCTTAGCCGCATCCGGAAGTTGGGGAAATTGGAAGCTTTTGGATAAATAACGTACGGGAACAAAATTCTCTCACATGAAGCACAATATAAAGTATGATATACAGGGTGTCCCAAAACTGAATGTGTTCCCTGAAATGGGGGGTTGGGGGTGAAATTCTAAGGCGATTGATATAAGCATGTGTGGGTCTCAGATCAACCCCTGAATTATTATCCATTTTTAAAGGCGGGCGCACCTGATTGGCCCGCCTTTAAAAATTAATAACAATTCAGAGGATGATCTGAGACCCTCACATGCTTATATCAATCGACTTAGAATTTCACCCCCAACCCCCCCATTTCAGGGAACGCATTCAGTTCTGGGACAACCTGTATAAAATATAATATAAAATACATAATACATAATGTATAATGTATAATATATCGTATATAACATATAATATATTATATATTATATATTATATATAGTGTATAATATATTATACATAATGTATAATTTTTTCGGGCAGAACGTGTGCAGGTTTTCAATTTTTTTACTTTAAAGGGTCTGTTGTTAAGTATCTTTTACATTTTTAAATTGAAAAATATTCACAAATGTGGTAGATGCAATGGTTTGTGCTGTTTGCAAAACGAAATTAAAAAATCAAACGCAATTAGTTTTTGCATGAAATCATCTAGTGCTTGGACGAAGGATTTAAAAGAATATTGATCTTGAAAAAATGGCCTCAGTTCACCGTGAAAATATCGACGTTCGGTGAAACAAAAATTAAATAATCGTGAGTTCTGTGTGATGTTTTCGTTTTCACAAATGGTCTTGCAGCTCCATTTTCGACAATCAATGTATATCAGAAAGAAAGCAAAAAAACTGCAAACAAATGAAAAAATTAAGTAATTAGCAAGAGTGTACGAATAATGAGGCATGTTTCGTTTGTAAATGTGTACATCTCCATCTCCACATATAGAGGGTGTCCCACAATGACCTGATATTTTTAATTGCGCGCCATTTTTTTTATGGCCAACATAGAGTACTGATCTTTGACAACTGGCATCAGGAAGTATTGAGGTTTAGTCATGGAGAATTACACGATCGAGCAGCGTATAGAAATTGTTATTTGCTGCATTGTTACTGCATAGTTATTGCAGACGAAGTTTCACGGTCGCGTTATCTCGCGCCGCGGCGATGTGAATTGGCCACCAAGATCGTGCGATTTGATGTCATTGGAATTCTTTCTTCGGAGTTTTCTGGAAGGAAAAGTATATGCCAATGATCCACAGACCATTCCGGAGATCCAGGAAGCAATTGGATGCACCATTAATTAAATTCGTCCGGAATTATGCCAAAATGTTATAAAAAATGTCTTTATTGTCAATATTGTTTCAATTGTATTATTTCAATATTGTGTTCCACACATAACCTCAATGTTTGTACCTCACATTAAAATAATATTCGTCCTTTTCAAATGAATAATACGTTTTATCAATAATTTGAAACGACAGGTCATTTCGAGACACCCTACAGTATAATAAAACTTTAAGGGCCGCTTTGTCTGTAATTTCTGAGTTTCCAGAAAATTTCGTTACAGCTCGTTTATTTTCAAGATCCTCCTATATCGTGAAATCGTTTGAAAAACCGACTTCACGATACTCGCAGGTTTAAACGTATGTGCGCAAATACGCGTTTTCCGGTCGACGTGCGGGTGGAGAAAAATTCGCCGATTCGTTACCCGAGCGAAGTTAGCGGTGCGAGAATAATACAACATCGAGAGTGGTTTGTGTTCGATGAGTTGGAGAGAGACGAGACCGAGGGCGGAGAGTGTCGATTTTTCAGCGCACAGAGGGTGAACCACGAGAGCGAGCATTTTCAACCTTCTCCTCCTCTTTCTCCATCCCACCGGTGTGTGCGGTTATCCCTCAGGAATTTGTTGACTCGGCACCGGAACAGGGAGCGACGGAGGGTGGATTGCTCTGTGGTCACGTGACATATAGTAGAGTGAAGTACACCGGCAGGGATCACCATGTGTTTCTTTCTATATATGTCCATGTGCATCAGCTCCCTGGAGACTTCACCATTCATATAGACACAAACGTAGGTAGCCTCATACCCGACGATTTTTCCGCGTTATTTGGCTCTTTACACCTGTAACCAACGTTAAACCGGAAGTAACGATGATCGAGGGTTGGCCGAACGTTTTTTCCACGCCCCCGCAATTTTTTCCTCGGACTTCTAGTCATTTTACTTATTTTGGAGTCTCTGGGGAGAAGACTCCGAAATGACTAGTTCTCATTCTAGTTATTCTCGTTCTACAATAGTTATTCTTATTCTAGTTATTCTCATTCTAGTTATTCTTATTCTAGTTATTCTCGTTCGAGTTATCCTCATTCTAGTTATCCTCATTCTAGTTATTCTCATTCCAGTTATTTTCATTATAGTTAATCTCATTCTAGTTATCCTCATTCTAGTTATGCTCATTATAGTTATTCTCATTCTAGTTATCCTCATTCTAGTTATCCTCATTCTAGTTATTCTCATTCTAGTTATCCTCATTCTAGTTATTGTCATTCTAATTATTCTTATTCTATTTATCCTCATTCTAATTATTCTTATTCTAGTCATCTTCATTCTAGTTATTCTGATTATAGTCATTCTCATTCTAGTTATCCTCATTCTAGTTATTCTGATTCCAGTTATCCTCATTCTAATTATTCTAATTCTAGTCATTCTTTTTCTAGTTCTTCTCATTCTAGTTATTCTTTTCTAGTCATTCTCATTCTAGTTATTCTTTTTCTAGTTATTCTCATTCCAGTTATTCTCATTCTAATTCTTTTCATTCTAGTTATTTCGGAGTCTTCTGGGGACAAGACTCCGAAATAACTAGAATATTACGGAACGTCTATTACGTCGTGGGAGAAAAAAAGTCGATAATTCGCGGCCACGGGAGGGGTCAGGGGTGGCGTTAAGGGGGGATTGTGTTTTTTTTCGCAAAATTTACCGCTTTTGGGGAATTTTTTTGTGAAGAAAGTATACAACGGAAAACTTGTGAAACTTGGCATATAGTTTTATTGATCTGTTTACTACATACAAAATTTTTTTTAAACAATTTCATCAAAAAATCCGCCTCCGACCCCCCTCGACGCGCGATGGTCCTTTTTTGATGGTGTGCACGATTACAGCCTTCACGTTCATCCTGCAACAAAAACCCAAAAAGCATTTTACTTTAGACACTATCTCGCTATCGTTCGATGAAGGGAAAAAAAATTGACGATTTGGTGACGTTTTGAACTTGAAGTATCGATTTTTCGAAAAAAATTGATCGATTTTTTGTTATAAATAAAAAACTATTAAACGTATTGCTTTTTTGCTTCATCAAACGATAAAAGGATGTCAGCTGAGCATTCTGTCCAAATTTGAAGGCAATCGGTTGAATAGTTTTTGAGAAATCGTGCACACCATCAAAAAAGGACCATCGCGCGTCGAGGGGGGTGGGAGGCGGATTTTTTGATGAAATTGTTTAAAATTTTTTTTGTATGTAGTAAACAGATCAATAAAACTATATGCCAAGTTTCACAAGTTTTCCGTTGTATACTTTCTTCACAAAAAAATTCCCAAACAGCGGTAAATTTTGCGAAAAAAAAGACAATCCCCCCTTAATAATCAAGCTGGGTCAAGTGATCAAGACACGACATCTTTTCCTCGATATTCCCAAGCCGTTGCCCGGAAGTGTTGCTTCAGGAATTCATTCTACCGCATAGGAATTCCATTAGCGGCGCGTTCTTGTCGACGATCTTTTCTCCGTTGCTCACGCTGCCCAGCGTCACGTCTGTATTTATATCTCCTTGACACTGACAGGAACGCGTTGACATATATTTGTCACGTCGCGGCCACGGGAAAGGGCTCGGAGCAATAATCGTGAAAAAAATTATTCGGAGCAGTGAAATATATATTGCGTGGAAAATTGAAGATTTGGAGAGGGACGAAGAAATGGCATAAGAGCGAATCGATATGTCATTTTTCGTTGAGGGGTCTGAAAAGGTTTGGAGCCGAAAAAACAGGTTGAATGACAAAAAAACTCTATCGAGAGTATTGGGATGGCGGGGTAAGGTTTTTGTACACAATTAATACGTGGTTTTGCTCAGTTTAAGTTTTTTATTGTAAAACATTGATGAACTATGGAGTTATTACTATTTAAACATAGTGTCGCTGCTGCATGGGCAATCGGTGGAGAAGGTTAAGGCAACTAAGGTTATCTGAAATGAAAAATAGAAGAATGTACTTTAATGTACCCTCCTTTAGATACCCAATAATCCGCTCTCGCCGATTTCTGCTCGCCTTCGTTTTGTGGGATGAACGAGGCTCGAAAATTTCGATTCGAGTAGTGTAATAATAAAACTTTCCTACGACCGGATAGTTCTTTTTCTATTTTGAAAATGACAAAAATGAAAAGCTGTAGAGAAAAAGTTCGTTTTTCGACCAAAAAACACTTTTAATCATTCGTCATTAACAAATGGATAAACGTGTGAAAAAATAATTCCATAATACGACGGAAAATATTATAAATGCTCTGTCCGAATTTCAACTGAATCGGACGAATATATTTTGAGATACGACTTAGATCGTTTCATACAACGAGGTTTTGAGAAAAACGCAAAAAAAAGCAATTCGCAGCGGGCGGTTCACTGTAGCGCAGTGGGCTATCACCTTAATAAAAATCAGCATAGCTCGGTCAATGTTTGGAATTTTTACACAATCTTTGTTGCAAATTTAAATTGAGACCCTAGGCTACAAAACTAATAAAATGGATAGAAATATAATAAAAAATAAATTAAAAAATGTATAAACGTCATATTTTCTAAATGTCAAGCTTATGCAGCCCCTTAAGCTGATAAGGGGGCTACTAGTGGATAAAGGGACATAAGGAGGAATTTCATGGACAGTTAACAGCACCTCTATAAAGCTAGCAGAGCAAAGTCCCCAAAGTGGATTTAATTGGTATCAAAATTTTGTGCTTTTTATGTGCTAACTTTGTGCTCCATTAAAAATTTTTGTGCTCTTGTCGTTTAGCGGGAAATTAGAAAACAAAAGTGCTCTGTTGGCTTACCATCAAGCTAGCAGAGCACTTAATGATCTTTGTCATATCTAAGAATGAAACTACGTGATATTTATGTGCTTTTTATGTGCTCTACGAATATCCAAGAGCCAAGCCGCTAAAACGAAAATTTCACCCAAAACCACCCCTACAAGACCCAAGCTACCCGCCAATACGAGTATTGGCTATTTTTTTCGATATCGCTAAATCAAAGCAGTCCACATTTATGTGCTTTTTATGTGCTCTACGAATATCCAAGAGCCAAGCCGCTAAAACGAAAATTTCACCCAAAACCACCCCTACAAGACCCAAGCTACCCGCCAATACGAGTATTGGCTATTTTTTTCGATATCGCTAAATCAAAGTAGTCCACATTTATGTGCTTTTTATGTGCTCTACGAATATCCAAGAACCGAACCGCTAAAACGAAAATTCCTCCCAAAACCACCCCTACGAGACCCAAGCTACTCGCAAATACGAGTATTTTTAAGCAAATGCGCCTATTTTTTCAATGTTTTTTTGTATTAGCGGGTAGTTTGGATCTTGTAGAGGTGGTTTTGGGTGAAATTTTTGTTTTAGCGGTTTGGCTCTTGGATATTCGTATTGCACATAAAAAGCACTTAAATGTGGACTACTTTAATTTTGCGATATCGAAAAAATAGCCAATACTCGTATCGGCGGGTAGTTTGGGTCTCGTAGGGGTGGTTTTGGGAGAAAATTGCGTTTTAGCGGTTTGGTTCTTGGATATTCGTAGAGCACATAAAAAGCACATAAATATCACGTAGTTTCATTCTTATATATAGCAAAGATCATTAAGTGCTCTTCTAGCTTGATGGTAAGCCAACAGAGCACTTTTGTTTTCTAATTACTCGCTAAACGACAAGAGCACAACCATTTTTAATGGAGCACAAAATTAGCACATAAAAAGCACATAAATGTAAACTACTTTGATTTTGCGATATCGAAAAAATAGCCAATATTCGTATCGGCGGGTAATTTGGGTCCTGTAGAGGTGGTTTTGGGAGAAATTCTTGTTTTAGCGGTTTGGCTCATGGATATTCGTAGAGCACATAAAAAGCACATAAATGTGGACTGCTTTGATTTTGCGATATCGAAAAAATAACCAATACTCGTATTAGCGGGTAGTTTGGGTCTTGTAGGGGTGGTTTTGGGAGAAATTCTTGTTTTAGCGGTTTGGCTCATGGATATTTGTAGAGCACATAAAAAACACATAAATGTGGACTACTTTGATTTTGCGATATCGAAAAAAGAACCAATACTCGTATTGGCGGGTAGCTTGGGTCTTGTAGGGGTGGTTTTGGGAGAAATTTGCGTTTTAGCGGTTTGGCTCTTGGATATTCGTAGAGCACATAAAAAGCACATAAATATGATACACTTTCATTTCAGAATATCCAAAAAATGGTATATACTTTTATTGGAGGGTTTTTTGAGGGTCTATATTGGGCGAAAAAAAAATAGGGGTTTGGCTGTTCGATATTCGCAAAGCACATAAAAAGCACATAAATATCACATAGTTTCATTCTTAGATATGGCAAAGATCATTAAGTGCTCTGCTAGCTTGATGGTAAGCCAACAGAGCACTTTTGTTTTCTAATTTCCCGCTAAACGACAAGAGCACAAACATTTTAAATGGAGCACAAAATTAGCACATAAAAAGCACAAAATTTTGATACCAATTAAATCCACTTTGGGGACTTTGCTCTGCTAGCTTTATGGACGTGTCAACAGCGATATTGCAGTAACTGCTGTTGAGGGACTACCTCTACCTAGAGACCCTAAAAAATGGCCAAATTCCAATTTTTTTCTGGAAAACGGTTGGTAAAAAAACGTATTTTTTTAAACCAAAGGCACATATATTGAGAAGCTTAAAAAAATCACCTAAAAATACAGAAAAACAACAAAAACATGACTGCCGGCAGATGACACTGTTTTCAAAGTCAGTGGACATGATTTCTCAAGAACCACGTGATGGATTGTTACCAAAGGGGGTAGCCGGTTAAGGGGGGTCTGACGGCCCCCACCGAGTTTGATCGAATCGACCCAAAAACCTGAAAGAGGGCTGAAAAACAAAATTTTAGAGATATTTTTTAACCCCCTAAACCCTTATGAAAACACCATAATCGCAAAAAATGCGTTTTTTTTATGTTTAATTTTTTTTCGAGCTTTCAAATGCATTTTAAAGCGGTTTTAACACAACCAAAATTTTGTTTCAGATGTGTAGACATGCTCTGAATTTTTCCAGATTTTTTCGTAAAGTTAAATCATGTGCAACATAATTTTAATGGCATAAAAACCGTAAAAAATCGTCATTTTTTGTATTTAATGCTATGGTTTTTATTGACGTATTAATGGTAAAAAATCGTGCACCATAGCATAGAAAGCTACTATCTTCCTCTACAAAATGACGCTAATTGGGCTGAATTCGGTCGTCTCTAGCGTCCGAAAATCAAACTTGAATAAATTCCGTTTTTATAATTTGAGCATTTTCAGTTACGAAAATGACACAAAATCATATTTTTCAATTATTTTACTTAATAAAAGTACATTTTGGGGTTTCTGAGGTCGCCGATTACAAATTTGATGTCAAACAGCTAACAAAAAAAAAAAATTACACATGTCATCAAATGAAAATGGTATTTGCTATTTCGGTTTTTTCAATAATTAAAAGTCATTGTATTTTAAAAAATCTATTTATTTTTAATAATATTACATACATTCATCTAATATATACATTAAACAGACACAAGTAATACATACATTGCAACATGATTGTTATGTTGTTAATCTTCGTCACTCTCTACAGGATCGACAGAATTTTGTTCGCGATCAACATCTGGCAGAGGATTTTCCTCGGGATTGACGTTTGGCAGAGGATTTTCTTTGGGATTAAAATCCAACTGAAGATTTTCTTCAGGATCAGAATCACTGCTCGTCGATGGTGAAACCGTTCGGGATTTAGCGATTGCGGAACGACACAGATGACATAAAACGTCACCTTTCTCTACTCGTTTACCTAGTAGTTTAGTATATAAGTGTACGTCATCATCTGAAGAAATGGACTTCTGTTTTCCGGTATCATAACGCAACAATCTGTTGCATCTTATGCACCTTTCACCAGCCGTACATTTTCGTTTTTTCGGTGGCATCGCACAGTTTTTCCTAAAGAAAAAAAAAGAACATTGTTATTTTTTTTATTATGATTAACAAATTATTTTTTTTTTTTTTGAAAAAAATGAAAAAAGTAACTGAAACCCGGAATAAAAAAAAACCATAATTAAAAAAACAAATAGAACAAAAGTAACGAAAATCGAAAGTACATTAAAAATTGTAAATCAAAACAAAAAAAATGTTGAAAACATCGGTAAACAAAACAGAAATAAATTATTGTATTCCAAATCATTTTTTTATTGAAATATCGTTTCGTCTTAGTTTTGTTTTTTTTTTGCTTTTTTTTAATTCTTTTCATGTGAGTGAACTAAACAACAACTTGAAGTTGACGGCCACCTTCTGTACGATTTCAAGTCGACTATGAGGCAAACGATTGTAGATTGAGGTTATGATTATAAATCAATTTTTATGTTGATTGATATTTAAATTGATATTCAAACTCACCTTAGAATACTGCTTCAATCACTTCGTGTTGAGATAGGCAGGTTAAACGATAAATTAAAAAAACGCTGTTAACAAAACAAATAGATTTGTTTAACGGAGCAGAGCGCGTCGCATGACGTGTGTACTGGACGGCGGCTGAACACAGAGAGAAAGAGAGACCGCGTGGAGCGGGGTTCTCGATGCGTCAGTGCGTAGTGGGCATGCGCAGTACCGTGCGGAGGGGCATACGAGCCTAAGGCCCACGTGGGTACGGTGGCCTTAGGCACTCGGGTACGTGGCTTAATAAGGTACAAGTTGGGATTTTCTCCGCCAGGTGACAGTTTAGTCGGGGAATTCCAAATTTTTTTTCTGAATAATACGTAATTTTTTGTTTGTTAATATAACTATTGACAGCTGTTACGATTAAAAATTCGTGTATAAGAATGAATTTATAATCAGCGACCTAAAAAATCCTTATTAATATCGTTCCCATAGCTTTTTTAAAAAATTTCAAAAATTAAAATATTTTTTCTTCGTTTTGACAGCTGTCATGTGACAAAACTAATTTTTGACATCAAATTTGTAATCGGCGACCTCAGAAACCCCAAAATGTACTTTTATTAAAAAAAATAATTGAAAAATATGATTTTGTGTCATTTTCGTAACTGAAAATGCTCAAATTATAAAAACGGAATTTATTCAAGTTTGATTTTCGGACGCTAGAGACGACCGAATTGAGCCCAATTAGCGTCATTTTGTAGAGGAAGATAGTAGCTTTCTATGCTATGGTGCACGATTTTTTACCATTAATACGTCAATAAAAACCATAGCATTAAATACAAAAAATGACGATTTTTTACGGTTTTTTTGCCATTAAAATTATGTTGCACATGATTTAACTTTACGAAAAAATCTGGAAAAATTCAGGGCATGTCTACACATCTGAAACAAAATTTTGGTTGTGTTAAAACCGCTTTAAAATGCATTTGAAAGCTCAAAAAAAAATTAAACATCAAAAAAACGCATTTTTTGCGATTATGGTGTTTTCATAAGGGTTTAGGGGGTTAAAAAATATCTCTAAAATTTTGTTTTTCAGCCCTCTTTCAGGTTTTTGGGTCGATTCGATCAAACTCGGTGGGGGCCGTCAGACCCCCCTTAACCGGCTACCCCCTTTACAGGAGATTCGATGAGAAACATTTAAAGGTCATTGACGATCTCACTTTTTTCAAATCGGTGTTAATTTTTTTTTAAGTTACGTAAATACGACGACTTTCTTCAAAGATTTTGTATGCTCGAGATTAAATTCGTCGTCACTTTGTTAAAAGAAATGATTTCAAAAATCGACGATCGTCAACGACTCGTATTTATTGTTAACTTGAATAACTCGTTTGGTTTTTAAATTTCGGATGGACCGTTTAAGCTGGAGAGTGTCCACCGCCAAACGTCGCGATTTTTTTTTTTAAGTTCTCAACACATGTACCTTTGTGATTAAAAAATGCATTTCTTTTTCACAAACCGTATCTCAGAATTTTTTTCGCAATTTGCCACTTTTTTCGGGCCTCTAGATAGATATAGCCTCTTAATAAATAATATCTAATAAGACGTAAGATGCACGTACGTTGAATGCCATAAAATGTACACTACATAACTACAATGCTGTACTAAAAAGCCGCGAACGTTTACCGCCTCATAAAATGCCTCCCGAAATGCGAAAAAGCGTCGAGAGAGGATTTTTTTCCAACCAACGAGACCAAAAACCCTGATGCAAATAAACTCTACCACACCCTGATGCAAATAAACTCTACCACACCCACTATTTTTATTCCCCTCATCGGACGATGACGTTCCATGTCGAGTGTCCGACTATTTATTACGTACATGTTTCCTCCCTACACACGATCGTGAGATTCGTTTTTTAACCGAAATACGGAACACCTGCACAAATGTGCGTATACGTCGTGCCATGATTGATACGTTTCCACGTGGTGTTTTTAGCATTGAAAATGCTTTTAAAACTGTATATGTTTGCTGTAGTAGGCTGGGTATAGGGTCTGAGTTGGCTGGGTGTCACACAAAACTAACGCTTTCCCCACTCCACTTCCGCTGTGTTGTAGTAGAGTGGGGGGAGCTGTGACATGCTGAATGCCTGTGATCGGTTGAAATAAAATGCCCTCTCCCCACCCAATTCTAATCTTGTTTTCAGCTTAAAAATTATATTACAACTTATATCACTGAATATTACAAAAATTATATAACAATTATTATACAAACAAACCCAAACAAACCCAATTATATACCTCAATGTTTCAATATTTTTTGAAAAATAATAAAGACCAACTTATATTATTTACATGTACCTGTTTTTTATTACCCGAAAAGTCTGATGTCATTTTCAATGCCATGAAATAGTTGCACTTTGTGTAACGTCGGTGGATTTTTTTTCTTCTTTTCAGCATGGGTTGGAGCCCTAAGTGCCGCGGTGTCCCGCGGATCAGCACCCCTGGTAGTCGGTGCGTGTCGTCGGGGCAGTACGAGACTCACCGCGGTGATCGGTGGCCTCATTTTGGCACTGGCCTCTCTCTTCACCTCGTTCGCCCTTCAGATGCATCAGATCCTCCTCAGGTATGCACAAATCTTCACCCGCGCAGATCGCCGTTGCTGCATCGAGTGACGAATCTCCTGCGAAACTTCAGGCCGCGATCCTCCGCGATTTTGAAAAATTCATCACCAGGGTTAAGGGTCGATATCCTTAGCCCTTAGCTCGCAAGGGTGGTAGATATTTGATAGAAAAATCGGCTAGCCTCCGGAGGCGCGCCGAAGTTCATCGGAAGTCGAGCAGGATCGAGGGAAGTACGAAGGGTCAAGGACTAAGGGTATCGACCCTTAGCCCCTAGCTCGCAAGGGTGGTAAATATTTCATACAAAAATCGGCTAGCCTCCGGAGGCGCGCCGAAGTTCATCAGAAGTCGAGCAGGATCGAGGGAAGTACGAAGGGTCAAGGACTAAGGGTGTCGACCCTTAGCCCTTAGCTCGCAAGGGTGGTAAATATTTCATAGAAAAATCGGCTATCCTCCGGAAACGCGACGAAGTTAATCGGAAGTAGAGCAGGATCGAAAGAAGTACGAAGGGTTAAGGACTAAGGGTATTGACCCTGAGCCCTTAGCTTGCAAGGGTGGTAAATATTCCATAGAAAAATCGGCTAGCCTCTGGAAGCGCGACGAAATTCGTCGGAAGTCGAGGAGGATCCTAGAAAAGTACGAAGGGCCAAGGGCTAATGGCATCGACCCTTAGTCCTTAGCTCGCACGGGTGGTAAATATTTCATAGAAAAATCGGATAGCCTCCGGAAGGGCGACGAAGTTAATCGGAAGTAGAGCAGGATCGAAAGAAGTACGAAGGGTCAAGGACTAAGGGTATCGACCCTTAGCCCTTAGCTTGCAAGGGTGGTAAATATTCCATAGAAAAATCGGCTAGCCTGTGGAAACGCGACGAAATTCGTCCGAAGTCGAGGAGGAACCTAGAAAAGTACGAAGGGCCAAGGGCTAATGACATCGACCCTTAGCCCTTAGCTCGCACGGGTGGTAAATATTTCATAGAAAAATCGGATAGCCTCCGGAAGGGCGCCGAAGTTCATCGGAAGTCCAGGAGGATCGAGAAAAGTACGAAGAGCCGAGGAAACGAGGGCAGTGTAACAGCGGGGTTTAAGGGGTCCGGAGAGCCCTCTCGGAGGGAGCACGATCCGGGAGAATAATGGTTTCGAGGCACGAGAGCAAGAAGCAAACCATTTGTATTCTCTCGGGAAAACGTTTTAGCCAGCCAGCCAGCCCAGGACTTCTCAAGCTCCTTTATTTTTTTTCATCCTTATCCCAATCCAACGTTTCTCTGTTTTACTTTTAACGCGCACGGGTGTTTCCGTTTGTGTGTGCCTGTGCCCTACGTCTTTATCGACGCAGGATGGATATTCTACCCTCCGAGCATTACGTACGAATAATATGTTTTTCCACGCTCGGGCCACACTCCGTCGCATTGGGACAGAGGGCAAGTTTCACACGCGTGGATTCATTTGGAAAAAAAAAAATTCGCTGTGATTTATGCCCGAAAAAGTTCAATGAGCGAGGAATGAGGGTGGCAAACCTTTTTGGATACGAGGATCCGTAGATTTTGCATTGGAATTTTTTTTTGTCGACGACAGAGTCTCTCTGCAATATTTTCATTGACCTCTTACTTATTAGGAAAACGGATATGAAAGGTGAGGCAACTATTAGCAGTGGAAATATTTTCTAACCTGTCAAACTTAGGAGAAAACTTTTCCTACAAAAGTTGCATAGTTCGAAAGGGGTCATCGAGTGGTGGCTACGAGTTGCATCCGGGTGGAGGCACATCGGAGATTTCACGGTCACCTCCATTTTTTAAATAAGACTACAATCATTTTTTCACAATTTCGGCAAAGAAGTAAAAATAAGTTCACACATCAAATTTCCAGGTTTTGTAGTGAGAAGTTTGTGATTTCGATACTAAATTTGTGTTTTCTTCAATGAAAGTACTACGACAAAATTTCCTTCTGTCAGTACAGAATAAAATTTTCCCCAAAATGTTTCCTTATCAAGACATCAAGGAAAAAACATTGAAATATCTTTATCTTGAAATTTGGGATGTAAGCTTATTTTTAGTTCTTTGCTGAAATTATGGAAAAAATGGTCCCATTTTTTCAAATGCCGGTGACCTTGAAATCCCCGAAACGCCTCCACCTGGATGTACCTCGTAGCAACGACTCGATGGCTCCCTTCAAACTCTGCAACTTTTGAAAGAAAATTTTTCTCCTAACAAGGAACATCCCTTAAGTGACCGCCGTCGATGTTGTTGAAACTCACATACAGTAGAACCTCGATTATCCGAACCAATTGGGACCGAGACTAGTTCGGATAATCAAAAGTTCGCAAAATCGAAACGTGGGTTTTTTGGGACGAGATCATAAACAACACCTTTTTATATAAAAATAGTACATACATATATATAAAAATTTGACATACATATTAACGTTGAAATATATATGTATTTTAAACACCTGAAAAAAGTCGAATGCTTTTTTTAAATATTTTTTTAAAAATAAAATCGTCCTTTTTTCAGTTACGAACCGCTGTAACGCGTTTTTGAGCGGCTTAGTCTTGCAGCCGTTTGAGAAGGAGAAGTTGCGTTGGGTTGCTCATTGTTGCTCACGGCAGCCAACGTTCGGATAATTGAGCGTTCGGATAAATTAAATCATCGTTCGGATAATTGAGGGTTCGGATGATCGAGGTTCGGATAATCGAGGTTCTACTGTATGTGATAAAGCATTGAAAACTATTAGACACGTATTTTTTTTGTCTGCGGAAAAACGGTTTTAAGGGGGAAAACCACCCCTCCAGGAAGGCGTGTAGAAGGGTGGTTTTGCAGTTTCACCAGTTTCAGTCAACCGGATCTGAATGATACAAAAACCAAAATTCTTCTAATGTAAAGCGATGAAATATCCACTATAAAACAATTTTTTTTAAATGAAGTTAAGGGCACGCCTTTCTTTGAGGGGTCGGGCACGCCTTTCTTTGAGGGGTCGTTTCACCCCTTAAAAACGTTTTTTCGCAGATAAAAAAATATACGTGTCTAATAGTTTTCAATGCTTTATCACATATATGAGTTTCAACAAAATCGGAGGTAGACCCGTAAGTGCTGGTCCTTGTAAGTCTGATCGGTTAGAAAATATTTATTATTTCTACTACCAATAGTTGCTTAGTATATATATATATATATATATATATATATATATAAAGAAAGAGAGAGAGAGAGAGAGAGAGAGAGAGAGAGAGAGAGAGAGAGAGAGAGAGAGAGAGAGAGAAGTGGTTGACGAGAGAACTCCAACCGTAATTTCCTACTTTAGCGTTCTCCAGCATCAAACGTATTTTCCTCTGCTCTCTCCACTTTACGCTCGTCTTAACTTTTATCTTGTTTCATTCTGACTCTGGTCCTTCCCGAGCGTTCTAATACTTTAGAGCTCGGTTCTTGTTTCTCAGTCCTGCTGATGCCTGTTACCCGCCATGTATATATATATATATATATATATATATATATATATATATATATATATATATATATATATATATATATATATACACATACATATGTGTATATATATACATATATGCGTTTCTGTGTGTTATTTACCTTTTGCAAATTGCCATATGTACTTGCAGCTATGGTCTGGTGCTGGGCGCAGGAGCGGGTCTCGTTCGTGAAACTTCCGGGCTCGTGTTGGGTCATTACTTCAAAAAACGCAGAGAGTTCGTTGAAATGGTCGTGCAGGCTGGCACCGGGGTGGGAATCGCTCTGTTCAGCGTATTCTACAAGGAGGCTGTCAGGTTAGTCTTGTCGTGTTATTTTTTTACGCAAACCTGTACATAAACACGCATTTATGTGCGTGCGTGTGTCTACATATATACATTGCCATCTTTTTACGAAGCTTTTTCCAATGTACGTGCAATAATATATACGCGATTATATTCCTGAGAGCGCACGGGCTGGCGCATCAACCAGTGAGCGGAAGACCGATACTTCTATGGCCTTGGTGTAGATGCTTGAGTTCTTGAAGTGTAGCTCAAGGCGTTACTTCGCAGTAGAAAAAAAAAGTTTACCTTTTTTATTGGGTCAAATGATGTATAAACATCATAAGAATGATATGCAAAAGAAATTGTGCGAGAAAAAATGCTTGAAAAATGTTTAGGTTTCATTTTCCCAACGGCCTCCCAGTCAGTTCAGTCGTTGGATAAGAAAAAAACAACGATCTGAGAACTGGAAACCTACTATCAAAATGCCTGTGTGGGTGCATGCGGAATTCAAATGAGAGCTTCAATTCCGTCGTGTGGACGATGGCTCCTAAATCAGTTTTAAAATTTTCAACGCGTTTTTCTCGAAATCACGTTTTTGAAATCGAGAGAACGCATAATTGAGGTAATTTCCATCGAGCTGACTTGAAATTTTGACTGTAGCTTCTTAGTTAAATTCCCTAAAGAAGAACACACCATTTTAACGATTCATCCATAATTCCCGTTTTTGTAACCAAATTAACGCCGATTTTTTAGCGAAAAAGAAACAAATTTATTCAAAATGATGCCATTTTGCGAAAAAAAAAGCTATATTTTTTCAATAATCGTGGGTACTCCTCCAACAAAACTAATATAAATGACGAAACTTTACTTTTACTTCTACGTGCTGATCCATAAAAGTTCTCAAACAACGCTCTTAGTGCAGCAAATACTGAGGCCCATTTTTAATTTTTCTGACAAAAAAAATTCTTTGTATACGTCGAGACATGTAGAATGAACCTCTAAACCCCATTTTGATTGCTTCTTCAGTATTCCCAAAAAAAATCCCAAAGAAGTCTAATTTTTTGTGAGCCACATGTAACGCCTTAATTGAGAGCTAACACCACTGAAGAATTTTCAGACAACTAATTTTTTTGATTGGCTTAAGGGACGCTTTGAACCATTTAGAAAAAGGGGGAAAAAGTTTGGTACCTTTAAAAAAAAGGCCTGCAGGTCTGTGTGGGTCTGCGGTGGCAGTGGCTGGCCCGTCTGCGATGCGTTAAGGCGTTACCCCCACTTGTAGCGCAAAAAAGGCCTTTTTCATGAATTTTTTTAAAGAAAACTACAAAACTTTTTTAATCGATCAATATACCATCTTAAAGAACACATCTTGAAGAACTTTCAGTAATTTTTTTATTGAAAAATATTACATTGTTTAGTGGCAAATGGCCGTCAATGAAATAATGTTTTTATATACACGGTTTGCGGTAACCAACATTGAGGCGAAGTGGATCATCTGAAAAAAAATGCGGATGGATTTAGTCAAATATAAGTATAAACTAGTCTTTAATCGAAGGATTTTAAAAAATATTCATTTTTCACAAAACGGCGGACAGCCAAAGTTAATGGTTCAATTTTAACGAAAAAAAACGGCCGTTTTTTGGCTATAAAACGGCCATTTTTTTTCGAAAAAAAAAATCGAACGATTAAAGACTGCATTTTTATGTATTAAATAAGCCTGCAAAATTTCAAGAAGATCGGTTCATTAGTGTTCGAGTAATCTTGGTCACCGACTTCAGACTAGACTTCAGAAAGACTTCAGACTAGCCGGTCGTTTACACAACGGATTCTTCTCTTTCAACGCTCATATCTCAGTCAATTTTGTTCGGATCGACTTGAAATTTTCAGGACATATTCTCAGATACTTATACTTAAAAAAAAGCAATAAACAAAAATCGATTTTTTTCAAAATCGCAAGTGGGGGTAACCCCTTAACCGATTTTATCGAAACACAATTTTTAAAAACGGCACGCAGCATGACTCCATCAATTTTCATTCTATTCACTCCAAATTGTGAGCACATTTTTAAAATAACATTCCGGAGAGAAACACGTACAGGATTTTCCATGAGTTAATTATAACATTATTTATTAACAAATGATTGTCTTTTTTTCTGTCGAAAATTAAGTTTTTACTTTAAATGCTTACCAATTACACAAAAATTAATATTTTCAAAATCCCCTACGTATTTCGGTTTAAAATTTCTAATTTTAATGTTCCGAAATTACACGTTTCGTGATGATCATTCCAGCGAAAGTCTACACAGTTGACTGTAAATTATGTAGAACGCATAACATTGGCTAGACAAATTTCAAAATTGACGTAAAATAACTTCTTAATAAAGAAAAATTCTTTAAATAATTCGTCGATTTATTGAAATTTTTGAAACTTCTAAAACGTCCATAGCCGAATTATTATAACGGTGTCCAGATTTTCGGAGTTTTGGTCTTTCGGGTAAAATTCTTTCGAAGTTTTGATCTTTCGGGGTAGTATTCTTTCGGAGTTGGGAGCGTTCTGATCATTCAAAGTTCGAAATTTAAACCCGGTCCCGTCTAAAAGTCAACATGCCCGCGAAAATGACTCCAGCGTCACCATTTTGTATAATTTTTTAATATAAATTTTGTTTTGTTCACTTGGAGACATGACTGTTAACATCCTTCAATATTATTATCCTCTTACTTGTACTTCCACCAAAAAAAAAACGTGAAAAATCGCTCAACTTTAGAAGTTTACAGTTACCCCTTAAGACGGGTGTGGACGGCACGAAAGTTAGTTCAGATTAGGTAAGTGCGGCTAGGTAGTAACATGAAAGGTTGATTGACAAAGACACCATGTTTTTTCGATTGGGAAAGGAAATACGTGAAAACCCGCACGGGCCTGCGTTGGACCTCAGGAACTGTCAAAAGTGACATGACACCTGCGCAGTAAAAAAAAAAGCGATTGCGAAAGCAACGGCCTGGAAGTTAATCTTCAAAATAAAATAATATATTCCCATTGCCATTTTTTGCGTCATTGAAATGTGCCTCGAAAAAGCGAAAGAAACGAAGAAAATCATGCTCGGCAGCTGCAGGATATCTAGTTGAGGAAAAAGTTATGCGAGAAAGCAGAAGTGAATTAAGGCTGAGAAAAAGATCGTGCCAAGTGAATATAAAGTGTACCGTGGAATATACGAGAGCTGGATAAAAAGAGGAATGCGCGGGTGTGCACAGGGTGGGTATGGTAGCAATTCATCATAAGTATCTGGTACCCGCGCGGTACGTATACATCACGAGAGTACGTGTGTGCGGAAGCTCCGGGACAAGCTGCGCAAGCTCAGGAGCGTGGAGAGCTTCGTCGTTCCGACAAAATCGCTTATTACATCGGTGAGCCGACCGTTCGGGAATGATAGGAGCATAGCGAAATTTCCTCCGATGGGGTGCGCGTAGTAAGCACGTGTATATTTTAATAACGTGTGGGCTCATCGTCAGTCGCGCAAATGAATGGGGCCATTAAGGACTTTGGAGCGTTGGTCACAATTCAAGATTAAATTTGAAAAAAAATATATGCTATCGTCTAGACTATAATGAGTCTTTACAAATTATTTAAACTTTTTTCGCCGCAAAACACCAGAGATAAAAAATAGTTTATGAATGTATTTTTACGTGCGGTTAGATGAGCAAGACGTTCACGCTACGGTCGACGTAATATTTTTTAGCTATTTAGCATGAAGATGAACCATTTCTAAAAACGGATTAACGCAAACTAAATGTTTGTAAATATTTAGAAAAAAAGCCCATCTTGCCCATCGTAAACCATAGACAGGGTGTCCTGTTATGCGTGAATTATGCTGCAACTGTCGATAGGTCAGATCATGTCCTACTATATGCTAGAATTTTTGTTTAGCAAAAGTCAAATGAAATGAAAAACGGTTCTTTACACGGTTTTTTAAAAAATACTCTTGGTCATTTGTTTTATTTAACAAAGTCTTCTCTTTAAACTTAAATGTTAATGGATAACACCACTCTAGCGGCAGAAAATGAGGCCTAACTTTGACAACTTATTTTGGGAATATGAAAAAAGGAATAGGGTTTTTTGAGAGAGTTTATTTAACACATATTAAAGCATAAAAAAATGTATTATAATTTTCATGCAAAATAGCAGCGACAGAGCCCATCATGAAAAACGTGTTTTTTACAAGAGCTTCGCGGGAGGGCGGTTTTCTCGTAAAGTATAAGACCCGGAACAAAAACCAAAAAAAATTGTAATCTATATATTATTAGTTATAGGAATACGTAGGGATTTTTTTATCAAACTCTGAAAAAATGGCGCTCTTTGAAAGAAATAAATCGATTTTTTGCCCAAAAAATAAGCAGTAAATTATTTATAACAAAAAAGTTTACATCTAATGAAAAAAACGGCTACTATCAAAATTTCAAATCGATCCACGCAAAGGTGTTCGAGTAATCCGTCCTCCCAGTTTGAAAAAAGTGGTTTCGAGAAAAATGCGTTTAAAGTTGTAAGAGGCGCCTGAAAGAAGTCCGAGGCGCTGCGGCAAAATCGATCATTGAACCTTTTAAAAAGAACCATTTCGCTACAGGACCCATTGCATATTGTTTTTATGACCCCAAAGTACTTGTTAAGCCAAAAAAAAAACAATTTTTCCAAAATTCTAGAGTGGTGTTATCCCTTAAGGAAACTTTGTGAAAAACATCTTTGCAGAATTTTCATACAAACCAATTCTAACGTCTGACTTTGATAGCCTGCGGTGTAAAAAAATGTACTACGCATATCGTGCCAATTACTCTAAAAAGTTGCTTAGTAAAGCCCAAAATCTCGAAAACCGTGGGACTTTCACTAAACTGAAATTTCAGCATATAGTAGGACATGGTCTGACCTATCGACAGTTGCAGGATTATCCATGGATAACAAGACACCTTGTATATTCAATATTGAACGATCAAGGTATGATAAAAAATTACGAATCTTGGCTGGCGAATGAAGATCGTTGCTGCCAATCTCAATGTCTGCGACGTTGCCATATTTCGGCAACACTTAAGGGGCTATACCTGTGTGAACGCTGAACATTTTGGTGATTTTCGGGAATTTTTTTGAAGAAAAATACTCAATTAAATGTTTTGGAAAATTAAGAATATATTTGACTATATTTGACCTATATTACATATTTTTTTCATAGAAAAATATTGAGATCCAAGCGACTTATGCGCTGCCTTTGGAGACGCAAAAAAAAGTTCCTCCACTGCTGACATGATTCCGACCGATTGAGTAGCTGAAAACGAAAAAGGAAAAAATGTCGTCAAACTGGAAGGGCTTTCCTGTACAATGACGTAGGATTTTCGAAAAATATCAAAATCTAACAAAATGGCGTAGTTATGAAAAAAGTCTGTTTTCTTGCCTATAAAATGGTCGTTTTTTTCAATGCCAAATCGTCAATTTTCATCCAATCAAAGATATCCTACGTCATTGTAGAGTAAATATATTCAAGTGTACTCAGTTCAAATTTCAAGTCAATCGGATAATTGCTCTTTGAGTTACAATGTTAGCAAATTTGAAAAATCTAATTTCGAGAAAAACGCGTTTAAAGATTTAACTATCGATTTTTGCAAGATAAAATGATATTTACCATAAAAACTGCTAATCAGCTATACCTGGCCCGTACAATGGACCCTCCTCTTCCTCGAATAATGCCTGCTGAGAGGCTGAAGCTTTTCACACTGGTATAGCCCCTTAATATTCATTAATTGTAATAATAAATAATCTCGTGACTTAAATATAAATAGGCATTATTATAAATGACTCAAAATTTCATTCTGCGTTGTATAACACATTCCCTGACGCAGTTTTTTCATAATAATCATCGATAATGTTATACTTTTTCAAGTTGGTAGTAACACGAAAGCTTTTCTTATTTACTTAATAAAAATTTATTAATACATAATTTTTCCCTTTAGTTATATATTTCATGAAAAATTAGCGTCTATATAATAAATCTATACCTCTTACGCATTTTTTGAGGTTCATTGAAAAAAAATGCATAAACCGTCATTTGACTCAACTGGACCACTCCACCTCCTTTAAAACGATGAAGCGGAAATCGTCTTCGCGAAGCGAATAAACAGCCCATATTTGAAGACGGAGCACGAGGTAATCCGAGTTTCCGATCGTTCTTTCCTCGGCGATAATCCTTCTCGTCGCGTCACTCGCAATATCGCCGCCCGTCTCCTCGCAATATATATTCGCCGGGTACACAAGTTTCTCAAGAATATCGAACGATGAGCGCATCATCTATGAGGTGGCCCATTTCTTTGGGAGAGGATTGGCGAGCCGGCATTTTACATACAATTCAGATATAGTCTTGTTAAATTTGAGTTTTTATAACGGATAGATTTTGGAAATTTTGAAAATTACGAAAATCGGCAAGGTGTCGAAAGTTTGAGTGTCGACGAAAAAAAAACAAATTTGATAAATGGATAAACGTGTGAAAAAATCATCCAACCAGATGATGGCAAATTTTATGACCTGTGCTCTGTCCGAATTTGAGGTTAATCCGCCGGATAGATTTTGAGAATGACGTTGAAGTTTGCATCGTTGAAAAACCACATTTTTTCGGTTCGTTTTTCATTTCTTTATTTTTATCATTATCCGGAGCATTTTCTTTGTAAATTGAGGTCGTGAATCTCTAATAAGAATACGCAAAAACGTTTGAGGAATTTTCACAGTCTAAAAGGGGCCAAAAAATCGGACAGTTGATAATAATTCATTTTCGTTGCATTGCAACGATGCAAAGTTTAACATCATTTTTAAGCTACGACATAAATCGTTTCATGAAACAAGGTTTCGAGAAAAATGTAAAAAATAAGGGTTGATCGCAGAGGGGCGGTTTACCGTAGCTTCGTCGTTCGTAATATTGTCATGGTGTTGAAGTTTGCATCGTTGAAATGCAATGAATTTGTTTCTTTTTCCAATTACATTCCTCATTTTTATTTATTATTTTACAAAATTATTTTTCTGCAGATTTAGATTGTATATTTCAAAATCAAGGTCCTCAAAAGTGTTTCAGCGATTTCTAGAGCTCAAATTTGACAAAAAAAATGTATCGCATTCCAACGATTAAGGCCTTAGGCCACTCTAGAGGCCGAGAAAATCGGCTTATTGGGGATTTTTTTTCAGAAAAACTACGAAATAAATCAAGATTACAAAAAAGGGTGTTTATCATACATATCAGTGACTGTATACAATAATTTTTTTGAAGCGATTAATTTCAAAATGGCGGCAGTGCAGCGTTTTTGCGATTACGTCTCCGTTTTTCCAGGGTTTTCGATTATTTATAAGAACTGCCATAGAAGTACGTAGAATTTTTTCGATATATTGATTTTTGGCCAAATGGCGCTCTTCTAAAGTGGAAAGTGAAAAATTTGCCTAAAAAATCGTCAGATAATTGTTAATAAAAAATGAACTATGCAATATAAAAAAAAAATCCTACGTACTTCCATAGACAATGTATTTTTCAAGATGTATTCAACATTTCAAGTGAATCGGTTGAAAATTGTCTGAGTTATGTTTCCGGCCAACTTAAAAAATGCAGTTTTGAGATAAACGCGTTTGAAGTTTCGAGTAGCTCACTGCGGACCAAGCGGCCGTGTACGAAAATTCGAAAACCGAGTACTTAGAGATTTTTCCCGGCCATAATCTTTCGGGACATCATTTTTGAGGTCCTAGGGAATCATTGAAAAAATCGATTTTTCAAAAATTCCAAAGTGGCCTAACCCCTCAATAGATCGTCACAGCTCGATAAAATTTTGATATTTTTACAAAATCTTCGTTGCAATTTGCAGTTAAAACCCAAGGCCATAAAACGACGATATAATTGCAACATGTATTCACCGAGTGTGCAAGTTTCTCAAGAATATGGAACGATCCGCGTATCATCTGCATGAGAGCCGGTCTTTTTTCTACCCTTCAAAATGAAGGTCTGCCCCGCGTTATAACGCTGAGTGCGTCCCGCGGGGGCCGCGATATCCCCGGGAGAATTCTCCGATGCACAGCCAAGAGTTATTCCATTATCGAAGAAGAGAGAGAGAGAGCACCGGAAAGACACGTGGCATACATTTAAGCTCGTTCACATACACTTTGTATACCCCGAATTACACGGGGAGGAAATTATACCAGGTTGGATGAGGAACATTCTCCCTTTGAATTAATTTCGGACCTGCCGTTTCGCCCGGTATTATACTCGTAATTGTAAGCCCCGCTGTTTCTACGTATTCCCGAGCACATCAATTTTTTTTTCGATGGAGCGAAAAAGGGCACCAGCCGGTGGGATAATTTCACGTGGGATTGAGACGCGAGTCTCTGCGCCTAATTCTTATAAGGTATCGATTTTTCTAATTTTTCGCGCAATATTTAGGGGTATGCCTAGTTGCAACAGTCGAAAAAAGCTCACTTTTTGGGATTTTTTTCGAAACTCGTGATGATAAATATCTGGAAAAATTTAGTATCTGAAAAAGTAACATCTGAAGAACACTGAACCTTTTTGTGGAAATATATTTAATTGGCTCTCCGCTCGTACAATTGCATTAAAGAGCATTAATACTAAGTTTCAAGTCAATCCGACCACGTATTTCTGTTACCATACAAACTTTCCCCTTAAGGAGTGAATTTCAAAAAAACGGTTGAATTTCATTAATTGCGTCTAGCAAATTTTTGGAAAGTGAAAAATTTGCCTAAAAAATCGTCAGATAATTGCTAATAACAAATGAACTATGCAATATAAACAAATTCTACGTACTTCCATAGACAATGTATATTTCGAGATATATTCAACATTTCAAGTGAATCGGTTGAAAATTGCCCAAGTTATGTTTCCGGCCAACTTAAAAAATGCAGTCTTGAGATAGACGCTGCTCAGAGACCCTTTTGAAATTAATCGCTTCAAAAAAATTACTGTGTACAATCACTGATATGAATGATAAACACCCTTTTCGTAATCTCGATTTATTTTGTAGTTTTTCTGAAAAAAAAATCCCCAAAAAGCCTATGTTTGGGCCTCTAGAGTGGCCTAACTCCTTAATTGGATTATGACAATAGGAAGGTTAGGATGATTTCGGGGGGGGGGGGGGGGGGTAAAAATCGGAAAAAATCGATCACGTAATATACGGACAGCTCCTTCCGAGAAAAAAGCGTTTAAAGTTTCGAACGACGCTGCGAGCGTTCCGACGGGCGTCAACATAACGCCTATAAATCTGTCGATTTTGATCCGATCACCTCAAAATTTTCAGGTAACATTTTTAAGACGATATACTGTCGAAATATATTAGTGTTGAAAAAAGTGCATTTTCGACTTTTACCTCTAGCCATAACCCCTTAATTAAGTCAATCATCGTAATTCCAAAAAGAAGACTAACGTTTTTTTGCCGTGTTCCTTCGTTTGCCATTTCGCAATTTCACGATCTCATCCTATTCACATTTACCCCAACCTTTTCGAGTTAGTTACCGATTTTCGATTTTTCGTGCGTCACATTCGACCGGACTTCCGAAAAAACGGATTCCCTTGTTTTCAGAATATTTACAATTTTTTACGTTATTCTAATTCTCACGACCGAGCGGTCACCCATCCAAATATTGACCCGGCCAGCCCGGCTTATCACGCGTCCTCTATCGGCGATTCTCATCGCTGTTGCTTGATTTATTTCCGAACGAAACGAGCGAGAAAATTCAGTATCCTCGATTCGATGTTGAATTTTTCCCCCTCGATACACAGGAGGTCGGAGTACGAGAGTGGTGTACGCAGGAGCAAAAGGGGGTTGGAATACGTCCCGTGAGCTCTGAATAAACGATGTCAGCCGCTCGCCTCGCGCTTCTCCTTTTTTCACCCCATCCCTTTTCGTATTCCATGGATGAATTCGAGTAGCGTGTCACGATGGTATTGCCTCCTCGACTTTAGGCCGGCTCAGCCACGCGTTTTGAATTATTCCTTCAAATTATCCGCGCGCAAAGCCAATCCGGCCTGCATCCAATGCCGTACAAATTGACGGCAACGTAGGCGAATACACGCAAAATGTCTTTTTTTCTGAACATTATTAAAAACGAAAAATGATAAAATGAAAAATAAAGAAATGAAATAATAATATACAGGGTGTCCCAGAACTGAATGCGTTCCCTGAAATGGGGGGTTGGGGGTGAAATTCTGAGTCGATTGATATAAGCATGTGTGAGTCTCAGATCAACCCCTGAATTATTATCAATTTTTAAAGGCGAGCCAATCAGGTGCGTCCGATGAACCAGCGTATCGCTCGTACACAGGTTCATCGGACGCACCTAATTGGCCCGCCTTTAAAAATTGATAATAATTCAGGGGTTAATCTGAGACTCACACATGCTTGTATCAATCGACTCGGAATTTCACCCCCAACCCCCCGTTTCAGGGAACGCATTCAGTTCTGGGATACCCTGTATACAGGGTGTCCTGTTATGAATGGATAACCCTGCAACTCTCGATAGATCGGGTCATACCCTACTATATGCTGGACTATCAGTTTAGTAAAAGTCCCACGGTTTTCGAGATTTTGGACTGTATGTAATTTTAAAAAAATCATCTGCTTTTGGTTTTTCCCATGCCATTTTTACAAATCATTTGAAGCGACAATAACTAAGCAACTTTTCAAACTAAGTGGCACGATATGCGTAGTACATTTTTTTAACATTATAGGCTTCAGATGTTCGAATTAATTTGTATGAAAATTCTGCATAAGATCTGCTTTCATAAAGTTTCTTTAACATTTGAGGTTGAATATAAGACTTTTCTAGATAAAACTGATAACCAAGAGTATATTTTTTAAACCGAGTCAAAAGAAGTTATCATTTGTAAAAATGGCATGCGAAAAACCAGACGATATTCATCTCGAAAACTGTGGGACTTTTACTAAACTGGAATTCTAGCTTATAGTAGGACATGATTTGATCTATCGACAGTTGCAGGATTATCCATTCATAACAGGACACCTTGTATATAATAAATAAATAAAATAAATAAATGAAATTAAATAAAAAGTATTGGCGAAAAGTAATACTGCTTTCGATTCTTTTTTATCTTTATATAGAAGTGTCTTTTTATTATAGAAGTCTCAAGTGTCATCGAGAAAATTTCACTGTCCAAATTCTCGAAACCGATGCTTGCAGCAAGACATCAACAAAAAAAAATAAAGGAGATCTTTGAAAATGTAGGCGATTATTTTTCAAGTCCCCGCGCCGCGGTAGATGGAACGAGACAAGACCGCAAAGTATTGTGACAAGGTGACGTCGATTGCGCCTGAAATTCGGCGTATGCGCCCACCGATTTATTAAAAGCATCCGATGCGAGCAGAACTGCAGTTGCCCGTGCATTAAATTGAAAGTGATCCGCCGGTCTCGCGCGTTACATTAATAATATCGCCGAGAGATAGCAAGGGGGGGAGATCGCGAGTACGTCTCGATTTGCGTGTAGCCGAATGACCCGTGGCAGATGAAACGACTCCAGCGATATATATCTTGGGGCCGATGCGAGATTGAAATTTGCATTAAATACTATTATATTAATTACGCACTATACTACGGCCGATGCGGTAAATCAATCCCGAAAACAATAATACCAATAACGATAACACACAACAAAAAATAATTGTGACAATCGACATTCGGGGTCGGTCCATGTGAAGGCCCATGTCGGGTCGCCTTCACCTCGTCCAATACTCGGATGGGTGGCCGCTCAGCTGCGAACTGGCTACGCATCGACTACCGAGTGGGAGGCAATTTTATTGAACGCATCCGAAATAAATAAATGAGTGGTCATCGTAGCAATAATTTGTTTAATAATAATGATAAACGATAATGAATTGAATAATAAATAATAATTAATAAAAAATAATATGACAAATAATAGTAATGAATAATAAAAAATAAAATAATGAATAATAATAATAATGCTTTGATCCAGTCTTAAGCAGTAGTAAGTTGGTATCGCTGAGATAATAATTTCTATGACAATAATAATAATAATAATATATCGATCCTTTCCTAAGCAGTACCGTAACACGGGGTTGAATTGACATTAAGGGTAACGTTGACAGTTTTTAGGGCTACTTTAACAGAGCGCTAAAATACACTTTGAATGTGTGCGCATTTAAATAGTGTTCAAGTTTATTATAATGTTGCTAAAGTTGATTGCAATATTGCTCAAGTTGATTCTCATCTCAATGATAACTATAATACTGACCAAGTGCCTATAATAGTACCCTAGGTACTTGATATTTTTATGCAAAATGTTTCGTTAATAAAGATGACAATTTGATTGTAAAAAATCGTTGTTTTTCATTCAATTCCATGTATAATACTGAAAATATTTTTTTTTGTCAAAATGATGTCAAAGTAACCCTTAATCTTTGACATAAGTTGCATTTCAATGCCTTGTCAAAGAAACCCCACTCTCGAGGTTACTTTGTCACGTTTTTTAAATATAAAGTTGTGAGTAGATGGTGGGGCTTGACTTTCTTTGACATTTGATAGCCAAAGGACACATTGTTCTATTGGAGCAAAAAAAGTTGGAATATAGAATGTTAAAAAAAAGTTCCCTACAAAAAACTTCCAAAACCTGTTCAAAGTAACCCTATTTTACGGTAGTGAGTGGTCATTCCTGCGATAACAATTTCCATAACAGTAATTATAATACCAATAATACTTTGATCCATTCCTAAGCAGTAATGAGTAGTCCTCGCTGCGATAATCATTTCTATCATAATAACAATAATAATAATAATGTATCGATCCGTCCCTATGCGGTAGTCAATGATGCCATGATCATTTCTATAAAAATATTATGAGTGATAATAATGCATTAATCGATTTTTAAGCGGTGAATTATTTATTTTTTCACGACTAGACAAACGCGATTTTAATTGTGTGTTGGGGACATGATCGCGCGGGCGCTGACATCTCGTGGAAGAAGATTGTGAAAAATTGGAACTGCGAACTAACGCGCTTGATCTGTGAGCCGTGGATTTTCAGAAAATCGCACGGGTAATGAACCGAAAAGCGATATGAAATTAAACTTGCCAACAGAACCTCGTGGAACAATCATTAAATATATATCTATATATATACGTAGGATTCCTCCGCGCTGGCTTAATTGCAAACTAATGAAAGCTGGTAAAGCCGAGCGCCTCTCTCCCCCCACCAATCCTAATGCTGAATGTTCGTTTTCCCTCTCTCACCCTCTCCGCGAGTTCGCGTACGATATATCGGGCCTTTCACGTGGCATTTTCTCGACGATAATTATCGCTAAACGTCAATTGTCATATTCCTCCGATGTTCACGTACATTTGAAAATCTCAACAGTGAGTTCGGACGATTTTTTTAACAGTCGAGTCGAAAACAGCTCGTTTTTTTTTAAATCGCGAGTATCGTGAAACAAATGATTAAGGGGTCTTCTCACTTTAGATGCTAAAAATGGCTATTTTCATGAATTTTTTTGTTTGGTTGATTTTATAGAGATTGAAAAGTTGTTATACTTAATAAATACACTTTCGAAATACATTTAAAAGAAAATTATTTATTTAAGTCACTATTTATAGACGAAAATGGTAGTTGAAAAAAATACCCAAAAAATTGTAGGCCGGCGCTGTTGATGAAATCTCGAAGATGGATCATCCGAAACAAAAAAAAATCAAACGGTTTTAGATTCAGTACGTCGCGCATATCATACGATTTTTTATATATGCAAAAATAACAAAATGGCGGACATTTTTCGAAAAAAACGTGTTTTTTTGCCGTTTTTGGCGACAAAAAAAATAGTAAATATCAAAATTTAAAAAAATCATTGGTATGCGATATAGGTATAGTTGTAAAGAATATGTGGTTAAAATTTCATAAGGATCGGAGAAAAATCCGTTTAAAGTTTGTTTGGGTCACATAAATACATACAAAAATTATTTTTTATGTATTTCGAAAGTGTATTCATTAAGTGTAACAACTTTTATAACAATATCTATAATATAAACCTATAAAAAAAATCATGATAATAGCCTTTTTTAGCATCTAAAGTGAAAATACCCCTTAATTTTTTTCCGTGTACCCACCATGGTTGGCAAGAAAGTGTTTGCGTTTTATCACCAAAAATAAAATAAAATTGATCATTCATTTCAAGACTACTCTTTATAAATAAAACGCAAAGACTTTCTTGTCAACCTAATACTTTCGAGAAAAAAACGTTTAAAGCTTCACATGACGCCCGGAGCTTTCCGACGGGCGTCAACATAAAAACCTATAAATCTGTCACTTTCGATCCGATCACCTTGAAATTCCCAGCGAACACTACAAGATAATGTCAAAATACATTCATTTTGGAAAAAAGTGATTTTTCGATTTTCACAAATAGGCATAACCCCTTAACGGGGTCCTCTAGTTTCTCGGCTGTTTGTTTTACGGCTTTTTCAATAATTTTTTACGGGCAAAGCATCGAAATAATCAATCTCATTATTTTTGCATAATCTTTATTAACATTTAAATAAGCTTTACAAATTTTTTGAAGTCAAAATACATAATAGAATAAAGGTTATAATGGCCGACAGGAAGACATCAAGTAAAAGAGGTGCTTGACGGTGACCAAGATTGCGGCTGTTCTACTTATCTGAAATCAAAAAACCAAACGGCATTTTAATCTTCATATTTAAGACTAGCGATTGAACTAGAGTGAATTCTAAATTACAAAAATTGACTTTTTTGTACACTTTTGAAAATTACATTCTATTTTTTACTCATTTTTTCTTAAGTTTTTTGCTCGTACAAAAAAAAACTATCGAAGCAATCATGATAATCCTAGTTCAATCGCTGGCTTGTAACATATTAAAGATGCTGTATAAATTTGAACAAGATCGGTGCAGTAGTTTCTGAAATATCGTGGTCACCGTTTCGAAAAATGGTGTTTCGAGAAAAACGCGTTTGAAAGTTCGCGCATGCGATTTATACTTGTGAACCACTTCGAATATCGAAAAATCCTTTGGCACACATTTTCTACACATGTTGTAGATGTGATTTATGAAAAAAAAAATCGATTTTTTCGACCCGAGAAACTAGAGGACCCCGTTAAACATATATATTCATCGGAATTTCCGGGAAAATTTCAGGGAACTTTCATAAAATGATATACTGTCAAAATATATCAGTTTCGAAAAAAGTGATTTTTCGACTTTCACAACTAGGCATAACCCCTTAATCAAAATAGCTCCTCAATAAAGTAAAATAAAATAAAAAAATCCCTGGCAAACATCGGACCCAGTCGATTCGTCACGAAAAGCCCCGTGCACGATAAATTTATATCATCCTCGTGGCTTTTCTCTCCCGACGAGAGATCAGCGAGAAAAAAATCCTCCAAAGCGTATTGCAAAATGTTTCTTCACTTTATTTTTTTCATTTGATTTTTTGTCCACGACCGACATTTTAGTGGCGGGACGCGCGGAGAATTCGCAGTCCTCCTCTCCGCGACTGCATAAATCCCGATTGCCTCGAGAGTCAGCTGTAAAGTCGTCGCGAGCAACATTTGTAATTTTACGAGATCGCCTGTGGCACGTAGCCTGTGCCTCGGACAAATTTTCAATTTCGCCGCCGTCGACGTCTGCTCTCGTGCCCAGACGAGGGCCTCTTATCAATAATAAAATAACGGAGGATCCGAAATACCGCGAGCTTACGAATGGATTATGCATGTAACTTTGTGGAGACGCGCGTGCATAGGTGTGAGTGTGTGCTTGAACTTCCGAGAGTACCAAGTAGGAAGAGCTTTTACAGCATCGTTAAAGATACGCGGTGGGGAATTTTGTACGATTGTCTTCTTGTATATAAAATACGAGGGACGTTTAGTTCACCATCGTTGCTTTATAGTTGCGCAGCCCCGAGGCTCCTATAAACTCGAACAAACCCAAACACGTGCTCGCCGCGTACACCAACGTCAAATCCCTGCGCAAGGACCAAACGGAGTGCCCATATAATTCGAGAATTGGCAGTAAAGAAGATGTCCAGCTACGAAAGTGGAGCTGGAGTTCGTACACGGCCAGGCGATAAATTGTACGATCTTTTGCTTCGCAGACGCGAGAAACTTAAGGCCTTAGGCCACAGTAACGGGTATAAAATCATGTGCGATTTTATCAATTTTTTTTTCGTATGAAAAAGTGATTCACTCATAAAATGAATTACACATCTATTTAGTATGAATATCAAGCTACTAGAAAATATATATATTTTTTTTTCGATGTACAAAATGACCGACGACTAATGTTTTCTTTTGTTATCTTTATTTAGGCCGCTCTCGGCGTGACATTTAGCGTCCACATTTTTTTACCTAGAACAAAAAACAAAAATTCTCGTCAATCTACATTAGAATACCTAGAGAAGTACGTACGGAATTTACAGAATATTGTTTTATTCAAAAGTTGTAGGTATTTGAACTTAAGAAATGAATTTTCAGTGAAAATTTTCGATATAACTGCTTATAAACTGCTCAGAAAATGAAAAGTTTTCGATTAATCAGAAATTCCGTACGCATCCGTGCGGAAAACTGATAGGGCATCCCTAATAAAAATAAGGGCCTTTCAGGGCTTCCCTAGTCCTTTCCCTAGTAGGGATTTCCACAATGTTCCCGACTTGGCCATTATAGGGATAAACCTGTAGGGATTTCCACAATAGGCCCAGACTTGGCCAGTATAGGGACAAACAAGTAGGGATATCCACAATAGGCCCAGATCTGACTATTTTAGCGATAAACCAGTATAAATAGCTTAGGCTATATGGTTGATAGTACTTCAATTATTCAAATCGATTATATACATCGATCAAATAATAATATCGAACGCAAATTGGGAAAAAGCGTAAGGGCATTATCAAATAAAAAATCAACGATGAACACAAATATGCAGACAAACATCAGACAGTATTTATTTATCAAATTAAAGAAACCTTTTACATAGATACAAACAATTACTGATGGTTTCACTCATACATGGAGTAATGCTAGCGCATAAGTGTGAACAGTCCCAACCGGTTTTCTCGACATTTTTATAGCAACTAATTTCCGCTCAATACTCATCATAGGGAAAATTATTTTTTCTGAAGACTTCGCTGATATTTTCCATTCATAAACTTTATCTGACTGTGTAGGATAAGTAAATAAATTGGTCTTTGTTTTCCAGATCTTTCCCTCAATGGAAATAGATTCTAGTGATTCAGTAGACCCATATATTTTTTTTAATTTCTACTACACATCCATTGCTTAGAATGGATTATTTTTTGTATTAATTTTGTCATGGCAGATTGTCATAAAGGCTCACATGCAAATACGCAATCACATTTCTACGCGCGCACACATACATACACATGTACTCACGCCCACACCTATGCACATAAACAATTACATAAAAACAAATACAGATATACCCTGACGCATTTAACATACACGTATATCCACTGATACGGATATTTTATGGCGCTGAAATGGTTATGATGAGGCGCCGTTGAGGCATTTTCAGGGCGCTAAAATGGTTTTGATGAGGCGCCATTGAGGCAACTTATAAGGCCCCGGTCGTTGCGCCTTTAATGGCCCTTGTTGACAAAGTGTGACCGGCCGCTAACGGCCCTCATGTGGCTTCCAGGTTAGGGCGCGAATAAAGTTAGGGGAATATTATTGGGGCCCGATCACAGCCCCAACTCAATTTCCGCACGGGTACTTCCCTGCGAAATGCAATTAGGAACATAACTTTTAAATTTGAAGTAAATCGAGTGAAAATTGTTGAAGTTATTTGTCACGCCAATTGGAAAAAAGCTGTTTCGAGAATTTTCGAGTAGTCGGCCATTTTGTACATTGAAAAAAAATACATATATTTTCAAACAGCTTGATATTCATACTAAATAGATGTGTAATTAATTTTATGAATCACTTCTTCATACGAAAAAAATTGTTAAATTCGCACATGACTTTATACCCGTTACTGTGGCCTAAGGCCTTAAGGCATTTCCTCACTTTACAATTTTTAAGAAACCGATTATTTTAATTACATTTTTCGAAAGTATACATATCCAAAAGTATCATACGAAAATTTTATGAAGATCGGAGGAGTCTAACTGTATTTTTGTGTGACCTTTACTTTACTAACTGAGTACGTTTATCTGCTCGTTAAAAACTTCAAACGCGTTTTTCTCGAAACAACGTTTTTCGACGGCTTGTTGATGAAATCTTCGAAACTACTTAACCGATCCTTATGAAATTTTAACCACATATTCTTTACAACTATGGCTATAGCGCATATAGAAGATTTTTATGAATTTCGATATTTACTTTTTTTTGTTTGCCAAAAACGGTGAAAAAAACACGTTTCTTTTTGTTTTTTAGAAAAATGCCCGCAATTTTGTTATTTTTGCATATATCAAAAATCGTATGATATGCGCTATAGCCATTAACATACTGAATTTTAAATGATCCATCTCCGAGATTCCATCAACAACGCAGACCTACAATTTTTTAGGACATTTTTTTAACTGCCATTTTCGTCTATAAATAGTGGCTTAAATAAATAACTTTCTTTTTTAAATAGATTTCGAAAATTCATTTATGAAGTGTAACAATTTTTATATCAATATCTATAATATAAGCCTATCAAAAAAATAATAAAAATAGCCTTTTTAGTGTCTAAAGTGAGAAGACGCCTTAAAAGTCTTTTTCGTTGTCTTGTCTTTTTTCGTTGTTTGGCAAAAATGATAAATTTGAGAGACTTTAAGGGTCTCGACTGAATGAGGAGCTTCGTGTGCCCGAAAATGGAGCAGGAAAGAATATTTTGGAAATTAAAATAAAAAGATTGGCAGATGTAGAGGATAAGTGAAATTTATAAGCTGCATGAAATTGAAAAATTAAAGTCAGTACATGGCTGAAAAAAATTGAAGCTCATAAGCAGTACAACAGAGCAGTAGAGCACACTTTAAATGATTTAATTCGTCATTTAAGCAATAGAGCCGTACAAAATAATTTAAATTAAATCTTTTAAATTATGGTTATAAGCTTTACTGCTTATGAGCTTCAAATTTATTCCACCAAATACCAACTTGAAGGGGCACTGTGATAGGATGAAAAAACTGAATCTTTATTTGTTGCATTTTTCAACTCTATTCCATAATAGAACTGATATCCAATTGCTGGTAAAGTCGATTTTCACTGTATCGACTCAGTACAGCGCTCGGTGTGCGCGCTCTAGTAGGGGCTACCCGCTGCGCGCCTCTGACAGCTATTGGGAACGGCTATTTTTAATTTCATACCTGAGTATACTCATAAACACGTATACATTGTCTACATAGTAGTAGTCTCTCTTTTCACTGTGTGAGTAAAAGGACGCTCTACCGGTTAATATTGTATAATAAAGTATAGTAAACTTAAAACGCGGCTTTCTCGAAACGACTTCTTTCACCTGTCGTTGGTGATTTCGGAAAAACGGCTTAAGCAATCGGGCTAAAATTTGTACTGCATATTCAGCATATGTATGGCTATAACCCGAACTAGGATTATTAAAAAATATCAATCTTAACTTATATTTTCGGCCAAATTATGACGAAAAAAACGTGTTTTCCGAATACTTTTCCGAAATAACAACCCCATTTTTTTGTTTTTCAATATAAAATAATAATCCCAGTTCAGGCGATCGCGACACTCATACAAGTTGAGAATCTTTTTGAATTTTTTGTTTCCAATAGGAAACAAAAAATATTTGTTTCCAATAGGAAACAAAAAATTCAAAAAGATTCTCAACTTGTATGAGTGTCGCGATCGCCTGAACTGGGATTATTATTTTATATTGAAAAACAAAAAAATGGGGTTGTTATTTCGGAAAAGTATTCGGAAAACACGTTTTTTTCGTCATAATTTGGCCGAAAATATAAGTTAAGATTGATATTTTTTAATAATCCTAGTTCGGGTTATAGCCATACATATGCTGAATATGCAGTACAAATTTTAGCCCGATTGCTTAAGCCGTTTTTCCGAAATCACCAACGACAGGTGAAAGAAGTCGTTTCGAGAAAGCCGCGTTTTAAGTTTACTATACTTAATAACCAGGTAATAACCTGGAGAGCGCAAATAATCAACGCTATCAGCATACTTTTTTTCATGCCTTTGCACGATTTAAAATTGTTCAATAAATATACATTTATACGCAAAAAAAATGTTTTCTATTCTGTAAGAGTGTACTTTCAAGCGAAAAAAAAGTTTGTACCGATACATGCAACAGTTGAAAAAGAAAAATTACGAAAATAGCTTATGTTTTTAGTCGTCACGGTAGAATAGTCCCTTCATTTTTAAAAAAATTTAAATTTTAAATGAAAAAATTTTAATTTTAAAATAATTTAAATTAAAGTATCCACTGCTCATTCTTTGTAATTTTTTTTTACTTGTTTTAATGGCGAGCAAAATATGAATTGTCCAAGTGACAGCGCGGACTCAAAAGTAGTCAAGCCCCCCACAGTCGACGCGTCCAGTCCCGAAGAGGTAAACTCCCTTCAATTTTAATCCTCGGTCCAGGAAGATACGATAAAAAAAATTGCCGCCCCCGCTAACAAGAATATTTATCGCGGCTCTTTCGTGAAAGGATTTCCTTGTCGTTAGAGCCCGGCGAGCCGTCTCTCTCCTTCGTACTCACACACAAGGGTCGTCGGGCACGGGGCAGGGGTACGAATTATTTATGCAATTTTAATGAATATGGAAAATACTCGCTCGTCCCTTGGCAAGCGCCGTTGGACCTCGACAATTTTTCTCTCTTATTTGTCAGCTATAATTCGCGCTTTACTTCTCCCGATATATATTTTTATGCGCTCTCGCGCGGGGCCATTATTTTCTCGATTATTTCGCAATAGCGCACTATTGACAGCTCGATTTTAAACGCCTCGGGCTCTACCCTGAATCCAATATTCTCACGAGATTCGACACACATTTTCGTCCTTCCATTTTATTCTCAGGTCGCACATATTTCTATTTTCGCAAAATAAAGACGGTTTTTTTTATGCACATATTTCTGGTTCCAGCACAATAAAAACCATTTTTTTTTTCACTGTACATATTTCTGTCACTGGAAAATAAAAACGTATTTTTTTTCACTGTGCATATTTCTGTCCCAGCAAAATAAAAACACATTTTTTTACTGCAGATATTTTTATTTCAGCAAAATACAAACTGGCGTTTTCACGTATTTCTATTTTGCCAAAATAAAAACGTATTTTCTCGAGGGAAGAAACTTCGTTGGTAAAATATGATTGAAAATAATAGTTCGGTAAGTAGTTCGAAATGATGGTAGAATTTTGAGTGCACATCGAGACAATAATCTCGCAAAGCACCTGCTCAAAGTTAAGCCCCACTTCCCACTGAGCTTCGCCCTTATATTTCCCTCATTTTTCTTCTCCTTCTATCTCAATAGCGAGCGATATAGAATTCAGTTGAGTAGTTTCTCCGCCCCCGCATTTATATCCCTGACGAAAAGGCTTTCACTCCGATGAATAGAATGCATATATATATATATATATATAATAGGAGGTACACGGGAGTACATTATGTATTTCGTGGTACCGTTTTGGGGAAAGAGTATACGTGTCTGCGTACAAGTTAATACAAGTATGCATACGGGCATCCAGGGGAAAAATGGCATAAACTTCGACGTCGAGCAAATTCACCCTCCGAATCTAGTAGCACAACGCTTACTGAATACCGAACGTTGAATTTCCCAAAACCAGAGAAAAGGTGTTCTCATATTAATATATTTGTCAATTTTTATTATTAATGATTCCACAATTAATAATTGCACAATTAATAACTTGTAAATAAATCAAAACAACGGATATGAAATAAAGTACGAACATGATCGTCTATTAAATATTAATTTAATTTTAATTAAATTAAAGGGGTTAGGCCACTCTAGAGGCCGAAGAATAGGCATTTTGGGGATTTGTTTTCCGAAAAACTACAAAATAAATCGAGATTACAAAAAAGGGTGTTTATCATACATATCAGTGACTGTGTACAATAATTTTTTTAAAGCGATTAATTTCAAAATGGCGGCTGTGCAGCGTTTATCTCAAAACTGCATTTCTTAAGTTGGCCGGGAACATAACTCAGACAATTTTCAACCGATTCACTTGAAATGTTGGATATGTTTTGAAAAATACATTGTCTATGGAAGTACGTAGAATTTTTTTTATATTCCATAGTTCATTTATTATTAACAATTATCTGACGATTTTTTAGGCAAATTTTTGGAAAGTGAAAAGTTTCGTCAGATAATTGTTAATAACAAATAAACTATGCAATATAAAAAAAAATACGTACTTCCATAGACAATGTATTTTTCAAGATATATTTAACATTTCAAGTGAATCAGTTGAAAATTGTCTGAGTTATGTTTCCGGACAAATTAAAAAAGCAGTTTTGAGATAAACGCTGCACAGCCGCCATTTTGAAATTAATCGCTTCAAAAAAATTATTGTATAGAGTCACTGATATGCATGATAAACACCCTATTTCCAATCTCGATTTATTTTGTAGTTGTTCTGAAAAAAAAATTCCCAAATGCCTATTTTTTCGGCCTCTGGAGTGGCCTGAGGCCTTAATTCCAATTTCATTTCATTTTAATATTGAATCAATTTCAATTCAATGTTCATTTGATTTCCATTTAATTTCAAGTAGCAGTAGTGTATTCCACATGTATATTGTGGTGTAGATGTATATGTACATAGATTCACAAACTTCCATCCATTCTCCGCTTTCCTTTTTAGATTATACAATTTAATTTTGATTTCATTTTAATTTAATTTTTATTTTCAATTTCATATAACCTTAATCTTATTTTAATTTAAGTTCAATTTAATTTAATTTCAATTTCAGTTTAATCTAATTTTAATTTTATTTTCATTTCATTTTAATTTAACTTTAACTCAACTTCGTCGTTTCGATAATGTTCGCAGCAAGCTTGGTTGGAAATTGGGTCTCCAGTCGGTGACGGGTGCACTATCGTTGGCCTTCTTCCTCGGTCTCATATATCGTAGCGCCGCCCTCTACCATCCCCAGCGGCGGGCCATACTGCATCTCAAAAATCAACGGAGCAAAGTTAAGGAGAAGAGATCAGCGTCGAAGCCGCCGCGTCAGCCGCTCGTCGACCTCAGCCCTTTGGGATGTCGACCTGTCAGAATGCTCATGCTCGCCGCCGGTGCGGCCGGCTTTGGTCTCTACACACCCGCATTCTACATCGTAAGTGATGCGCACGAAAACACAAAAACAATCAAGAATTCGCACGAATAGTTTTTACGTCGGTGAAAGGACTTTATACATACATACATACATACATACATACATACATACATACATACATACATACATATATATATATATATATATATATATATATATATATGTATATGTATGTATGCATGTGTATATATATATATATATATATATATATATATATATATATATCTATGTAAAAGGGTACTTGTCGGGACCGAATGTACATATTGTAACAACCATGTACATAGCTTCACAATAGCATTTATAAGTGTACATAAGCATCCAAATTGACATGTATATCCCAATAAGAGTGATATAATCGATTTTATAGTTTATATGTAAAACGGTTAATAGGAGGACCGCCATTTTTTTACGTACTGTTACTTGCTGGGTCCAGGAATATTGCAAAAAAATGAGTGGATTTATGCTAAACTAGTTAGGAGCACTGTCCTACCTAAGTAAAATAGTTAGGACAAATAGTTGACAAGCCGTCACCATAGACCCGACATAGCAGACGAATGGCAACATTAAAACAACATTACAACAAAAATTTTTTTTGTGTAAATCGTAAATGGACTTTTAAACGCATTTTTCTCAAAACCGTATTTTTTAAATTGGCTTCCATGATATCTCAAAAACTATTGAACGGATTTAGCTCAATTTTTTATGGTATAGTACAGTTTTATGGTATGGCCTATAGTGCTCACCCGAACTAGAATATTTCTGATATTTGCCATAGTTTTTTAAGCTGTAAAAGTCGAAAAAAATTACGAAACTTGAAACTTTTAAAACCGTGTCAAAAATGCAATTTTCGATATTTTAACTTCACTCTCGTTCCGGCGATAGCCTCTGCTCTACAAATTGAAATGCCGTTTCATTTTTAAATTCAGATGAGCAAAACCTCCGAAATCATGACAGCCGACAACCAATTTTTTTCTATTATACATGAGTGTCTTCCAAATGGTGTAAGGTCTATTCAACTCGTTATTTTTGTTTGATAACATTCTGAGAGACTGTAAAAGTGTTAACAAATGTATGGTAAAAATTCAAAGATAGTGCGTTTAATCATTCATCAACAACATAAAATCCCAATATAGTGAAAAAAATAGCTGTCACCCCGTTAATGTTTCAAAGCTGGATATTTGGAATTGGTGCGCTAATAAACGCATCACTATTTTCTTCGTTTTTGCCATTTCATTGTCAATTAAGTCTATAGATTTAAAAAATCACAAGCTTCATAACTTTTTAAGAAAACCATTCATTTTGTTTTTCCATTTTCACGTATTTCCTTCGCTGTCTTGAAAATGTATAAGCTCTTCGCTGAAAGGGTAAACACATATTCGATAAACATTACAAAGATTGAATAAAATTATGCTGGCAGTTTCTTAAAACTGCAAAGCCAAGAACCACAACACTCGTCAAGACCCCAAACTGTAAGCAACATGCACCTTTATAGGAAAAAAATGGTTTCGATAAATATATCGACGTGAAATGGAACAAAGTGGTACCAGTTATTTGAGTAGACTCCAATGTCCCCACATTGACCTATACGACATTTGCAATGGTACCGTTTTGTACCATTACGTGTAGATGTACACGTCGAAAATATTCTTTCTCGCAAAGGTGCATGCTGGAACCACAAATCATACAATCATCTGCCTGGTCCCCGTATCATCCATTAGGGATTAGAACCGGTACCGGCATATACCATTACACGCAGTCGTACAGCATCAAACTATTCTTTTTCGTAAAGGTATATTTGAGGACCGCAACCCGGCCGGTCCTCATATTATTCATTACGAAACGAAAACGGTACCGATATATACCATTACACGTGGTCGTACAGTATCAAATTATATTTTTTCCCAGAGGTACAGATCAGGACCACACTTTGCACGATCGAGATCCAGAGCTTGTTTCATAAATACGCATAACCTTGGAATTTCAAATAATCGAGCTTTGGTTTATTGTATTGTCTTATTGCGTAGAGTTTTGACTTTGATTTGGTTTACATATTTTGTGAAAGTTACAAAAATTGACCGAGATATGACGATCTTAGTGGATCAGGTCAGAACGTCCCGTTGCGTTAGGCGCAGGCCACACAGAAGAGACGTCAGGCGAGGACGAGGCGCGGACGCGAATTTCCAAAATATATAGAAGCGACGGGGCGCGGACGCGACTTGAGACGGTTATCTATATGAATTTGGCAATGAATTTGGCAACCGACTTTACAGACCTAAACATTGATACGAAAATTGTATACCGAGAAAGTGGCTTTAATATTTTTTCCTCTCTTGCGTTTATCTCGAAAGTACACTTTGCAATTTGGCGTACGTCATGTCTCAAAATTTAATCGTCCAATTTACTTCAAATTTGGATTGGCCATATTTTATAACCTTTCCTTATATTTTATGTCCTTTTATTTTAATACAGTGAAATTTATACAATTTTTCAAATTTCGAAAAGGTATCGGGTGAATTTGTAGCTTTACCCTTGTACGAAACGTACTTTTTTCCATTTTTTACTTTAGATCAATCCACTTACCGGAATCACGTACGCGACCGAGCTGTGCGGAGCCCTAAGATTGAATAACAATGATTATCATCCCAAACCCGAGACGAAATGAAAAATTGAAAATCGACCTGTTTTGATAACTCTAAGGTTTTGCATACCTCTTAATAATACATTAATTGTACTTGCCTAATAAATTAATGAAAATATTAATATTTTGACGATTTGAAAAAGAAAACGTGCATCGGTTTTCCCCGCTCGGTTTAATTAATCTATCTTTTAAATGGATACATTTTTAATAGGTAGATAAAAGAGAAATGGATAAATAAACTCTATATCTTACGTTAATATATTATTTTGTTCCCCCACGATGCTTGTTTTGCGTATTATTTCGTAGACGGTACTAATCCTACGTTGACATACTGCGTCATTGTGACCCAGATGGACTTTTAGTAAAATGCTCACTTTTACAAAATTGAAAATTTTTCATTATTTTTAAAAATGATTCGAATTTACATTTTCCTAATTTCAATTACACAGACATATTAAGAAATGTGCAAAGTGGATCCCTGATTATTTTCAATAAAAATCCATTGAAGGCTTGTTAATGCCAGGGAAAATATTAGACAGGTTTACTTCAAATATTATATCAAGCCCCAAAACGATGTATTGAACCAGTAGCGTGATTCTGTAACTCGTTATAACTCGATAGCGACAGTTTTCGTTATCGATAAATAATAACAGCATATCGCATGCATAATCACAGAAGAATTATGCTACAGGGCTCGCCCAACGATCGGATCGGTTATGGTCGTGAAACGTCCTTCTGGGAAAAGAATAGTTCAATTGCGTACGTTCGCGTGTAATGGTACTGTAATAAACTGTTACACCGAAGTTTTGTAATGGGTAATATGGGGACAAAATGGATATTCGTGGGATGTGCGGTCCCAACATGCACCTTTATAGAAAAAATGGTTTCGATGAATATATCCACGTGAAATGGTACAAAGTTGAGTGGTGCAACTTTGTACCATTTCACGTGGATATATTCATCGAAACCTTTTTTTCTATAAAGGTGCATGTTGGGACCGCACATCCCACGAATATCCATTTTGTCCCCATATTACCCATTACAAAACTTCGGTGTAACAGTTTATTACAGTACCATTACACGCGAACGTACGCAATTGAACTATTCGTTTCCCAGAAGGACGTTTCACGACCATAACCGATCCGATCGTTGGGCGAGCCCTGTAGCATAATTCTTCTGTGATTATGCATGCGATATGCTGTTATTATTTATCGATAACGAAAACTGTCGCTATCGAGTTATAACGAGTTACAGAATCACGCTACTGGTTCAATACATCGTTTTGGGGCTTGATATAATATTTGAAGTAAACCTGTCTAATATTTTCCCTGGCATTAACAAGCCTTCAATGGATTTTTATTGAAAATAATCAGGGATCCACTTTACACATTTCTTAATATGTCTGTGTAATTGAAATTAGGAAAATGTAAATTCGAATCATTTTTAAAAATAATGAAAAATTTTCAATTTTGTAAAAGTGAGCATTTTACTAAAAGTCCATCTGGGTCACAATGACGCAGTATGTCAACGTAGGATTAGTACCGTCTACGAAATAATACGCAAAACAAGCATCGTGGGGGAACAAAATAATAGATTAACGTAAGATATAGAGTTTATTTATCCATTTCTCTTTTATCTACCTATTAAAAATGTATCCATTTAAAAGATAGATTAATTAAACCGAGCGGGGAAAACCAATGCACGTTTTCTTTTTCAAATCGTCAAAATATTAATATTTTCATTAATTTATTAGGCAAGTACAATTAATGTATTATTAAGAGGTATGCAAAACCTTAGAGTTATCAAAACAGGTCGATTTTCAATTTTTCATTTCGTCTCGGGTTTGGGATGATAATCATTGTTATTCAATCTTAGGGCTCCGCACAGCTCGGTCGCGTACGTGATTCCGGTAAGTGGATTGATCTAAAGTAAAAAATGGAAAAAAGTACGTTTCGTACAAGGGTAAAGCTACAAATTCACCCGATACCTTTTCGAAATTTGAAAAATTGTATAAATTTCACTGTATTAAAATAAAAGGACATAAAATATAAGGAAAGGTTATAAAATATGGCCAATCCAAATTTGAAGTAAATTGGACGATTAAATTTTGAGACATGACGTACGCCAAATTGCAAAGTGTACTTTCGAGATAAACGCAAGAGAGGAAAACATATTAAATCCACTTTCTCGGTATACAATTTTCGTATCAATGTTTAGGTCTGTAAAGTCGGTTGCCAAATTCATTGCCAAATTCATATAGATAACCGTCTCAAGTCGCGTCCGCGCCCCGTCGCTTCTATATATTTTGGAAATTCGCGTCCGCGCCTCGTCCTCGCCTGACGTCTCTTCTGTGTGGCCTGCGCCGAACGCAACGGGACGTTCTGACCTGATCCACTAAGATCGTCATATCTCGGTCAATTTTTGTAACTTTCACAAAATATGTAAACCAAATCAAAGTCAAAACTCTACGCAATAAGACAATACAATAAACCAAAGCTCGATTATTTGAAATTCCAAGGTTATGCGTATTTATGAAACAAGCTCTGGATCTCGATCGTGCAAAGTGTGGTCCTGATCTGTACCTCTGGGAAAAAATATAATTTGATACTGTACGACCACGTGTAATGGTATATATCGGTACCGTTCTCGTTTCGTAATGAATAATATGAGGACCGGCCGGGTTGCGGTCCTCAAATATACCTTTACGAAAAAGAATAGTTTGATGCTGTACGACTGCGTGTAATGGTATATGCTGGTACCGGTTCTAATCCCTAATGGATGATACGGGGACCAGGCAGATGATTGTATGATTTGTGGTTCCAGCATGCACCTTTGCGAGAAAGAATATTTTCGACGTGTACATCTACACGTAATGGTACAAAACGGTACCATTGCAAATGTCGTATAGGTCAATGTGGGGACATTGGAGTCTACTCAAATAATTGGTACCACTTTGTTCCATTTCACGTCGATATATTTATCGAAACCATTTTTTTCCTATAAAGGTGCATGTTGCTTACAGTTTGGGGTCTTGACGAGTGTTGTGGTTCTTGGCTTTGCAGTTTTAAGAAACTGCCAGCATAATTTTATTCAATCTTTGTAATGTTTATCGAATATGTGTTTACCCTTTCAGCGAAGAGCTTATACATTTTCAAGACAGCGAAGGAAATACGTGAAAATGGAAAAACAAAATGAATTGTTTTCTTAAAAAGTTATGAAGCTTCTGATTTTTTAAATCTATAGACTTAATTGACAATGAAATGGCAAAAACGTAGAAAATAGTGATGCGTTTATTAGCGCACCAATTCCAAATATCCAGCTTTTTTCCAGCAAAAAATGGTTTCGATGAATATATCCACGTGAAATGGTACAAAGTTGCACCACTCAACTTTGTACCATTTCACGTGGATATATTCATCGAAACCATTTTTTCTATAAAGGTGCATGTTGGGACCGCACATCCCACGAATATCCATTTTGTCCCCATATTACCCATTACAAAACTTCGGTGTAACAGTTTATTACAGTACCATTACACGCGAACGTACGCAATTGAACTATTCTTTTCCCAGAAGGACGTTTCACGACCATAACCGATCCGATCGTTGGGCGAGCCCTGTAGCATAATTCTTCTGTGATTATGCATGCGATATGCTGTTATTATTTATCGATAACGAAAACTGTCGCTATCGAGTTATAACGAGTTACAGAATCACGCTACTGGTTCAATACATCGTTTTGGGGCTTGATATAATATTTGAAGTAAACCTGTCTAATATTTTCCCTGGCATTAACAAGCCTTCAATGGATTTTTATTGAAAATAATCAGGGATCCACTTTGCACATTTCTTAATATGTCTGTGTAATTGAAATTAGGAAAATGTAAATTCGAATCATTTTTAAAAATAATGAAAAATTTTCAATTTTGTAAAAGTGAGCATTTTACTAAAAGTCCATCTGGGTCACAATGACGCAGTATGTCAACGTAGGATTAGTACCGTCTACGAAATAATACGCAAAACAAGCATCGTGGGGGAACAAAATAATAGATTAACGTAAGATATAGAGTTTATTTATCCATTTCTCTTTTATCTACCTATTAAAAATGTATCCATTTAAAAGATAGATTAATTAAACCGAGCGGGGAAAACCAATGCACGTTTTCTTTTTCAAATCGTCAAAATATTAATATTTTCATTAATTTATTAGGCAAGTACAATTAATGTATTATTAAGAGGTATGCAAAACCTTAGAGTTATCAAAACAGGTCGATTTTCAATTTTTCATTTCGTCTCGGGTTTGGGATGATAATCATTGTTATTCAATCTTAGGGCTCCGCACAGCTCGGTCGCGTACGTGATTCCGGTAAGTGGATTGATCTAACGTAAAAAATGGAAAAAAGTACGTTTCGTACAAGGGTAAAGCTACAAATTCACCCGATACCTTTTCGAAATTTGAAAAATTGTATAAATTTCACTGTATTAAAATAAAAGGACATAAAATATAAGGAAAGGTTATAAAATATGGCCAATCCAAATTTGAAGTAAATTGGACGATTAAATTTTGAGACATGACGTACGCCAAATTGCAAAGTGTACTTTCGAGATAAACGCAAGAGAGGAAAACATATTAAATCCACTTTCTCGGTATACAATTTTCGTATCAATGTTTAGGTCTGTAAAGTCGGTTGCCAAATTCATTGCCAAATTCATATAGATAACCGTCTCAAGTCGCGTCCGCGCCCCGTCGCTTCTATATATTTTGGAAATTCGCGTCCGCGCCTCGTCCTCGCCTGACGTCTCTTCTGTGTGGCCTGCGCCTAACGCAACGGGACGTTCTGACCTGATCCACTAAGATCGTCATATCTCGGTCAATTTTTGTAACTTTCACAAAATATGTAAACCAAATCAAAGTCAAAACTCTACGCAATAAGACAATACAATAAACCAAAGCTCGATTATTTGAAATTCCAAGGTTATGCGTATTTATGAAACAAGCTCTGGATCTCGATCGTGCAAAGTGTGGTCCTGATCTGTACCTCTGGGAAAAAAATATAATTTGATACTGTACGACCACGTGTAATGGTATATATCGGTACCGTTCTCGTTTCGTAATGAATAATATGAGGACCGGCCGGGTTGCGGTCCTCAAATATACCTTTACGAAAAAGAATAGTTTGATGCTGTACGACTGCGTGTAATGGTATATGCCGGTACCGGTTCTAATCCCTAATGGATGATACGGGGACCAGGCAGATGATTGTATGATTTGTGGTTCCAGCATGCACCTTTGCGAGAAAGAATATTTTCGACGTGTACATCTACACGTAATGGTACAAAACGGTACCATTGCAAATGTCGTATAGGTCAATGTGGGGACATTGGAGTCTACTCAAATAATTGGTACCACTTTGTTCCATTTCACGTCGATATATTTATCGAAACCATTTTTTTCCTATAAAGGTGCATGTTGCTTACAGTTTGGGGTCTTGACGAGTGTTGTGGTTCTTGGCTTTGCAGTTTTAAGAAACTGCCAGCATAATTTTATTCAATCTTTGTAATGTTTATCGAATATGTGTTTACCCTTTCAGCGAAGAGCTTATACATTTTCAAGACAGCGAAGGAAATACGTGAAAATGGAAAAACAAAATGAATTGTTTTCTTAAAAAGTTATGAAGCTTCTGATTTTTTAAATCTATAGACTTAATTGACAATGAAATGGCAAAAACGAAGAAAATAGTGATGCGTTTATTAGCGCACCAATTCCAAATATCCAGCTTTGAAACATTAACGGGGTGACAGCTATATTGGGATCACTATATTGGGATTTTATGTTGTTGATGAATGATTAAACGCACTATCTTTGAATTTTTACCATACATTTGTTAACATTTTTACAGTCTCTCAGAATGTTATCAAACAAAAATAACGAGTTGAATAGACCTTACACCATTTGGAAGACACTCATGTATAATAGAAAAAAATTGGTTGTCGGCTGTCATGATTTCGGAGGTTTTGCTCATCTGAATTTAAAAATGAAACGGCATTTCAATTTGTAGAGCAGAGGCTATCGCCGGAACGAGAGTGAAGTTAAAATATCGAAAATTGCATTTTTGGCACGGTTTTAAAAGTTTCAAGTTTCGTAATTTTTTTCGACTTTTTCAGCTTAAAAAACTATGGCAAATATCAGAAATATTCTAGTTCGGGTGAGCACTATAGGCTATACCATAAAACTGTACTATACCATAAAAAATTGAGCTAAATCCGTTCAATAGTTTTTGAGATATCATGGAAGCCAATTTAAAAAATACGGTTTTGAGAAAAATGCGTTTAAAAGGCCATTTACGATTTACACAAAAAAAAATTTTGTTGTAATGTTGTTTTAATGTTGCGTAGACTCCAGTTTTAATGTTGAGTAGACTCCAATGTCCCCATATTGACCTATACGACATTTTAAATGGTACCGTTTTGTATCATTACACATAAATGTACACGTCGAAACTATTATTTATCGTAAAGGTGCATACTGGAATCACAAATCGCGATAATCCGCCTGGACCCTGTATCATTCATTAGGGAATAGAGCCGGTACCGACATATACCATTACATGCGGACGTACAGTATAAAAATATTCTTTTTCGTAAAGGTATATTTCAGGACCAGAACCCGTTTGGTCCTCATATTATTCATTACGAAACGGAAACGGTACTGACATATACCATTACACGCGGACGTACACGGGCAAACTGTTTTTTATGTAAAGGTACATATCAGAACCACAATCTTCGCGTTCGCGATTCGGGGCTTCTTTCATAAGTACATCCTGGTATTCATAATACATTAATCATACTTGCCTATTAATTGAATAAAATATCAATATTTTGAAGATTTCAAAAATAAAACGTACTTCAAGAATAAAGCGTCCCAAAGAAAGTCGAAGAAATAAACTTTGTGCCTCGTTTCGGGTACTGTATTAAATTCTTCTTATGTCAATGTAGTATACCAACATTTTGAAGAAAAGTCGTAACCGTATAATATATGGCATTTGAGAATAAGTCTTAATTTTTTTGTTCAGTGAACAACAATCCATTCATTAAAATATCAAGTAACGTAATGAATTTTTAAAATATGTTATGGTAATTGATGTTGATCTCCGCGGACAATGTTTAAATTTGATTATTATTCTCGTATTCTATACTTTTACTCTCTTAAAAGTACACTGGTAAGAGTCCGACCATTGTTCGAGTTTCAAAGCTGACTAACAATTAGTTATTACGAGGGCCGCATAAAGGCACTGAGTAAGTGAGTGCTTAGCTTGTATCCCTCAAATATACGGTTAACCTTCCGCATAGGGTTCAGGGGACCCCACGCGCGACTTTGAGCAAAAATTATTCCAAATTGTAGGCGGCCAAGAAGGCTGGTCTGCTTTGTAAGGGTGCTTTGGAGTTCCTTTGTACGTACCGATTCGGGTTGGACGATTTGCGACAGCAGTTTCGTTGTGGTAGTCGATACAGAAAAAAATTGGGCGGGCGCTTGGGTCGTTTTGACCCCTATGTGATCTGTACGTATATTTTTACGTAACAATTCGTATTTCGTTTTCTGCGTGGGATCACTCTACGCAATGTAAGTATGAATATTAGAAAGATAAAAAAATTCTATCTAGTTTATATGCATTACTTCGAAATGCGAATTCTTTGCGACGTCCATTTACTTAATTAAAAACTCATTACAATACTACTTGGAAGACCATGAAACCTTTTAGGATTTGCGACAAGCACAGTTTTCATCTGTGTCGACTGTGGGGGACGAACTGAATTCATTTACGATTTTTTAATATTTTCTTTTATATATATTTTTCGTATATTTTTAATTTATATGGTGTTTATACAATGATCTCATAATTTTTTGAACCCCTGTTGTGAACGAATTGCTTATTTTTCACGACTATCGGTGTTTTTTTTCACTCCGAAATGGGCCCTTTTTAAATGTCCAAGTAAATACTTTTTTGAAACGCCCACTATGACGCTTTTTTCCCTTGAATTTTCATATTTCAACAGTACCATCCTATTTTTTTTGTTTAATTAAAGGTCGTAACAGTATATTTGATAGTATTTGAGATTTTTTTCTGTTCCGTGAACAATACAAACATCAAATTATCGAGTAAAGCAATACATTTTATGATTTCTGTGAATAATGTTTAAATTTTATTTTCCTTCGCGTACCCCATGCTGCCTTTGCTTATATTCACGTATGTTTTCACCCAGAGCTCGTGCATTTGCCTCTATGTCTTTTACGTGGTCGTGGTCCCCATAAACACCTTTCATCCACAACAAGCAAGGTCCTAATAATTACCGTTAAATAAAATTGGGACCGGACCCCACATCATCCGGTTTATCTACAAAAATACCGGGTCCGTCCCCGTATGTGACAAATGTCCCGGTATGTACCGTTGGGGGCCGGTTTTGGTACCGATAAGTACCCTTTTACATAGATATATATATATATATATATATATATATATATATATATATATGTATGTATATATATGTATATGTATATGTATGTATGTATGTATGTATATATTTAATGAACGAAATTTAAAAAAAAACATTCACAGCAATCACGATAAGTGACTTTTTTGGACGTTCGCGTTTCAACAAAAGGAAACCGCGATCCGGGTGACGTTCCGAACACGTTTGTTCGACGCAAAATTCCCCATACCGTATGCAAACGACGTATGCAGGCGCTTTCACGTATTAATCGCGTACCGTATCCGGTGGGTTTCCGGTATCATTGAACGGTAGTAATTGGAAGCTTGGCGTAAGCTTCTCAAACCTCGACACCGCCTCCAGGGCACACACCCTTACACTGTTTCCGACCTACGCATGCCTATTATCTACATATACAATGGCGAACAAAAGTATCTGCACCTATCGTTTTTTTGAAATAAGACATCGAAAAAGACGATCATTTTTGCAAATAGCTAGTTTATTTCAAATATGAATAATGTACGTTAATGAGCATAAATAATGTATGCGCATTAAAGTGTTAAGAAAAGCAGAAAAACGAGTGGGGTGTGAAAATCATAGTTAAAAAAATATATTTGCACACCTCAGCTTTTTTCTGTATTTTTTTACACTTCCATTAGCATCAGGTGTATTTTGAGGGTTCCCTTTTTTAAGGTGTCTTAAGGTGTTCCCTTTAAGGGTTTTTACACATACAACTCCCCTCACATTCTCCTCTCCTTTTTATTTGCACTTTCACTAGCATTAATTATTTACATTAACATTAACATACATTTTTCGATTTGTCATGAGCTGTTGAATAGTTCGCAGCAATATTCGTCTTCTTGTCGAACTGTCGATTCAGAAAAACGAAGTGTGCAAATTTATATAGGACTTTACATATGACAAACGAAAATGGATCAGAGATTTTGTTAGGCGAAGAAAAGAAAATCTCAACTTCTATGCAATCCGAATGTTCCGCCATCTTCGTGCTAACTATGCAATAAGTTTTCTGTCTTATTTAAATTGATAATAATAATAATAATAATAATAATAATAATAATAAACTTATAATGAAATCCATTTTTCTTGAATTTACTAACTGGTCGCTATTTTCATCAATTTTTTCGACTATTTGAACCGAAGGGTTCAAGAACAGTTGGCAACTGGGCGCGGGCTGCACTCTGCTACGACGGACAGTGCGAAATACGACCAGGGTTTCCCGAGTGAAGCCAAAGAAACGCGAAAAACACGATATACATACACATACACAGGGTGTCCCATTTTTATCTTACAGTTGATAGAAGAGAAACCAAAAGTAGATGATTTTTTTTTTTTTTCAAAAAATAACATAAAGCCCAAAATCTCGAAAACCGTGGGACTAAACTGTTATTACTTGGTAGATTACTAAACTGAAATTCCAGCATATTGTATGATATGACCTGACTTATCGACAGTTGCAGGATTATCCATTCATAACAGGGCACCCTGTATATATATATATATATTAGGGTGATTCGTTTCAGGGTAACTTTTTTTTCTGACCCATCGTGCCCGAAAACCTTTAGTTAGTACCCAAAAACGAAGTTTCGTGAAAGGGGGGTGTTGTCAAAAAATATTTAGAGATCGCGAATCAAAATTGAAGGTTTCCCATTTGATTAACCTTGAAAAAAATGTTTTTCTCATTATTAGTGTTACCATTCCGCGAATTTTGATATCGCGATATTTTCCAAGTGGGTTCTCATAGGAAATATGATACTTTACAATAAAGTTCATTGAGCCATGTCCGTAAATTCAACCGTTTCAGCGGTATCATTATTTCAAGTGAATATTGTATGAAAATATCTATTCAAACGGCTGTAACGCCTAAGCTATTAGATATATAAAAAAAAATTCAAATGAGAACTATGTAGAGAAAGTAATTTGCTACAAAAAAGTCTTATGAGCCGAGCCCGTAAATTTAACTCTTTCTCAGCTATAGGTGGATGAAGTAAAATAAATAGATTTGTTTTTGTTTTAAAAAAATCTATTTATTTTACTTCATCCACCTCTAGCTGAGAAAGAGTTGAATTTTCGGGCTCGGCTTATAAGACTTTTTTGTAGAAAATTACTTTCTCTACAAAGTTCTCATCTGAATTTTTTTCGATATATCTAATAGCTTAGGCGTTACAGCCGTTTGAATAGATATTTTGCACAGTATTCACTTGAAATAATGATGCCGCTGAAACGGTTGAATTTACGGCCATGGCTCAATGAACTTTATTGTGGAGTATCATATTTCCTATGAGAACCCACTTGGAAAATATCGCGATATCAAAATTCGCGGAATGGTAACACTAATAATGAGAAAAACATTTTTTTCAATGTTAATCAAATGGGAAACCTTCAATTTTGATTCGCGACCTCTAAATATTTTTTGACAACACCCCCCTTTCACGAAAGTTCGTTTTTGGGTACCAACTAAAGGTTTTCGGGCACGATGGGTCAAAAAAAAAGTTGCCCTGAAACGAATCACCCTAATATATATATATATATGTAATTTCATTGTTGCAAATACGCCCGAGTACGCGACGACTATACATACTTTTTTGTTGTTGGACGTTTCGCAGGCGCTTCAAGGATACCAGGACGGACTGGAGGCAAGCGCGCTGGTCCTTTTGCAGACGTGCCTGGGTCTTGCCGCGGCTCTCGGTTGCGCAGCTTGGGGTTTGGTTACGGCCAGACCATCAACGCAGTGCCTCGTGTCCAGACAATACCTCTGTCAAGCGGCTCTCCTCGGAGTCGGTCAGTACACGTGTACATGCATACACACAGAAGCTATGAGCTTTGCCAATGAGCTCCCCAGTAATCCTCTGCACTATCCACGAGCTACTCGAATCTGCTCCAGCCCTCGCCCTTGCCACCCTCCACCCTTTCCCTTCAGCCCAGCAAGCACTCCGGCTGTACCTAGCGATTGTCGTCCATACATGCATAGGCCTCGCCATTCGGCACATCCTGCAATCCACCACGTACGTGTTACGCACACCAGCCGCATATCTTATGCGCTCGCGGAGGATTTGGCCTGCCGAAATTCCCGGGCTCGCGGTAACGTCGAACATAGCCGAAAACACGCGAATCGCGATTTTTTTCGTCCTTTTTTTTTAATGGGGCGGAAATTATTTGCAAAAAAATGGTACATATGTAGGAGGGAAAAAGAAAGAACTGCGAGCACGCGTGGGTTCGCATTTTCGAAATTTTGCGGGTAGGACACGCGCTCGAATTGCTCCGTAATGGACGAAACTTTCGAACGGTTTTATTACGGAAATTCGTGCCAAGTTGCCAAGTGTCGTCGGAACGACGTGGCGAACTTTTGCCGGGTCGCGGGGACGAGAAGACTCGTTTAGGAAGAGATCGACGCCCCGGGCGTCGAACTTCAGCATCAAGAGTCATATATATATGTGTGTGTGTGTGTTATATGGATGTATGCACGAATGAAATCCTCCGACGATATTTATAAATGTGGTGGATTTGAGGACGGTTCTTAAGGGGTCTGCGTAAACTTGGGGCTTAAGGGGTCACTTTAGACGCTGAAAAAGGCTATTTATATGAATCTTTTGATAGGTTTATATTATAGATATTGATATGAAGTTTTTACACTTAATAAATACCCTTTCGAAATACATTAAAATTTTTTTTTATTTATTTAAGGGACTATACCAGTATGACACGTTTAAAAAATCGATTTTTTTTTGCCTTTTTCGACAGTTTATAGCTGGCCAGGTATAGCTCATTAGCAGTTTTTATGGTAAATATCATTGTATCGTGCAGAAATCGATAGTTAAATCTTTAAACGCGTTTTTTTCGAAATGAGATTTTTCAAATTTGCTGACATTGTAACTCAAAGAGCAATTATCCGATTGACTTGAAATTTGAACTAAGTACTCTTGAATATATTTAGTCTACAATGACGTAGGATATTTTTGATTGGATGAAAATTGACGACTTGGCAATGAAAAAAACGACGATTTTATAGGCAAGAAAACAGACTTTTTTCATAACTACGCCATTTTGCTAGATTTTGATATTTTTCGAAAATCCTACGTCATTGTGCACGAAATACCTTCCAGTTTAACGACATTTTTTCCTATTTCGGTTTCAGCTACTCAATCGGACGGAATCATGTCAGCAGTGGAGGAATTTTTTTTTGACGCCTCCGAAGGCCGCGCATAAGTCGTTTGGATCTCAAGATTTTTCTACGAAAAAATTGTGTAATATAGATCAAATCTAGCCAAATATATTCGTAATTTTCCGAAACATTTAATTGAGTGCTTTTCTTCCAAAAAATTCCCGAAAATCACCCAAAATTTCAGCGTTCACACTGGTATAGCCCCTTAAGTCACTATTTGTAGACGAAAATGGTAGTTAAAAAAATGTCCTAAAAAATTGTAGGTCTGCGCTATTGATGAAATCTCGGAGATGGGATCATCCGAAACAAAAAAATCAAACGGTTTTAGATTCAGTATGTTAACGGCTATGGCGCATGTCATACGATTTTTTATATATGCAAAAATAACAAAATGGTGCACATTTTGCGAAGAAAACAACAAAAAAACGTGTATTTTTCACCGTTTTTGGCTATAGTTGTAAAGAATATGTGGTTAAAATTTCACAAGGATCGGTTCAGTAGTTTCGAAGATTATATCAACAAGCCGTCGAAAAACGTTGTTTCGAGAAAAACGAGTTTAAAATTTGTTTGGGTTACATAAATATATTTAAAAAATTTTGTTATCTATTTCGAAAGTGCATTTATCAAGTGTGACAACTTTTATATTAATATTTATAATATAAAGCTATCAAAAAAATTCATGAAAATAGCCTTTTTAGGGTCTAAAGTGAGAAGACCCCTTAAGAGAGGGACTGTGACGGACCGAAGGTCACTTTTTTCTTACTTTTTTGGCACACTGGATTATTAATTTGAGATTTAGAAAGAAGGTATGTTATAGAGCATACGTTGAACTTATTTCGTGTAATTTTTTATTTGGAAAAATTAAAAATCAAGAACGTTATTGGGGTATAATAGAGCCTCTGTATAAACATGTGGTCCAACGGCCGGATCGATAACTTGATAATGATTGGTCTGAAAACTAAAAATAAGAAAAAGTTCATAATCTATGTAAATGTAGCTCTCGTTGTCTGTAGCCGTTTTTTCGAGAAAAAAAAATCTACAAAATGGTGGGTGTTAAAAAAGTGTCATTTTGGCAACATGTTTACTTATATTTGGAGGAGTAAAAAATACTCCATTTTAGAAAAATAATTAACGACTCCGTACAACGATAGCTACTGCAATTGCCTCAAATTGAGCCTTTTTCTCGACAGTTTTTTCATTTTTTTTTAATGCGAAATTTTCAAATTAAAAAACGCTTCCATACGACCTTAAGGGATGTCGTAAAGAATGACGTGGCAAAATTTGAGGCGGATAGCTTGAAAACTCTTCGTTAAAAATCTTCCGCCATATTGAAAAACGCCGTTTCGAGAAAAACGCGTCCGTCCGAGCCAGGTCTCACGCAGCTGGTCGAAGCCCTTTTTCTAAGGAAGTCTGTGTCGATCGGAATAATAAGAATCCCGCGACCAAAATTCAACAGCATGTTTACGAATGTCCATATTTCTGGATTACGCGAAAAAAAAAGTTGTTCAAAAAAATGTTACACTGGAATGGTCCTTTAAAGTTAAGACTACAGACTATCATACTACGCAATAAACGAAACCAATTATTCAAATGCAACGCTTATGCCTTAATCTCCAAGAATGCCCGCTTAGTCAAATATCTCCAAAACAATCTTTTCTCACACATACCCATCCATATTCACAAAGACATAGTGGAATATTCTCACCGAATCAAGATTGCAGAAATTTGTTCCGCTCGGACCGAGACAGTACCGTGCAGTCCCACCGTCCCACGGGGAGTTGACCCTGAGCTGGACCCTTCGATCTTTCGACCTATTGAATTCAGCAGGTACCCGACCTCGGATAAATAAATAAATTTTATCGCACCACTAGAATTCGTGAGCTCCGGTCACTATCCGCACTGTGTGGGGGTGAAAGCCGGAAATGGAAAAAGGATTGAGGGTCTGCGGATAAGCAGCCCCCGGAAGAGGGTAAGAAAAGGGTGCATTACAGGCGCGTGTAGTGAGGGATGGGACGAGGCAAAAAGTGGGGCTCAAAAGGGCGCTCCAAGACGGCACATAGAGACACCATAGAGTAAAGGGCCGCAGAGAAAGAGCAAGAGGTGGAGGGAATGAGAAATGAAGAAAAAAATCGAGAGGAATGAGAAACAATGTGGAAAGGCGTGAGTCGCGTCTACGTATAATCCGGAGGTGTGTGAGTGTTTGTGGGTGTGTGTCTGGATTTGTGGGTGTGAGTATTTGTGGACGTGTGTGTTTGTAGGTGTGAGTGTTTGTGGGTATGAGTATTTGTGGGTGTGAGTGTTTGTGGGTGTGTGACTGCGTTTGTTTGGGTTTGTTTGGGTTTGCGGGAGTGAGTCTTTGTGGGTGTGTGTGTTTGTCGGTGTGAGTTTGTTTGAGGGTGTGAGTGTTTGTGAGTGTGGGTCTGCGTTTTTGGGTGTGAGTGTTTGTGGGTGTGTGTCTGCGTTTTTGGGTGTGAGTGTTTGTGGGTGTGTGTGTGTTAGTAGGTGTGAGTGTTTGTGGGTGCGAGGCTTTGTAGGTGTGAGTGTTTGTGGGTGTGTGTAGGTGTGAATGTTTGTGAGTCTGTTTGTTTGTAGGTGTGAGTGTTTGTGGGTATGTGTCTGTGTTTGTGGGTGTGTGTAGGTGTGGGTGTTTGTGGGTGTGAGTGTTTGTGGGTGTGTGTGATTGTAGGTGTGTCTGTGGGTGTGAGTGTTTGTGAGTGTGTGTGATTGTAGGTGTGTCTGTGGGTGTGAGTGTTTGTGGGTGTGTGTGTGTGTGTGTTTGTGTGTGTGTGTGTGGGGGGGGGGGGGTTGGGTGGGTGGGTGGGTATGTGTGTGTGTGTCCGAACGAGACTCACCCCAATGTGTACTGTAGTACACGTAACTTCAAAAGGGTGCGAGAAAAAGAGAGAGGGGCGGGAGGGGAAGAACGAAGCTGAGAGTGTCTCGGTTGAATGCATTCCGCGTTTAAAAATGCCAGTGTGCATGGAGTCGAGGCGAAGTTCGAGAGAGCAAGAGAAAGAGAGAGAGAGAGAGAGAGAGATTGAGGGGTTGAACACACGGAGACGGCGCTTCGTTGAGGTTTTCTCGGTTAGTATCTTGGACCTATGTCATCACAGACTTGTTGGGAGTGCTTGCAGCAACAGAAAGAGGCAAAGAAAAAGAGAGTGGGAGAGGGAGAGAGAGAGAGAGAGAGAGAGAGAGAGAGAGAGAGAGAGAGAGAGAGAGAGAGAGAGAGAGAGAGAGAGAGAGAGAGAGAGGATCACATAACCCGGTAGTTCCTCGACGACGACGTACCCCACGGCGTTTAGCCGCAAAACAGCAGCCGTGTACTATTACATTTTTAATTTGTCTATTTAGCACGAACACGTGCCCGTACACCGAGGAGGGCAATGCCTCGCGGGCTTGGCTACCTGACCTCCAGCTTCCGGTCGCCGCGGCTAATGATCCCCCGAAAGAATAAAATTTCCGCTGCCCTACACCTGCGTGTAGCACATCCTATTTTCGTAGACATTCCTGACATCGTAGATACGAATCCGTCATTCATTTTCATACCAAAGACCAGACTTGAAGAACAAAAGACTGGAATATACGATGGCATCGTTCGGTGAAAAAAATTGCTGCGATATTTGGATTTGATCGACGGGGACTTCCGTGCATGGATGAGAAGAAGTAGCAGAGGGGCTGGGAGATTTTATTTTTTGGCGATTTTCGATGAGGTTGCTTCGGTTGTGAAGTTGCTTCCAATGAAGAATACTTTGCTGGGCACAGGCTGATGTAGGCTGCGGATATTTTCTACTGGGCTTTTCGCAACGAGAAAGTCGTGGAAATCCTAATTTTGTATGGTGAACTAATGAATTTTGTGAACGGTTCTACTTCTGGGCAGAAATTTTTCGGGGAGTCCCCAAATCCTAACATGACCCTATAGGGACTTCATAGGGATGCCGCCCATAAAAAGTCTACGTTGAAATCCAGGTGGATTCCGCGCTATTTCCCGATTGACGGCGTTTGGCATTTTTTTTGACATTCTCTATCGGAAGTTGGTGGCTCTTCCAAAAAAAAACAATTCTTTCGTGATCCCGTGCACAAATTTGTTGGGGAGTACCGAGGTGTAGGGGAAAGGTGTACGAGTTGATCCCATGAAGTAAGATGATCATTTTCAATAACAACAAAACTATTAACTGTATCTAGTGATATTCTTTGGTAAAACATAGCGCTCGACACCCCCCCCCCCCGCGCTTGGTTTTTGAAAACGGAAATCTTTTTATTGAAACCCTAATTGAACATTTCGAATATGCCAATCGTAAGATAGATAAATATGCCAATAGTAAATGCTTTCAGATGTTAATTGTGTTGAATGTCTTTGAAATTACGAGCATTCTCCCTTAGGGTCATCTCGTACACCTTTCCTCTACTTACGTCGCTGTAGAGATTCGTTAGGGACACCGCACGTAGGGGGTCCTCATTGGGATCCAATTGGATTCTGCACTGTTCCGCGATGAACACCGTTTTAAAATTCTTACCAGGTTCGAATCGAAAATATGTGAAAAGTCACGAGAAATAACTCGGCGTGTTGAAACATAACCTGCACGATGCGTGTGTGCTGATATTATGTCAGAGTGCAGTAAAATAAATAACAAACGATAATTAAAGTGGCTTTATAGTAATGGGATTAAAATCGATTTTCAAGATGCACTTTTTAAGGCGGGATGTACGTTTAGACAGGAAAAAAATAAGCAATATTGCAGATTTTTTTTAACTAAGAAATCATTATTCTACAATTATCAAACTCTATATATACTTGAATAGTATATTTAAGTATACAAAACAATTTTTTTTAATTAATTCGTCATCAAAACGGCAGAGCTGTGGCAGAGTGTTACAGCAAGGTCGCCGCGGGAGTTGCGAATCGGCGTGCAGTCTAGCTTCCCGTAGACTTCGATTTGCGAAAAAGTTCAAACATTCTTTCAGTTAGAATATGTATAGTCTCTATGTGACGGTAATTGAGGTGAAGAAAATGCAAATTTAAGAAAATAGTACGCATTTACGTAAAAAAATCTACACTTCACGCAACATGTCTGTAAAATGTGGATTAAAAAAGTCGTTTTTTTTTCAATTTTTCAAAAACAATTCTCGTCAAGTAGAAGGTACCAATATTATCAATATTTCTACCAACTTTCAACTCAATCGGCTTAATAGTTTTTGAGTAATCCTGCACGCCAACCGGCTGTAACGGTTAAAGTTTTTCGAATTTCGCTTTGAAATTTTGGGAAAATATTCTATGTATACATATAAAATATTATATGTTGTTCCTTATATTAATGTTGTATAATATTATATGTTGTAATATTATATATTATATATTGTTGTAAAATATTATATGGTGAGGAATTCGCACCCTTATTGAGCAAGTTTCAGACAGAAAAGTTATTTCATCGTAATAATCACTTAGAGGAGGCATAACTTTTCCCGGTAATGATGCGCACTAAACTGATTTTTTCGCCGTATTGAAAGGGTTGAAGAAAAAAAAGGCATCGATGTTTTTATCGTTGTAAATGGACATCCCGCCTTAAGGGGTTGGACCACAGTACCGAGTATAAAATCATGTGCGAATTTAACAATTTTTTCGTATGAAAAAGTGATTCACTCATAAAATTAATTACACATCTATTTAGCATGAATATCAAGCTGTCAAAACATTTTTTTTTCGATGTACACCATGACCGACTGATAATATTTTCTTTTGTAATTTTTTTAGGCGCTCCGCGGCGTGACATTTAGCATCCACATTTTTTGACCTAGGACCTATAGAAATACGTACGGAATTTAAAAAATATTGTTTTATTTAAAAGTTGTAGGTATATGAATTGAGTTGTAGGTATTTGAATGAATTTTTGGTGAACAATTTCGTATAAGACTGCTCATAAAATGAAAAGTTTTCGATTAATCAGAAATTCCGTACGCACTTCTCTGCGAAATGCAATTAGGAGCATAACTTTTAAATTTGAAGTGAATCGAGTGAAAATTGTTAAAGTTATTTGTCACGCAAATTGGAAAAAAGCTGTTTCGAGAAAAACGCGTTTTAAGTTTTAGGTACTCTATGGCCGTGCCAGAGGTGGGCTTACGTTAAACGCTCAGTCGGTGAAATTTTTTTTCCTCGCTATAAATCGAATAGTAACTTATTCTTATGATAATAAAGTACCGTTTTAGCGAGAAAAAAATATCGATTTTTTGAAAATTCCACTGTGGCCTTACCCCTTAAGCGATTTATACTTTTTTCACGATAAGATTTATACTTTTTCAAGATCCACTGATTGTGTATATCTATATATCGCTCATCCTCTAAAAAAACTGCTATAAGACTGATAGGATTTTCATTGCAATTGGCTACATATTATTTATGAACCTCAAAAAGATTAAAAATTTTCAAAATGAATAAAATCATTACAGGCTAACTTACAAGGGGACGGTACGGCAGTCGGATTTTTGTAATTTTTCGTACTCATGGTACGCGAAGTTCAGAGCTCGAATATTAATATCCCAAAGCAGTTCGACGCCATATTCAGAAATTTTCGAGAAAATTGACTTTGAAGTTTTCGAGCGCAGTCTTATCCCACAAAGATGCAACGATATTCGAACCGGGCTCGTGGCGTACCCGGTAGCGCTCGAGTCTAGTAATCGCGGGGTCGCTGGTTCGAGTCTCACTTCGATTTTTTTTTTTTTTTTTTCATTTTTTTTAAATGAAAAAACGCAAGTCATATTTTTAATTATCTCTTGATTATAAACATACATTTTCAAGTATCAATATTTATAACCAACAACATTTTTAGGATGAAAATGAAAAACGACGGGTAAGGAATTGAATACTTTATTATTCGGTCTGTATTCGTTTGTTTTATACATCGGGTGTAATGTTACACGAGCCAGAGTGATAACCATCGTAAAAACAAAGAAAACAGTAATTTTCACGGCATCTCGCACACCGTACAGAAATCTTTTGTGCACAAGCAGCTGTGCCCGCTTCGCAGGTAGTTGATCAGGACAAAGGCAAACGATGTACGCAGAACTGTTATTCACAATATCGACGGTTGCCAAAGCAAGCGTTATATTCACATATTTCAACATTTATTCTTCTATTTATATTCCTATCAATCTACAAGGGAGTTTATGTAAATATTATTACTGGATATTTTTACGTCGCCTTTTCGCAATTTCAAGCAAGAGATAATCAAAAATAAGACTTGCATTTATCATTGACAATTATAATTACATATATGTGAATTAGCATAGATTTTATGATTTTTATCCCGGGATTATTTATTTATTTTTATATAAATAATCACCTATTGTTATATATAAATAATATATGATCATATATGAGAAAATATATAATTATGTATAACTATAATGAATTTTGTACATAAATAACTATATATGGATTTTGTCCATATATAAACATATATAGATATATTATATTAATTATAGATAATAATATGTGATTATATACAACAAAAATTTATCGGGATATTTAAATGACGGAGGTATGCGAATTAAAAAAAATGAAAAAAAAAAAAAATCGAAGTGAGACTCGAACCAGCGACTTCGCGATTACTAGACTCGAGCGCTACCGGGTACGCCACGAGCCCGGTTCGAATATCGTTGCATCTTTGTGGGATAAGAGTGCGCTTGAAAACTTCAAAGTCAATTTTCTCGAAAATTTCTGAATATGGCGTCGAACTGCTTTGGGATATTAATATTCGAGCTCTGAACTTCACGTACCATGAGTATGAAAAATTACAAAATTTCGACTGCCGTACTGTTCCCTTGTTAGATAAATATTAACGTCGCGTCGGCCACGCGCATGCGAAAAAGTATTGAAACTCGTTTTCCTCAAAACACCATTTTTGTGTTATGCCAGTTTTTCAGTGGATGCGCGATATTAGATTTAGAAAATTCAACATACTAAATGCGATGGGATCCATCAAGAATGGTTTCGGATTATGTTCGATAGTGTGGGAATCCTTTAGGATTCGAATTGGATTCGCACATTGGATTCCAATGGCGAATCCCAACTTAGAATCCAATGTACGAGTGTGACGTTTTAGTATTGGGATCCAATGCGATGACCCATTGGATCCCGTTCAGGAAATAGGAACAAGTACAGGAATCCAATTGGATCCCTACGACGATATCTGCACGGGTTGATTGATTTTCTTCAATGTTCCTTCGCATGGCCTTGTGGGCTCTTACGATACCACCCCTTTAATTTTAACCTCAAACTTTCCGATTTCCAGCTGCTGAGGAAGCCTCTCGGAGTGTTGCCCACAGCCATTTCATTCCTAATGCACTACTGGATCACATTTGTACGACAGCACAGGGAAACAGCACAATTTGCTGATATTGATGTGATGTTTTCGGGTTTTTTCTCATATTTTTTTGGATCATATGTTTTTGCAGCCGTAGCTCAGGTGGCTCTTGGCAGTGTTCAAGAATACCAGGGCCTCGTGCTGGCTTCCGGTCTCTATGGCGCCTCCCTCGGCGGTGCACTCTATTCCTTGAAGATGCTCGCTCTCGAGAGACTCCGGGCAAGACACTTCGCGAGATCTTGGGCTCTTGTTCAGGCAGCGGAAGCACTGCCCATCCTCCTTGGAGTTCCTCTTACCGGTTTGTATATTTTATACGAGATTATCGCGCGTCCGAGTCGTCGTGCAAATTGACCAACACTATCAGTTAAATGAACAACAGGGCTATGAACAGATATCGAGGCTGAACTATCAGAACGGTGGATTAGTTCTCGCAGTTCTGGTAACGCCATCTGCTGGAGAACAGCGAACACTGTAAAAACACTATGAACAGTTAAACCGGTGCGATGGTCTAGTGGTTAGCGTGCTCGCCACTAAACCAGCGGACCGGGAGGTCCCGGGTTCGAATCCCAGTCGCGTACATTTCGTCGTGAAATGTTTTTCTTCGGCATTTCGCGGCGAAATAAGACTAGTTCCACGTCTGGGGGGCGAACTCGATGACCGGCTGTATTGGTATAGGTTTTCCGCAGTTTCCCTATACCCATGACAGAAATGTCATGATGAATATAATACAGAGGGGGAAGTCGGCTGCGGCCGCAAGAGGGGGGAACAGGAAGAAAGATGGAGAAAAAAGGAGTAAACAGTAGAGGAAAGAACGGATGGGAAAGAATAGGTAACAAACGCGAAAAGCGTGTACCTAAGGAAAAACCACTATGAACAGTTTAACACTTTGAAAAAAAAAGTTGTTTACACTTCGGCGAAATGACACACTCTGAATTTCAAGCTTGCTAATAACACTTCTTTCTATAAAAAAAAGTACTAGAAGCAAGCTTGAAATTTCAGTGTGCGTGATTTCGCCGAAGTGTAAACAACTTTTGTTTCGTGGTTTTAAACATGTCAAATTGCGTGGCAAAAAAGAGTATTTGCGGGGAATTTTACTGCACTGGTTTATTTTTTTTTAATCTGCAGCTGAAGCACTCCGAATTCTTCCAGCGACCATGCTCTGTCGGAAACAACATGCAGAGATTGGTTTAGACGCTTCAAAAATAATAATTTTGATGTGTTGAATTGGTGTCTTCATGAAGACTCATGTCAGACGCTAGCTGAACTTGCAGAATCATTAGGAGTTGATCACAGAACAGTTTCGAAAGGTGTGAAAGCATTAAGAATGAGTTTTTAAATAAAGCGTTAATTTTCACACAAAAAAACAGCAAGAACTTAGTGAACATCCCAATAATTCGTACAGTGGAAAATCACGTTTGATGGGTCTGCATCAGCTTGCCCAAAAAACCAGTCGAAGGCGAAACATTTTTTGTGACGAGAGTATTCAGATTGGGAGGTCGGAATTTTACACACTATAAGGATATAGTCTGGCCAAGTTTGATTTTTTCTTCATTGATCAATATCGATAAACAATGAAGTTGTTTTTGTTTAAAGAAAGTTCAGCCGTTGCTGCATGGCCAATCGCTGGAGGTGATTCTGGTGGACGGGATAATAAAAAATAAAAAATGTACTTTTAATATTATAATAAAACTTTCGTATGACCGAATATTTCTTTGAAATTTTGCAAATCACGAATATGGCAAGTTGTAGAAAAAATAGCTCAATTGTTTACAAAAAAAACAACTTTGATAATTTGTTATTAACGAATGGATAAACATATTTTAAAAAATCATAGGGTCATACGATAGAAAATGTTATAAACTTTGCTCTGTCCGAATTTGAAGTGAATCGGACGAATGGACTTTGACATACCACTTATGCCGTTTCGTGAAACAGTTGAATCGCAGCCAGGCAGTTCGCCGTAATGTAGGCGATCTAACCGTTCACAAAGATCGTCATAACTCGGTCAATTATTTGAATTATAACAAAATCTTTGATGCAAATTAAAGTCAAGGCTCTAAGCTACAAAATTGCCCGATAAAAATAATGGTATACTTCAAATTTCAAGTTGACACGGCCCCCTTAACTCTATGCATCTCCATCCACCCACGTTGCCACTATTGTCGACTTAAGGGGTAAGGCCACTGTAGCGGGGGAAAAAATAAGTATATTTTGGGTATTTTTTTTAGCGAGACAGTGGAATAAATCAAATTTCTCAAAAAAACATCGTCCGATAATTGTTTATAAAAAAACTATGTAATATATCGAGAAAATCCTACGTACTTCTATGCTGAATGTAATTGTGAATATACAGTTAAAATTTCAAGTCAATCGGTCAAGATTTGTTCGATTTATGAGTGCGGCTGACTTGAAAAATGTAGTTTCGAGAAAAACGCGTTTGAGGGGCAATACCAGTGTGAACGCTGAAAATTTGGGTGATTTTCGGGAATTTTTTGGAAGAAAAGTACTCAATTAAATGTTTTAGAAAATTAAGAATATATTTGGCTATATTTGACCTATATTACATAATTTTTTCATAGAAAAATATTGAGATCCAACCGACTAATGCGCTGCTTTCAGAGGCGCTAAAAAACGTTCCTCCACTGCTGACATGGTTCCGGCCAATTGAGTAGCTGAAACCGAAAAAGAAAAAAATGTCGTTAAACTGGAAGGCATTTCCTGTACAATGACGTAGGATTTTCGAAAAATATCAAAATCTAACAAAGTGGCGTAGTTATGAAAAAAAAGTCTGTTTTCATAACTACGACTACGACTTGCCTATAAAATCGTCGTTTTTTTCAATGCCAAATCGTCAATTTTTATCCAATCAAAAATATCCTACGTCATTGTAGAGTAAATATATTCACGAGTACTCAGTTCAAATTTCAAGTCAATCGGATAATTGCTCTTTGAGTTACAATGTCAGCAAATTTGAAAAATCTCATTTCGAGAAAAACGCGTTTAAAGATTTAACTATCGATTTTTGCAAGATAAAATGATATTGATATAAATTATATAAATAATAATGATATTCTTGAAAGTATAAACTGTCGAAAAAGGCAAAAAAAAATCGATTTTTTGAAAGTGTCACACTGGTATAGCTCCTTAAAGTTTTCGGTACGGATTGCATCGGACTTGAGAGGGTCTGCGCCAAAATTCAAAATAGAAGTATTTAGACATTTTTCCCACCTTAATCCTTTGAGTATGTCATTTGAAGATATTAAGGCATCTTTGAAGGAAAAAAATCGATTTTTTGATATTTCAACAGTGGCCTTACCCCTTAATTATTTGAATAAACTACTGGAAGTAAAAAAATACATCCTCAAAAATTGACATACATAATAAAAGTAAAAAAAAACACGTATTACTAAAGTTATCAAAGAAAATTATGTATTCTCGCATCCCCGAAACATTTGCGTTAAATCGCAGTCAAGCGGTTCGCCGTAACGTAGGCGATCTGGCCGTTCACAAAAATCGTCATAACTCGGTCAATTATTTGAATTTTTACAAAATCTTTGTTGCAAATTAAAGTCAAGACTCCAGGCTACAAAACTGCCCGATAAAAATAATGGCATTCTTCAAATTTCAAGTCATCACAGCCCCCTTAACTCTATGCATTTCCATCCACCCACGTGGCCATTATTGTGGACTTGATTATTTGCATAAGCTACTAAAAGTAAAAAAAACATCCTCAAAAATTGACATACATAATGAAAGTGAAAAAACGTATCACTAAAGTTATCAAAGAAAATTATGTATTCTCACATCCCCCGAAACGTTTGCGTCAAGAGATCGTCGTGAGATGTAGCTACTGGCGGAAGTGCGTATGCAAATCAGCGAGAGTCCTTGCGCGTCGAGTGCTCCCGCAAGAAGTGTGAGAATCACCGCGTCTCGTGGGAGATATTAAGGAATGAAAGCGCGGTCGCGAGAAAGTGGCGCGTGGATTAAGGGTATTTCTCATCCCGCGATACGGTAACACGAAGAACGCTATGTGCATGCATATATGGGTGTCTGCGAACGATCACGGAAATGAGAACAGAGATTAATATCTTTACGTACCGCACAGTCAATTATATATCGGGATACGCGATCACGACAATGTGTGTGTATTCATGTATACAGGGTGATTCAAAACTTCCGTTTGTGAGCATACATCGTGGAGCATTGCGAGCAATACGCTTTTTTTTATTAAGGTCTTACATCCAGTTGAAATTTTTCACAATAACGCTTTTTTGTTTTCGAGGCATTCTCAAAATATGACATTTCCAAAATATTATCTGAAAATTTCAAGATCCGTTGAAAATTGAGCATGTGACAGCTATTTTTTTCGATTTTTTTCTATGAATCATTATAATACTCTACCTTTGAATTTTTACCCCACATTTATTAACGTTTTCACAGTCCCTCCGAATTTGAGCAAACAACAATAACGAGTTGAATCGACTTTACACTGGTCGGAAGACATTGATGTGGAAAAAAAGTTGGTTTACGGCTGCCATGATTCCGGAGGTTTTGCTCATCTGAGATCAAAAAATCAAACGGCATTTTAATTTGTAGACCTGAGGCTATTGCCGGAACTAGCTGCCAGGGTCCATATAACATGCACACATTTTTTTTGCAATTTGTGCAAAAAGAAACGCTTCGATTTTTTGGACCTGTCATATGGGGTGACCGTCTTAAACGCGTTTTTCTCAAAATTACTTTTTCAAGATCGCTGACCGAAATATCTTAAAAATGACGGCACCCAACTTCACGTATCAAAAAGCAGTACTTGAATGAAGGCAATTTTGTTTTCCATGCATTGTTTTTTTTATTAACGAAAGTAGAGCGATTTTTCACCGAAAATCGATAATTTCACTTTAAACTGCGGCCATTTTTTCAAAAATCAATATTTTATTGAATCCTATGTCCAAGCACTAGATGATTTCATACAAAAACTAAATGCGTTTGATTTTTTTTATTTCGGATGATTTGTTTCCGAGTAGATATAAACCATTGTATCTGGCATATGTACAGGGTGTCTCAAAATGGCCTGACATTTTTATTTATCAATAAAACGTATTATTTATTTGAAAAATACGAATATTTTTATTTTAATATAAGGTACAAACATGGAGGTTAGGTATGTAACACAATATCCGATAAATGGCCGCCTCGTCCCTGTTTGCAAACGTTCATTCTTTTGACGAAATTTTCAATAACATTTTGGCATAATTGCGGACTAATTTCATTAATGATGCGTCCAATTGCTTCCGTGAGCTCCGGAATGGTCTGTGGATTATTCGCATACACTTTTCCTTTCAGAAAACCCCAAAGAAAGAAGTCCAATCGCGTCAAATCGCACGATCTTGGTGGCCAATTCACATCGCCGCCACGCGAGATAACACGACCGTGAAACTTCATCTGCAATAACTGCATTGTGTCGCTCGGAGTGTGGCAGTTGCGCCATCTTGTTAAAAGAATATGTCTTCCAAGTCCATGGCGTTGATGCAATTTATTTGATATTGTGTTCCACACATAACCTCCATGTTTGTACCTTATCCCATGTAGAGATTGACCGTTGGGCCTGGGACGGGCCTTCACAGTTAGCCTTTCTAGCATATTGGGCCGTGAGCATTTCCCAATGAGGTGCCTTTGTAGAAATGATAAGAACGGCCCGATATCGGCCAACAGAGCCAACAATTATTGGGCCAATGACTTAATTCATTGCAGCGGCAATGTTGGTGATTGCACTTGGCCCTATGTGGGCCCCCTTAAAGGGCCTATGTAGAAATTCACCACTGGCTCTATGATGGGCCTTCACAGTTGGTCTATCTAGAAGTTAGTCTATCTAGAATATTGGGCCGTGAGTTTGTTTGGGTTTGTTTGAGTGCGTGATAAATATTCAACCTATATCGGGCCAAGATTGGCCCGAGATTCCTTATGAAAACATATTTCATGGAATAACCTTGAAATAAATTGTGATTTGCGTATCTGACAGGTTTCAAAATTGGCATATTTTACTTACTTATGTTGGTTATTTACAAATGCCAATAATAGGCCAAGACTTGATTACAAAAACTGAACTACAAAATCTAGACGATTAATATATGACGTGCCAGTTATTTGCCTATTCTGGCACAATGTACAGATAATGAATAACCCAAGGCTTAAATAAAATAAAAGCAGGTATGGTCTGACCCACTTAGCCAATAAAGGGCTTAGATTAATTAAATGTAATTTGCAGTGTTTTAGCATTGCCAGTTTTAAAATGGGCAAATTTCGATGAACTATCACGGCTGTTTATTGGTTTTAACAGATGGGCCCGGATAGGTTTTAGTAATGGGCTGATATTGTGCCAGTTCTCAATTTATAACGGAACAATAATGGGCCAATGTAATTGCTTGTATTTTAGCATTACCAGTTTTTAAATTGGCAAATATAGTTCAACCATCAAGGCTATTTATTGGTTTTAAACGATAGGCCGATATTGTGCGGGTTTTCAATTTATAACGGAACAATATTGGGCCAATGGAAGTGTCAGTATTTTAGTATCCCTAGTTTTTAAATTGGCATATTTAGTTTAACTATCGCGACTGTTTATTAGTTTTTAAAGATGGGCCAGGACAGGCTTTAGGGATGGGCCGATATTGTGCCAGTTTTCAGTTTAGAGCGGAACAGTAATGGGGCAATATTATTTCTCCTTTGTTAGCTTATACGATGGTCCCAATATTGGCCTGATCGTAACATTGGGCAACTCACGGCAACCTCTACATGGGATATTAAAATAAAAATATTCGTACTTTTCAAATAAATAATACGTTTTATCAATCAATTTAAATGTCAGGTCATTTTGAAACCTCCTTTATAAATATTTTTCAATACAAAAATTGTGAAAGATACTCAAAACCATACTCGCTAACGTAAAAACAAAAAAAAATGTAAAACCTGCGTACATTTTACCAGAAAAAATTGACGAAAATTTCGCTTTTTTCGAGCCACGAGCTGGGTGTAACCCGTTGAAAAAAGCGTGTTGCTCGCAATGACCCACCAAGGAAATCCTAATACTTGTGAATCGCCCTGTACAGTGCAATCTGTGTCTCCCGCACAGTCAATTATATACCAGAAGAAGAGATCACGACTATATATATACATGTAGTGCAATCGTTGCAGCACGTCCTCCCATGATAAACAATTTTAATGAATCACCAACGATGCACGATCAACTAGACGCTACATAGTTATACACCCACTTCACAGCAATCCCTTATCGCTAACGATCACTGTATATCGCGCGACAATCTCGCATCTGTGAGAGATCGAAAGAGAGAGAGAGAGGATGAGATATAGGGAGATCGAGAGAGGTAGAGAGTACTCGAGGATAGAGCTCTCATTCAAGGGTTCTACGTAGGCACACGATCGCTTCTGCATCCTAAAACAATTATCGAACAAATGGGGGAAAACGGAAGTGAAGCGGGCGAGACGTGTAACAAGCGTGGATATTCTTCGTCGAGAAAGCGCGTCACCGCGATGCACACGTGGCTTCGATAATGAGCTGGAAAAGTTACACACGGGTAATTCATTGAGCGAACCTCGTTCTTGACATTGAACCTTTACGGAAAGATTAAAAATATCGCTTCGCTTTACATAAAAATGGCGTGATATTTTCAATCGCTTCTATCGATTTTTCTTTTTTTTTTTTTATACGATACTATTTCTATATTTTTTTCTCAGGTGTTTTGAGAAGCGATGCGAATAAAATAGAGCAGTATTTTTAAAGGTCTCGTGCGTGTCACATTCCGGTAGAGATTCCACCGAGTGGCGAGACGACGATTCGAGTTTGCAGGCACACTGCATCAATGAAAAATTAAGGGGGGAAATACCTTCAGGCGAGTTAAAAATTTACTGGTTTTCATATATTTTTTTTTTAATGGAAATATTTTTTCACCATTTTTACGACTTATGGTATATTTTAGGACTACTTTTGGCTGCTACGTGTTTTTTTTTAAGATAAATAAAACCATATTTTTGGTTTTATTTATCTTTAAAAATGGCGTAGGTATGGCACGGTCTTTGGTAACCTTATTATCTAAAACACGAGGCTAAATGTTTTTGAAAATAAAACAAAAGTATTTTTACTGCAAAATGTAGACATTTTTTTCGGAAAATTCAATTTAAGATTAATAAAAAAATAAATACCATGTAACAGCCAAAAGTAGTAACAAAACATAACCCAAGTGCCAAAAATGGTAAAAAACTCTTTCCTTTAAAAAAAATCAGCAATTTTCTCGTCTCCTAAAGATATCTTCACCCTTAATACCAATCTTTGGCCTGCGAACGCAGCTTAATCGGGGTCGAGGAGGATCGAGCGCTTCAGCGATGAAGGATCCTTTTTTTTAGACGCAGATATTTTTAATAAAAGCTCCACTTGGAGGTTTCCACGAGCTCACAGATATAGACGCTTAAAGTAGGTTGATTGAGTGATTAAAATGTTAATTAACCAAAAAACGTATTTCACTTGATTAGAGCATTTAAGGCGTTACCCCCACTTGCAGCGCACAAAAAAGGCCTTTTTCATGAATTTTTTTAAAGAAAACTACAAAACTTTTTTAATCGATCAATATACCATCTTAAAGAACAGATCTTGAAGAACTTTCAGTAATTTTTTTATTGAAAAATATTATATTGTTTAGTGGCAAATGGCCGTCAATGAAATAATGTTTTTATATACACGGTTTGCGGTGACCAACATTGCGGCGAAGTGGATCATGTGAAAAAAAATGCGGATGGATTTAGTCAAATATAAGTATAAACTAGTCTTTAATCGAAGGATTTTAAAAAATATTCATTTTTCACAAAATGGCGGACAGTCAAAGTTAATGGTTCGATTTTAGCGAAAAAAAACGGCCGTTTTTTGGCTATAAAACGGCCATTTTTTTTTCGAGAAAAAAAATCGAACGATTAAAGGCTACATTTTTATGTATTAAATAAGCCTGCAAAATTTCGAGAAGATCGGTTCATTAGTGTTCGAGTAATCTTGGTCACCGACTTCAGAAATGCCATTTTGAGAAAAACGCGTTTAAAGTTTCAATTTCAGTTTACACGAAGAAAATATTTTTTTTTGTAAACTTACATAGAGTCATCTATTCCGGGCATCAAAAAAAAACTGCACTTCAAATTGCACTTCAAAAAAAAGCAATAAAAAAATCGATTTTTTCAAAATCGCAAGTGGGGGTAACCCCTTAATTTAAAAAAAATATTAAGGTTTGGACAATATAGTATGGTTGCTGGAAAAAATCGTAAATTGCGGAGAGAAGTATTAGTGTCGGTTGAATGTAGCTGTTTTCTCGGGTAGTTCAGATACTGAATTATTGAAAAATATAATTCAATAACTGTGCTCAATTGTATTGTTTCGTAATAATATTTTGAGTGATGATAAACTTTTCAAAATTATATTCGTTCATAATGATAGTGATGACGTTCAGGTTACTGATAATTAAGACATCAGTAACCTGAACGAGTCGAAACCTTAGATTAAATTATTTTCAGAAGTGGACGGGTACATAAAGTACCCGTCCACTGGGGGGGGGGGGGGGGGTGGGTAATTTGGGTTACCCAAACCTCAGATCCAATTATTTTCGGAAGTGAACAAGTCCTTTGGAAAAAAAGTCCTTCAAGAAGGTTGAAGATTCTGTAGAATTAACGGGTTACATTTAGCTCGTGGCCGGAAAAAGGAGCAATTTTCGTTAATTTTTCTGAGATAACGCGTGCGGTTTTCCAATTTTTTCTTTTTTACATCAAAGAGTATGGTTATAAGGATCTTTTACAATTCTTGTATTGAACAAATATTTATTATAATATTTAATTCAATAAAAAGTATTTAATAAAATATTGATTTTGGAAAAAATGGCCGCCGTCCAAAGAGAAAGTATCGACTTTCGGTGAAAAAACCCACTATTTTCGTTGATAAAAAAAACCATGCATCGAAAAAAGATTCCTTCGTTCGAGCACAGCTTTTTGATATGTAAACGAAGATTGTCAAATTTGAAGTTGATCGGTGCGGTGGTTTTTGAGATATACCAGGTGTGTAAGTATGAAACCGGAATTTGCCCATAGGTGGCGCTAGATGTCGATGCAGTTACCGACACATCACGTCAGCGGTGTCTTGTTATTGTATTGATATCCGACAAAGATTTCCAACTCACAATAACACGAGTTTCATTCAGTAGCATTAGTTTATTAGAGATAAACATGTCGAGTTTTGTGCCAACAAATTACGATTTGCTGACAGCACTACTTTTCTGTTTTCATCTGAAGAAAACCGCAGCCGAATCGCATCGAATGCTTGTGGAGGCGTTTGGTGAGCATGCTCTCGGTAAAACACAGTGTTTCGAGTGGTTCAAACGGTTCAAAAGTGGCGATTTTCACGTGAGGAACGAAGAAGGTGGAAGACCACCGAAAAAGTTTGAAGACGCTGACCTGCAAGCCTTGTTGGACGAAGACGACGCTCAAACACAACAACAACTGGCGGATCAGTTAAAGGTGACCCGAGAAGCCATCTCCCTCCGGTTGAAAGCCATGGGAAAGATGCAAAAGGTGGGGAAATGGGTTCCACATGAACTCAACGAAAGACAGCTGGAAAACCGCAAAACATCATGCGCAATGCTGCTCGCCAGGTTCAAAAGAAAGTCATTTCTCCATCGAATTGTGACTGGCGATGAAAAGTGGATATATTTCGAGAATCCTAAGCGCAAAAAGTCATGGGTTACTCCGGGTGAACCATCAACATCGACGGCAAGACCAAACCGCTACGGACGAAAGACAATGCTGTGTGTTTGGTGGGATCAGAAGGGCGTAACCTACTACGAGCTGCTGAAACCTGGGGAAACTGTCAATACTCAACGCTACCGACAACAAATGACCGATTTGGATCGAGTTTTGCGTGAAAAACGACCAGAATACCAACAAAGACAACACAAGGTGATTTTGCTGCATGACAATGCACCAGCACACAAAGCAAAACAGGTCCAGGAAACGATAGAGTCGTTCCGTTGGGAGATTCTTCAGCACGCGCCTTACTCACCGGACCTTGCCCCATCCGATTACTACTTGTTTGCATCGATGGGACACGCACTTGCTGAGCAGCGCTTTACTTCTTACGAAGATGTACGAAAATGGCTCGATAACTGGTTTGCCTCAAAAGAGCAACAGTTCTTTTGGCGCGGAATCCACAAATTGCCAGAAAGATGGGAAAAATGTATAGATAGCGACGGACAATACTTTGAATAAGTTACTTTGTATCATATCATTACAATAAACGTGTTTTTTCTGTACAAAAATTCCGGTTTCATACTTACACACCTGGTAGTGGTCACCGATTTCGAAAAAGTGATTTTGAGAAAAACGTGTTTGAAGTTCGCCGGTTCGCGGAGCCAACCTAGAAACACCCGTAACTCCCACAATGTTGAACAGATCTACTTGAAATTTTAAGAGAATATTTAATTTTCGACTTGAAATTTCAAACGAATTTTAAGTTTTCAGAGAATCTTTTTGAAATGTTATGTTCTAAGAATCCGTCAGAAACCAAAATTCGATGTTTTCAAAAAATTCGAATGGTTGTAATTCCTCAAGGATCGCGGATTATGACACTTGGATCTTTTTCCGAAACTAGAACTACCTTTGAGAACAATTGAGTTGCAGTTCTTGCATTACCAAACCAAATGCAAAAACTGCAATGCAAACTGGTAATGCAAAAGCTGCAATTAAATTGTTCTCAAAGGTGGTTCGAGTTTCGGAAAATGACCCAAGTGTCATAGTTCGCGGTCCTTGAGGAATTACACCTAGGGCAGAGCGAAGACACTTGATCGTGATTTTGTTCTAAGCAGCATAGCTCCGAATTAATGAAGTGATAATTAATTACATCTTTTGAAATGGATAGGTTGTTTATTTGGCTATGTAACATCATCAAAAAACTGTAGTAAAGACGTTGCTTACTAGAGTAAACTTACATGAATATCACAAAAGTCAAATAGCTCAGTTGACCCCACTAGGTAGAGTCAACTGAGCTATTCGACTTTTGTGATATTCATGTAAGTTTAGTCTAGTAAGCAATGTCTTTGAGCTTTTTTTACTTTTGGCGCGAAATTAGTACACGGAAAAAAAAATCATTGATCCAATATCATTGGTGTTATTGAATGAAATTTCGTTGATTCAATTCTAAAATTGTTGATGTAAAAAATCGGATTTATTAGTCCAAACAAAACGCTATTGACTTTAATAACATGATAAAATTAAAAGTTTCTTTTCATTCAAAAGATTTATTGTTAGCCGAGAACAATATATTATTGAAACTATCTAAAAAATTATCGCGAACAAATTATATAGTTTTGAATGCATTTTCAGCAACGACCAAAAAAAGCGTTTCAATTCATAACATGAATATTGTTGATTCGAGTACACAAGAAAAATTGAATTTCGCTCGTTTGATTCAGATAAAACTTCTATTGAGTCAATATGTTATTTTATTGTTTCACCATATCCGATATTGATTTTCAGGTACATTATTCGTTAAAATATTAATATTTTACTTTGATTGAAAAATATTAAGCAAATGTGTGAATTGGTTGAAAAATTATGCGAAAATAAAATTTGTTTCTTGCGCATTTGGTTGAAAAAATTTAACCAAATCATGGCCAAGTGCCACCGAAATTATAGGTGTGAGGAAACCCGTAGTTCTCGGAGTAACCGCTAGAAGCCGCAAGCGCGCTCGTTTCTCATAAGCGTAGCGTGAACCGCAAATCTACTTAAACGCCGGAGAAACTCTAAAGAGTATCGATTCTTGGCCTGTGGCTAAAATCAAAGTGTAGTATCTGTTCTTATCAGTTGAACATCTGATATCCTCTCCATGGATATTCCATTGGATATCTGATATTCTCTCCACTATTACGGTGGATGATCATTCTAATGCTCACTTTTTATCTAAGATTTTAAAAAATTGAAAAACTTTCACTTTTTTTAATAAAACGAAGTCAATCGAACATCTTATTGTGACAATTCTATCTTATTCCAAAGAACTGCATGCGATTTTTCAAAATTTTTCAGCAATTCTCGTGAGTGTACATTTATTTGAACCAACAATCAAGAAATGTTTGCAAGTGCACATAGAATCATATTAAAAACATGACTTCTCGAATTCACAAATATATTCTGTTGATTGCAATGAACATTTATTTCATCGAATATTATACTTTTTCTACCAGAGACTAAATGCGTTGCTACAGATGACACCTGTGCTTTGTGGCAAAAAATACCATTATTTCGGATCCATATTGTTGATATTTCAATCATGATATACACTTGTCTCTCTCTCATACTAGTTGCATGATATTGCACTTTTGATATTGTACGGAGTACGAAAATGTTACGTCTCATGGCATATTCGTTTCGATGTAGTAAAGAAATAATTCATTCTATTGATTATATTTTTGTACGAAATAAAAAATGTTGTAGCAACCGCTTAATTATTTCATCCATACTACGGATTGTATATAGAATGATTTCACTAGAATATAATTTTATTTGAAGGATAATGTAGATATTCAGAGAACAGAAGAGATTTTCAAATAATATGTTATTTAAATCACATTTTCCAATATTTTATAGTATTGTAACAATCTCATATATCAGTGGCACTCCGCGTTCAGACATTTATTTGGATCAACCAATATATTTTTTGATTCAATTGGTTTTTTTTCTCAGTGTAGCAACGTACATGACTGAAACAAATATCTAGCCTGTACCATCTGCGTGCTAGTGTGGGTAGCGTAAGAGAACCCCCTCTGCCCTACTTGAAATTTATGAAAATTTCGATTTTTGGTTTTGAGGCAGTGTAGTTCGATCTGGAGCTCGAGTTTGTCAATACAAGACGAAACGGCGTGAAACTAACGATTTATTTTCCCTGTTCGTTTGTTTTTCATGATTGCTGTCCGGCCACCCGGAGCAGGCTACATGAACGCGAGTAGTCCACGTGTCGGCTATTACGCGTGCACTCTGAGTTCGTTGTGTGGCGCTGCTCTCCTATTTCTGGTCGGTTGGGGACGTCAGCCGACGTCACCGATACTCGGCGGAGGTTCGAGCAGGCTCTCGCACATCGGTGGTCCGATGCCACCTCCGTGCGCCTGTCCGCCACCCCCGCGGCCGAGATTACCAAAGTCCCAGTCGCTTCGGCTGGACATCGACCAGGAGGCGAGGGAACAGGAAATCGAGCGTCAGTTGCGCTCGACCGAGCACTACTATCAGCCCACCAATCATCATCATCACTATCAGCAAGCACCGCTCAGGCCGAGCAAGAGCGTACCCGAGGGTCTTGGCAATCATCACGATTCCTTCAGATCAAACCCCAACAGGCCACGAAGGTACAGGGACGTCACGGTCATCGAGCAAATCACGACTAGCGTTTAATTCATCACGAATTCCAATAGACGGTTGGAGAAAGGCGGAAAAAGACAGAGACCAATAAAGCGAGAAGGGAATTAAGTACCAGCCCTCGTTTAGTAATGAGATTGAAGCTTCCATCGTTGGAACGCAATGGCAATGACTTTCTTTTTACCTATACAAATTTCTTTCGGCAGGCTTAAGGAGTTTTGGGACAATTGACGATATGTTATACCAGTTGAGACAAATTATACGGTAAATTCTTTGTCATGTAGTAAATGCACCCTCACATTTTTAATCGATCGTCTACATCGTTTCTATAAAATTTACAATTGAAAGAAGACTTTTCAACATGGGGAGATACCTAATTGTCATCATGTGCTGATTGATTTGACAGGTCTTTATAACATTTTAAACATTTTTTCACACTATTTCGTGCGTAAAAATGCCATGCAGCGATGAGCGTAGGCCCCTATGTTGAGGGGCGTGATACCTTTAGGCGAGGAATTTATGATCTTTGGGTTTTTTTTTTTAAGAAAAGATTTCTTCACCATTTTTGAGACTCAGTGTATGTCTTATTACTCTTTTGGCAATTACGTGGTATTTTTTTTCTTGCATTGATATTTGTGGAGGTAGAACCCGGGCTTCTAAATGGGTCGCGGCGAATGCTGTCAGACGGCGTGAAACGTAACGTAGGCGGGATTAATCTGAAAACGACCAACGAAGATTTTCCCTTCATTAAGGGGTCTTCTCACTTTAGACGCTAACAAAGACTATTTTCCTGAATTTTTGATAGGTTTATATTATAGATATTGATATAAAAGTTGTTACACTTAATAAATACATTTTCGAAATACATCAACATTTATTTATTCATTTATTTAAGTCACTATTTATAGACGAAAATGATAGTTAAAAAAATGTCCTAAAAAAATTGTTGGTCCGCGCTGTTGATGAAATCTCGGAGATGGATCATCCGAAACAAAAAAATCAAACGGTTTTGGATTCAGTATGTTAATGGCTACAGCGCATATCATACGATTTTTTTATATGCAAAAATAACAAAATGGCGGACATTTTTCGGCGGACAAAAATAGTAAATATGAAAATTTTAAAAATTCTTGATATGCGCTACAGCTATAGTTGTAAAGGATATGTGGTTGAAATTTCAAGAAGATCGTTCAGTAGTTTCGACGGTTTTATCAACGAGCCGTCGAAAAACGTTGTTTCGAGAAAAACGCGTTCAAAGTTTGTTTGGATTCCATAAATACATTACATTTTTTTTAAATGTATTTCGAGGGTATATTTATTGAGTGTAACAACTTTTATATCAATATCTATAATATAAACCCATTAAAAAAAACATGAACATGGCCTTTTTTAGCGTCTAAAGTGAGAAGACCCCTCAACACTCATACGCAGAATATGAACCAAGAAAAAGTGAGAAATGTTGAAAATCGATGGTACGCTTTGAAACAAAAAGATTCAATTTCCCGAAAAAAATGGCTACATCTAGCAATAAACAATACGTTTTATTTTTAATTTTCAAAAACATTTAGGATCATGTTTTAGACAATACGGTTAGAAAGGTTGATACCAAATTTCATCGGAATCGGTCGATTAGTTTTTTAGCCATACCTCCGCCATTTTGAAAGGTTAATAAAAAAAATACCATGCAATACCAACAGCCAACAGTAGTAATAAAACATACTTCAAGTCTCAAGAATGGTGAAGGAATCTTGCCTTTGAAAAAAATTATAAAAATCAGCAAAATTTTCCTCGCTAAAAGTACACCCCCCTTAAAAAGTGTTTCTTCAATTGTAAATATTATAGAAAGGGTGTAGACGATCGTTTTAAAATTTGGAGGGTGCATTCAGTATATGACAAAGAATTTACTGTATAAATTTGAATCAAATGGTAACATACATTCAATTGTTTCGAAACTCCTTAAGCTCCCAATATCACTGATTTTTTTATTATCCTCATTTACAGATCTACAATCTGAATCCCAATATACAATTTTTTACAATAACAAGGAGCAGAAACATAAAAATCCAAGAATTTTCGTTGCATTCCAAAGAAGCAAACTTCAATCCCATCCTGTGTAAATATTTTCGCGGCAGCTTCGCGATACTCCGCTTCCTCCTCGACCCGATATCGTCTCGGCGGTTCCGCACTCGCGAGAGAATCTCAACCTTTTGTTTTTCGATCGTGCAATTTTCTCGCTCCTACGTGATGTATCGTAATTACGAGTCTCGCTTGATCTGTGCGTGGTGTATCGTGATCGCGCTCTCAAGAGCACGCGCGCACGATCGAGATTACGTTGTTCCCGCGACGAACGTGCGGAAGTGGAGGATCGCGGGATAAGATAAGACTGTGTAAAAATTACCTTACAAACATTAACGTTAATCGATCGTTTAATCTCGAAACTTGGATGCTGTCGCAACCGAGGGCCCGATGTGTCGTTCTTTCTTGCGAAAGTTGAAAGTGGCACGAAAGTCTACGCGCTTCTCAAATATGCGTTGTCAATTTTTATTCAGCAATTTTCAATATTTCATCTAAAAATATTCCACTGCACAAAACCTTTTTTAATTGAAAAAAATATATATTTTCAACCTTTCGTTTTGTACTTTTAGAGGGCTTTACTTTGAATGAACCGAGGTTTATTTTTTTCGATGTTTTTTTTTTACTTTGTTCTTTACTATAATGTTAATCGATATAAGGTTTTGGAGTGACTTTCGGTTGCTGACAAAATTCGCCATACATTTTTCTGTAAAGCCTCAATTTTACATATTCCTTTTTTCTGAGCTCCAACGTAAACCCTTGCGGGTTTTTACGTATTCCCCTTCCCAATTGAAGCTTTTCCATCACTCCGTGCCCGCACTTCGCTAATCTAACCCAACTTCCGCCAAGTCACACACACACATATACACATATATATATGTATATATATGTATATATATGTATATATGTATATATGTATATGTATATATATGTATATACGTATATATGTATATGTATATATATGTATATACGTATATATGTATATGTATATATATGTATATACGTATATATGTATATGTATATATACCGAGTGTCCCATCTTAATCGTACACCTGATTTATCTCGAAAAATACTGCTCCGATCAAGTATTGAGGATAATAAAACTTTTAAGGTTCAAAGGGGCACGTTAAAAAAATATCTTCTGTGGTCCAAAATTCAAAATGGCGACGTTGAGATGGCTGACATGTTTTCAAAGACGGAAACATGAATATTTTTTTCACCAAAACATTTATCAGGCCAAAGCTAACAACTTTTGTAGGAAAAATTTTTTGATAACGCTCATAACTTTGAGGTTAAAATACTTTTTTTTAGCCGCAGAGATCTTATCCTCGTTTGGTTTCTTTTTGGTTATCGAAACCCAAACAAACTCACACGCACACTTACACTACAAATGTTGAAGACTTTACTTCCTTGTCGTACATTCTGGATAGCGATAAAATAGTCAAAAGAAAGTATTCTAACCATAAAATTATGAATGTTATCAAATAACTTTTCCGACAAAAGTTGTTAGTTTTGACCTGATAAATGTTTTGGTGAAAAAAATCCATGATCCCATTTTAAAAAACATGTCGCCCAACTTAACATCGCCATTTTGATTTTTGGACCAAAAAAGATTTTTTTAACGTTCCCCTTTGAGCCCTAAAAGTTGTATTATACTCAATACTTGATCGGAGCAGTATTTCTCGAGATAAATCAGGTACAAGATTAAAATAGGACACTCGGTATATATATAGCGAAACTGACGTTTTTCCTCGTACTCAATATCATACCGTATCGGAAGTACGCGTACATGTATACGCGCTAGCAAGAAATTTTGACCTACCAAAACGTTACGCTGCTTCGTTAAAATTTAGATTGGTTTACATTATTAACGCGTTATACACGATAAAACGTTAAACAGATATATTTAACGAAGGAGCTGGTCTCCCTATTACGTGGCCATGCAGCGTTGAAACAATGATACGATCGAAGGATTCAAAGCCGCGAGAGTTGACGAGTAAATTCATATATACGAGAAAAGGTGCAAACACGTTTCCTATAAAAATTCACGCGTAGTGTATTTGTGCGTTGCGGTTAATTCGGAGTGTCTGGTAAATTCGATGATTCGGTAGGTCCAGAGAAACAAGCCGAATCAGCATACGATACGAAATGTTATGGCTGTTGCGTCTATACAGGGTGTCCCAGACTGAATGCCTTCCTTGAAATGGGGGGGTTGGGGGTGAAATTCTGAATCGATTGATATAAGCATGTGTGACTCACAGATCAATCCCTGAATTATTATTTATGTTTAAAGGCGGGCCAATCAGGAAGCAGGGCGGTGCCGGAGCACCGCCCTGCTTCCCATCGAGCGCACGTGATTGGCCCGCCTTTGAAAATTGATAATAATTCAGGGGTTGATCCGAGACCCACACATGCTTATATCAATCGACTCAGAATTTCACCCCCAACCCCCCATTTCAGGTAGCGCATTCAGTTCTGGGACACCCTGTATACATATCTTCGTTATCCGTGTACAACTCAACAAGCGACTCGAGTTCCATTAAAATGTGACTGCGGATGTGTTCACGACGAATACGATTCCAAGACTCATCGTCGTTTTCTCACACACGCCAAAAGAAGCAGCGGAGCCTAGCGCGAAAACGAACAAATTGCACAATGGCGAAGTTTGCATCGTTGGAATGTAACGAAAGTTCATTTTTCCTCTATTGCTCATATTTTTCTGCCGAACTGTTGTTCTCGTCCTCATTAGAGATCCGCGATCTTAATTTATAAAAAATAATTATACGTTATGAAGAGTAAATAAATGAACGAAAAATGATGAGAACTTCGGCTGCGTTCCAGCAATGAAAAATTCCACGCCATCGAATTGCACGCTCGTAAAAATATTGAAAAATAAATATTTATCGAATAATTTGGGTCAGTTCTGAAATTGGTCAACAATTTTGACCACCTAATCAACGCGTGCGTACGCGTGCGAATTAATGTAACTAGTGGCGCGAGCAGCGTCTCAATTAAAATCCCTCTCGCGATTTCTCTCTACACCTCGCGACGAGAAGTGAGAGCAATCAATGTAATTAACGCTCGGACGAAAGTGATTACGGCAGAGAGAGAGAGAGAGAGAGGGGGGGGGTAGAGAGAGAGAGAGAGAGAGAGAGAGAGAGAGAGAGAGAGAGAGAGAGAGAGAGAGAGAGAGAGAGAGCGACTACCGCAAGCGCCTATCGCATAAAAAGGAGAGATACGAATAGAGAATTACGCAAAGGAAGGTAGAGAGATAAAGAGATATTCGTTCGCGACACAAAACAATGGGAAGAAAGTAAAACGTGTGAAAATCCCGCGTTTTACTTGAATTACGTATAAACAAAGTACAATCGCGTATATATTTAACGTGTAACGAAAATTTTTCACACGTTTCGCTCCGACTTGACACCCACACAGTTGCACAAGAATATCACGCGCACACTACAGATTCTTCACCTCAAGTTCCTTTTTCATCGTGATCGTCACGCAAAAGCGACCAATTTTCTCGTTAGACGTCCAAACGAAAGATTCCAATGGTATTGAAGTTTGCACCGTTGGAATGCAACGAAAACTCTTCTTGATTTCTCATTTCTTTATGTTTTTCATTCAAAATCTTTTAAAAAAAGGAATACGAGAAAAAATTATTTTCGTTGCATTTCAACATTACAAACTTCAATACCATAGATTCAGTACATGTAGAATGAAAGTTTGAACATATATGTTTGCGCGTTGAGGGGTTAGGCTACTGCGACGACCCGAAAAACCGGGTTATTTGAGAAAATTAATTTCGAAGGAATAAGTGAGATTATTGAAAAATCGTTTAGACATTTATTTGTATGTACATTGACAAAATTGTGTGCCGAATTTCATTGAAAATTATTAATAATTAACGAAATAATGAACAATCTCGAAAAGGACCTTCGAACGTGAGTGACTCAACGGTGTACTTGATTTTGGCCACTTGGTTGATCTAAAACGAAAAAAAAGAGCTTTCTCTTAAAATAGATAATATTGGTTAAGACTCGACCGAGCTTTTTTTTGTTCTCGTGTTTCATTCATGACAAAAAAATGTTACATTTTTCATTCGATTTTTCGAGGAACAATGGCATTATTATTATTAATAACTTATGAGAAAAAAAAACATATTAAGAAAAACATCGGTCAAAACTAAACTACTATTACACTGAATAAGTGTACCAAATTTCAAGTCAAATCGTTCATTGGATGTCGAGCAATCGTGTACACCATTTTGACAAAAAGTTTCTAGAAAAAAAACGCGTTTAAGGATGTATGGCAACTAAGTTATTTACTACTGTTCGAATTGAAACTCACTGATATTGTAAAGGAAAATATCGAGAACTTTTTGAGATTAAAAAAACAAAATTTGCCCACGTGAATGCTGAAATAAACGAATTCAAAGTTGGGTCATTTAACACGGGGAACATAGGACTGTACGTCCAAAATTCCCTTTACATTGGCAAAAAAGGTATTTCCGGAGTACTCTTTTGTAAAAAAATCTTTTGTGCGGTATCGCTGTAATATGCATGATACGTTAAAAAAAAATCGACATGTGCCCATATATTTTGCGAGATATTGCGAGTTAAATGGGACCGTTTTCGTATTTCTTTAGCTCGTATGTCGTAACCACGACAACGTCAGGGAAAACGTACATCAAACCAGCAACTAAATTTGCAGTTAAAAATTGAAAATTCTTCTTTCTGTACCGCATGTTTTACTTTGAGCTGTGGCAAATCTCCTTTTTAGCTTCAATAAATACTACAATTATTTTATTTAGTCTTTAAATGCGATTTTTGCAAATTGCATAATCAGTTCTGTAACGACTCTGCAGTAGCTGCCATACATCCTTAAAGTTTCACCAGCAGTTCTATGGTCATTAATCATAAGTTTACAATCGTGAATCAGCGATTTCTGAACCATATGTTGGGACCTTTCTCATCAATTTGAGTTGCCCCAAGCGACGGACGAGTCTTCGCCATTTTCACAGTAGCCTAACCCCTTAAATTTGAAACGCGAAACGTATAAAGCGATCGCGTTATATCCGCGGTTTCGTGTTTCCTCTACGCCGGAAAGCGCATATCCGGTGCGGAAGAGCGATCCCGCTCGCACTCCACACGCAGCAACGATTTACCTATTGTTGAACTAATTTGGAATGTGAAGCATCGTTAGGGACAGGTGTTGCCTCGTGGGCTCGCGCTCACGGCCAATTACACGAATGGAACGGCACTTTCCAGTGCCCACCTACGTTCCAACGAGAACGACGATTAGACGAGCGACACGATAGAAAATAAATCGGAGACTTACGCGAATGAAAATAAAATGTCAGAGCTCTGACGATAATCGCGTCGTTTTGTAAACTTGTCGATGGATAGATTGAATCATTGATCCGATTGGTAAATGGCATATGTATACGTATATGTTGCAGTTAGAACTCGTTTTCCCTGGTCAAAACTAGTTCTTACCGGACGTCTGCGTTACGACTGGTTTTTCCCGGTGAAAACTAGAATTTACTGATAGATAAATTTGAATGTTGGTTAAAAGTTGTTTTAACTAGGAAAAGCTAGTTCTAACGAAATTAATCAGTTAAAACTGTTTCTGAATGAGGCAAAGTTTGGGTTTGGGTTGGGTTTGTTCCAAAAACTAGTTCTAACGAAATAAATCGGTTAAAACTGTTTCCGCATGAGGTCAAAGCTTGCGTTGTTTGGGTTTGGATTGGTTTTGTTCCAAAAACTAGTCGTAACGAAATGAATAAGTTAACGGGGTCCTCTAGTTTCTCGGCTGTTTTTTTACGGCTTTTTCAATATTTTTTTACGGGCAAAGCATCGAAATAATCAATCTCATTGTTTTTGCATAATCTTTATTAACATTTAAATAAGCTTTACAAATTTTTTGAAGTCAAAATATATAATGGAATAAACGTTATAGTGACCGACAGGAAGACATCAAGTAAAAGAGGTGCTTGACGGTGACCAAGATTGCGGCTGTTCTGCTTATCTGAAATCAAAAAACCAAACGGCATTTTAATCTTCATATTTAAGACTAGCGATTGAACTAGAGTGAATTCTAAATTACAAAAAATTGACTTTTTTATACACTTTTGAAAATTACATTCTATTTTTTCTTAAGTTTTTCGCTCGTACAAAAAAAAACTATTGAAGCAATCATGATAATCCTAGTTCAATCGCTGGCTTATAACATATTAAAGATGCTGTATAAATTTGAACAAGATCGGTGCAGTAGTTTCTGAAATATCGTGGTCACCGGTTCGAAAAATGGTGTTTCGAGAAAAACGCGTTTGAAAGTTCGCGCATGTGATTTATACTTGTGAACCACTTCGAATATCGAAAAATCCTTTGGCACACATTTTCTACACATGTTGTAGATGTGATTTATGAAAAAAAAAATCGATTTTTTCGACCCGAGAAACTAGAGGACCCCGTTAAAACTGTTTCCGAATGAGGTCAAATATTAGGTTTGTTTGGGTTGTTTATTTGGATTGTTCCAAAAACTAGTTCTAACCAAATGAATCAGTTAAAATTGTTTCCTAATAAGCTGTTTGATTGGATTTGTTCCGAAAAGTGATTCTGTCGAAATGAATCAGTTAAAACTGTTTTCGAATGTGGGCAAAGTTTGGATTGTTTTGGTTTATTTCGGTTTGTTTCAAAAACTAGTTGTAACGAAATGAATCCGTTAAAACTGTTTTCGAATGTCGGTAACATTTGGATTGTTTGAATTGGGTTGTTTATTTGGGTTTGTTCCAAAAACTAGTTCTAACGAAACGAATCAGTTAAAATTGTTTTCGAATGAGGTTTAAGTTTGGCTTTGTTTGAGTTGTTTGTTTTGGCTTCGTTCTATAAACTAGTTGTAACGAAATGAATCCGTTAAACCTGTATCCGAATGAGGTCAAAGTTGGGGCTTGTTTGGGTTTCTAACCATGAATTCTAGTTGCCACTAGGAAAAAATAGTCGGCACGAAGGCATTGAGTCAGAACTAGTTTTTAGTGGGTAAAACGCGATTAAACTGAAAACGGATTTTAACTGTAACATATATACGCTCTAAACTAGACAAAATAGAGTACGCACCATGCCATTCACTTTGGAATGTCCTTTACGTACTTTACTTTGTCTAGCACCTACTATGAGAACATATGTGTAAGAATACGATATTGAAGTTTGCATCGTTAGCAACGCAACGAAAGTTCAGCAGGCCAAACTGGTTGGCAATTTTGAGCTACGAAAACCACTCAAACGTTTTTTACGATCCCCACCAAAAATCTACAGCCCAAATTTGCAGGATAAGATTTGCAAATAAGAAAGAATTTTCATTGCATTCCAACGATTCGAACTTCAACAGCGTAATATTTCAGTGTGTCATATTGATATTTCATTGACCACCTGTGAAGGAACAATTTCGTGATATTGAAGTTTACATCGTTGTAAAGCAACGAAAATTCTTTTTTATTTTATTTTTTATTCCTCCATCTTCTTCATCATCCCGAAAATTTGGAATGTAGATTTCTGACAGGGATCCTAAAGAACGTTGGAGTGATTTTCGTAGTCCAAAATTGCCAAAAAGTTTGGGCCACTAAACTGTCGTTGCGTTCCAGTGGTGCAAACTTCGATGTCATAATATTTCAGTGTTTCGTCTGAATATTTCATTGGCCACCTGTGAACGAACAATTTCGTGACACTGGAGTTTGCGTCGGCGGAACGCAACGAAAGTTTAGTACCCCGAACTTTTTGGCAAATTTAGGCTACGAAAATCACTCAAACGTTTTTTAGCATCCCCGTCAGAAATCTACGGCCGAAATTTGCGGGGTAAGACTTTGGATGATGAAGAAAATGGAGAAATAAAAATTGAAAAAGAACTATGATCGCATTCCAACGATGCAAGCTTCGACATCGTATGAACTTCACATTACATTGGTAAAATGTCATTAGATTTTCGATTTGGTGACGCATTTTTGCATGCAGTCGGTTCAAAGTTCAAAAACGACCGGTAAAAGGCCAAATTGCTGTTTAGAGTCCGCGGAGTGTTCGTCGATATTGTCGAAATTTTCTTTTTTATTATTTGGCATCTATATATATATATATATATATATATATATATATATATTAGGGACGTTGTGCTTAAGATGACATACTTTTTCTTTTACGATAAATATTTCAATAAATGATGTCGTATGAATTTAAAGCCAATCGCATATCCATAAAGGTTTATCATTGTAGTGAAATAGAATCAGGTTTAGGACATTAGTTACTTAAATAAAAAACGCCATGTAGGTCAACGTGTGCAAGACGGCATACTTCAGTCTAAGATGACATGCGGATGTCATCTTACACACGTCGACCGGTTTATGCTCAGATACATTAATTTCTGGGTTAAAGGTTAGTTTATAGCAACCAATATTTACTGGAACATTATTATAGTGACGATGACCATAAAGGGTTGCCTTACGGCACGTTAAAATGTTTCGATGCTAAAAGCCAACCCATTCTATTATTCTCTACAGCTTCAATGGTATTGGTCATGTGTTGTTGTGACTAGCTATCGTGTGTCGAGGTTCATTGATAATAGCCGGGCATCCTCTAACGATAAGCTGAAACATCTGATTCTATATGCAGTCTTATACGCGGAAGGGCAAGATGACACAGTGTGTCATCTTACCCGTCGGTGTAAGATGACATAGTGGGTCATCTTACACCGACGTCTGGTATGTCAACTTACCCATAAGTGAATGCAGATTTTGTTTATTTGTTGTGACGAATAATTTTGAGTTAGAATATCCGTTATGCAGTATTTGCGAAGTACAATGAATCTACATTATGAATAAATTAGTTAAACTAAGAAAAATCTTACCCGACGGGTATTTTTAGCACCAAACGTGGTCAGTTTTTTTTTGTACGTTTTGTACGTTATATTTACTACCTAAAAGCTCGCATTCACTAACTGCTATACTAGATTTCGCTACTAGCAAAACTTATTGGCCGATCATAGAACGTCATCGTTACTCGTATAGGGCAGATATTTGAAAAGATATTAAGGGTGTGTCGTATTATCTGACTATGTCATCTTGAGCACACCTCCCCTATATATATATATATCAGGGTGTCTTATGAATGGATAATCGTGCAACTGTCGATTGATCAGATCATGTCCTACTATATGCGTGAATTTCAGTTTAGTAAAAGTCACACGTTGTCGAGATTTCCGAGATAAAAATCATCTGATTTTGGTTTTTCGCATGCCACTTCTACAAACGATAACTTTTTTGACCCGGATTTTTTTTTAATTCTCTAGGTTATTTGTTTTGCCTAGAAAAATCTTCTTTTTAACCTTAAATGTTAAGGAAACTTTACGAAAAAAGATCTTACGCAAAATTTTCATACAAACCAATTCCGACATCTGACTTTGATAGCCTGCGGTGTAAAAAAAATGTACTACGCATATCGTGCGAATTACTTTACAAAGTTGCTTAGTTATTGTCGATTCATATCATTTGTAGAAATGGCATGCGAAAAACCAAAAGCAAATGATTTTTTTTTAAATAACATAAAGCCCAAAATCTCGAAAATCGAGGGGCTTTTACTAAACTGAAATTCCAGGATATAGTAGGACATGATCTCACCTATGGATAGTTGCAGGATTATTCATTCATAACAGGACACTGCATATCTATATAAATATATATTAGAGTGGCCCAAATTTTAGCTCTATTTTTTTCCTTTTTCTCACCATCCAATTATCTCCATTAAAGAGGAAAAGGAATTATCACAAAATCTGCGAGCGGTCAAAAAATATCTAGAGGTCGCTCAAGCCTCCGAAAGATTCAAATTTTCATTCAAAAATCGATTTTTTTCCGTTTACTTCTCACCCATGAATTTCACGTTTTATAATTTTTAAATTAACCTCGTCGAAGCTCCAGCCGGTCAATGAATATTTAGTGGTCGCTCAAGAGCTTCGAAATTTCCAATTCTGGCAATTTTTTTTCATCTCACTCATAAATTTGGCGCTTTATAAAATTTTCATAACGATTAATCGTTTTTCTTTAGAAACAGATTTTTCAAAGTTATCTCACACTACTAACCCAAGAATTATAATCTTTGTTCTCATAAAATAATTCTTGAAAGCTTTTGTCCGTAAACAAAATTATAGGTCCCCCGTTTTATCGGGTTAGAAGTGTGAAGTGAATCAAAAAAATCCGTTTTTAAAGAAAAATAGGAATAACTGTTTTGAAAATTCTACAAAGTGTTATATTTATGAGTGACAAGAGAAAAAAAAATCGCGACAATTGGAAATTTCGAAGCTCTTGAGCGACCACTAAATATTTATTGGCCGGCTAGAGCTCACGCGAGCTTAATTTAAAAATTATAAATCTCAAAATTCATACGTGAGAAGTGAACGAAAAGAAATCGTTGTTTTTAAATGAAAACTTGCATTTTTGGGGGGCTTGAGCGACCTGTAAATATTTTTTTACCGCTCGCAGATTTCGCGATATTTTTTTTCGTGTTTCTTTAAAGAAGATAATTGGATGGTGAGAAAAAAGAAAAAAAAAGCTCAAATTTGGGCCACTCTAATATATATATTTCATTCATTTTTTGTTCGTTCTCAATCTTTCCTCTAGGAAATTAAAAAGACACGTTTTCAAAAATATGAAAATATCGGCAATTGCGGACAACTTCTCATAATAAATCGCGATTTTAGTCGCACTTCCATAAAAAAAGCTGTGCTAAATTGTCCATGCACCCATATTCGACATCCTATAAAATTTATATCGCGTTTACGAGCTCAGATAATAATAAACTTCAATATTGTACTTTTACAGTACACAGCTACGTCTAAAAAAAAGATGAACCTTTACAATCGATCGGTCGAACATTCAACTCTCGGAAAAATCGGTGATGGAAAAGTAAGATAACTTCTCCCGCGAACCAATCGCGTTTCCGTCGCCTCAATCGACTTTTCGAACATTTTGTCATTCTTGAATTTTGTCATTCACTCGCAACGATCGAACGAGACGACAAGCGTCACTCACAGGGGCTTTTCTCTACCGGGCAATTTTTTCGGACAGACCTCGCGTGCACGGCGTATACATCGCGTTAGAAATTTCGTGCCGAGTGTACGCGTATGTACGAGCGATATACGCACCTATCGATTTTACTGACTCTCTCGCGGAGAATCGTAACTCTCGGGACTCATCGAAACGCCGAGAGAAATCCGTCGCAGCGTATTTTTCTTTTTTCCTTTCTTCACGCTCGCCCCGAATTTTCAACGTACAATGAGTAACCAAAGTGGAGAAATCGAGAATTGACATAAAGTAAGCTCGAAATTTATAGAAATAGTTCGAATTTCGAGAACAATTAAAAAAAAAACAAATAGACAAAGGAAAATAATATTTCGTTCGAAGAAAAAAAGCGTTAGCGAAGCTCGACCAAATAATTTATAATCGTTCAAATTTCATATTGAAATGGAAGAAAATACGCGAGGGTACTCGAGAAAAGGAGGAAAAAAAGTTTACATCCGATTTCGTTTGAAACGAGTTACGACTATCGGAAAATATATACAGGGTGTACGTCTTATCTTTGCCACCCGAAATAACTCGTTAATTATCGACGTCACAAAAAAATATTCCAGACAAAAGTTGTACGGTGTGAAGGGGGCCATCTAATGCGACCAATTTTTTTTTATTTCTCTGAAGGCGCTGACGCACAGCGACGGTCACCTCCACTTTTTTAAATAGAATGGTACATTTTTTCGACCATCTTGTGGAGCTCCTCAAGCCACATAAAAAACATTCGGGGGTCAAAGTCGTTCAAGGTCATTCAAGGTCAGTATCTATGATACAAATCCAAATATCTCGGATCACTACCAAATATTTGGTAGTGATCCGAGATATATTATGTATTTCATTTTAATAGGTGACCTTGAATGACCTTGAACGACTTTGACCTCCTTATGTTTTTTATGCGGCTTATGGTGCTCCACAAGATGTTTGAAAAAAATATGTACCATTCCATTTAAAAAAGTGGATGTGACCTTCACTGTGCGTCAGCGCCTCAACCGAAATTTATAAAAATGGTCGCATGTGATGGCCCTTCACACCGTACAACTTTTTTCTGGCACATTTTTTCTGTGACGTCGATAATTACCGAGTTATTTCGGGTGGCAGAGATAAAAGAAACACCCTGTATTATATATATATATATATATATATATATATTACATGTATTATTTATATATACATAGACAAGGGAACAACCGGTGCGACCGAAAATGTCATTTTTAAAATTGTAATTACCGTAGTTTATCGAAGAGCGTATATACGAGTGTACAGTCGACGTATTTCGAGAAAATCGTGAATCATGTATAAAATAAAGAAAAGAAACTAAACTATAAATGAAAAAGAAAAATAGTAATAATAATATCGTTGTACGAGACGTGACTCAGTCTCTTGTATCGTCAATTTTTAGACTCTCGATCTGCCGAAATTCGCCATCAATCGCGAGTACGACTCGTGGATGAGAATGACATTCCCGTCGATTCCTGACGTGGAGGTTTTAAGAATTTTCTAACCTAGCAATTGCGCCCCGTAAGAATAATTATTTTGAAAGATCACTCGAACGTACTAATAATCATCACGATCGATAGCAGGTTGTTGTAAGATTTATAATTTTATCGATGTTGCAGAAACGAAGTTGTGTTGAAGAGACGAAAAAATGCTAATAATAATGTTACAACGGATTCGCTCGGTGGGACGAACCAAAAATTGCATAGAAAATTACATATCGTATTTGAGCGAAAAATCGTGAAAAAAATAAATGAAAATTCTGTAGTTCCCTACGACTCGGGAATTGTTAGCGAAATAATAATCAACGTGAATGACTCGGGGTCAATTCTTTACGCTCGAAAAACTTCAATCGCTGCCTGATATTTGTTTCAACGAACGAGTCCGTATCTCCGCACAAACGTGCGGCGAATCAGGTGATTTTGAGCGTTGGACGAATATATATATTTCTTAACGTACGCGAAACATGCATTTTTTTCTTTTCCCGATGTTTTCGCATTTGTCGCTTTGTGTTACGATACCGAGCAGAGGGACGGAGCTGGATAAGTTTCCGTGAGAAGCTCAACGGACGTTTCCGCACAAATTTTGTCTCCACTTCTTCCATTATAACTATTATTATTATTATTATTATTATTATAAAAATGGATGGTTCAGCACCATTAATTTTTTACCGAAACAGCGCAATGTTGTCGAAGTTTGGGCCGAAGCAGCTTACGCGCGTGAGCAGAATCGCCGAACGAAAAAAAGAACAAGATTTGGCCGTTATGTGGTTGTGCGTCTCGCCGCGAGTGGCTCTGTGGGTATGGCGGAATCGACGCAAAAAAAGCGCTTCGCTACGCGCACCCTCATGGAGTTGCGATCAACGAAAATGTCTTACTGTATATCGATGGATTAACTTTACCGAAACGCTGTTTTGCTGTGTACGACGACGAGACGCTCTTTATCGGCGCGTTATTTTACTCCGCGTCCCCGGTGCCCTTCTGGCTCGGGAGTGAGGAATTTTCGCAGCCATCAGAATTCGGCTGTAACGAACGATTTACTTCCGCGTCTTCTGGACGGCGATTCATTTTTTTACTGCAAAGAACGCCGTAACTTTGACCCGGCTCGATTTTCGATGAAATCGATACTTTTTTGTTTCGCTGAGGGGTTAGGTTACTGAGACGACTAGAAAAACAGGGTTATTTGAAGAAAAAAAAAATTGAAGGAATACGTAAGATGCTTGGAAAATCGTTTGGAAATTTATTTGTATGTAGATTAACAAAATTGTGTACCAAATTTCATGAAACAATATTAATAATTAAAGAAGTTATAAACAATCTTGTGGAGGATCTTCGAACGTGAGAGGCCCAACGTCGTACTTACTTTTGGCCACCCGATTGATCTGAAACTAAAGAAACGAGTTTTTTTGGAAAATAGATAGTAGGTGAAGGTGCCCAATTATTGACACTTTAAGCCCAATTATTGGCACTTTGAAGGCCCAATTATTGGCACTTCAGGGGCCCTATTGTTGGCACTATAATGGTCCAATTGTTGGCACCTCAATTGCCCAATTATTGGCACCTTAAGGGCCCAATTATTGGTACCTTAAGGGCCAAATTATTTGCACCTTAAGAGCCCAATTATTGGCACTTTGATTATTGGCGCTTTGAGGGCCCAATTATTGGCACCTTAAGGCCCCAATTATTGGTACTTTAAGGGCCCAGCTATTGGCACTTTATGGACCATTGTGTAGGTTGGAGAAGTTAATAATTGGTGGAGTGCCAAAATAACGTCACTTTACCCCATTAGCTGAAACTTGACCGAGCTTTTTTTCGTTTTCGTGTTTTAATCATAAAAAAACAGTGTGCATTTTTTATTTCGATTTTTCGAGGAGAAATGACAATATTGTTAATATATTGGATTTTCCTCTTCAATTTCGGTTGCCCCAAACGACGAACGAGAGTTCGTCATTATCTCAGTAGCCTAACCCCTCAAGAGAGGTAGCGCGAATGGTAGTTCGCTGAAAATAGAGAGAATCTTTGTTACCGACCGTTGTATCTCACTTCGAGTTTAGCCGCGAGACAAGGAGATTTGTACGTCGATCATGTGTACCGTTAGATGTATATTCACCGATGTATCGAACCTGTAAATAAATTATTATTTTCAAAATTTACTCTCGCGTTCTCGATGTACCCAAAAAGATTTCTTCCCGTGGGACCAACTGCGCGGACGACGGGAAATGAGGGGAAAATAGTTATGGATTCTTTTCACGCTTTCTCTTTTCCTGCCTCGGTGTGGGCCGCGGTCGGTCATGCACGGACGGTACACGCGCCACATTCTGCGACTGGTGTCGCCATCTCGCGGTGCGCGCGGCAACTGGAGCGCCGCTGCAACGCGTGTGCCTCCCCCGTTCGCCAGAGCAGCGACCGAGTTCACCGTCGAGGGAAAGTGGCATCGCTAAATGTCCATCTCCGGCACGGTCAGCTGGGAAAGTAGCCCGTGGAATCGATGCGGGCCAACGGGACATTGTGGAACGCGAGGCTAGTGCCACGTCCGGCTACGTGTCCGCCGCGAAAATTCAAAACTTCATCCGCAGTATTTTGCGATAAAGCGCATCTCATTTTTTATCCGACAAGAATTTTCCGAATAAGTTTCCGAGTATCGGATTCTCACAACTGTGCGAACTTTCGTGACTTAGCATGGGTCGAAGCAGACGTTAAGGGGGGATATAACTTTAGGCGAGAAAAAATTGCTGATTTTCATTTTTTTTAAAGACAAATATCTTCATCATTTTTTAGACTTAGATTATGTTTTATTACTACTTTTGGCTGTTACATGGTATTTTCTATTAATATTTAAAAATGGCAGAGGTGTGGCACGGTGTCCTGAACGACATTTTCAAAACTGGAGTGTCGTATAGCTAATAAACTAATCGACCGATTCTAATGAAATTTGGTACGAATCTTTCTAATCTTTTTGTCTAAAACATGCCCCTAAACGTTTTTCAAAAATATTTTTTTTATCAAAAATAAAATCCATTTTTTTCGGAAATTCAATCTTTTTGTTTCAAAGCGTAACATTTCATAGATTTTCAATATTCCTCACTTTTTCTTAGTTCATATTCAGCGTATGAGTGTTAATGAAAGAAAAATCTTTGTTGTTTTTTTTTTTTTTTTTTTTTTTTTTTCAAATTAATCCCGCCGACGCTGCGTGTTACGCCGTTTGACAACATCCGCCGCAACCCATTTAGAAGACCATGCCATTTTCCGCCATGTTTAAAGATTCATGAAAAAAATACCATGTAAAAGCCAAAAGCAATAATAAAACATACCCTAAGTCTAAAAAAAGAAGAAATCTTGCCTTTAAAATAAAAAAATTAAAATCCGCTATTTTTTCGCCGCCCAAAGGTATCTCCCCCCTTAAAGAATCGAGATACTTTCGTACGTCGCGCCACGCGCGGCAGCACCGGCGCGTTTGATCCACGGCGCGTCGCGAGCGCGCGGCGGCTTTTTGCTCAGTTCACGGTCCGCCGTGGCTCTCGAACCTCTCGGACGCGATCTTATCGACAGTTTGCGAAGCGACTGCGGGGTTGCTGCCTCGGCTGACATGCAGCACAATACTCATCAGCGTATACGACACGCGTTGCTAAACTTTCACGCATTTGCATAAAGTTTTCAAAGAAATCGACGAAATTTCATCGTTTTCGAGTTTTCCCGCTGACGCAAACTTCGAAAAAGACGATCGTATAATTAGGAAGGCTCGTGAGCCGGTAAAGTGAGGTGAACGAGTGAGAGCGTACCGCGAACAGGTGTTCGTCGTTGCAAATCCTCGCGCAACTGGCACACGGCTGGCGAGTCAGTGTGGAGAATCATCTCCGGCAAACATCGCCGTGCGAGGAAGTGTCGGGTGTGGCGAAGGGGGGTTGGGGGGGAAGAGAAAAGTGACATTCGGCGGTGGGCTAGAAATGCTCCGGCAGATCGTAAAAGCGCGAAATGTGCATCTGCCCGGACGAGAAACTTAATCCTCGAAGTGTGCGATCTCGTCACGGTTTCTCTAGTCACTAGGTCAGAGGCTTGTGTGTTTTAGCCTTCGTGTGCCGATGGAACGTCTCTTTTTTCATTTCACAATCGCGGGCCTCTTTCTCCCGGACAGCTAGTGCCACACTTTTCCGGGCTCGATCTCCACTCGAGAGCCTCGAAATATGCGGCTGTCGGCTATCGAGCCAGCCGAGAAGTGCACGGATCGTAGCTTCGCGGGTTTCGGAAGAATCGACGGAAAAACGTGAGTGCTCAATCTTCAACGTCAACCAATGCCGTCACGTGCTCAATCGGAAAATTGATTTTCCGGGCTCATTTTTACTAAACCGCAGGGGGCGGGCAAAACGTCGGAAATAAGAGAAATTGCGATTACCGTAAGATCCTGTTTTAAGGTTAAGGACGCGAGTGGCGTTTTTTGCACACCTTTCGAGCTTAGTTCACAGGCGCTTTGGTACACGCGCGCACGTTGAACTTTATCACGGATCGGCGCATGGCGTTATCCCGGATAGGGAAAAATTTCCAAAGCCACGTATCCAAAGCGTACGTCAGCGAGCCTCTCGACATGTGGCGAATGCTCGCGCGTTCCTAACGCCGTAACGGGCAATTGGCCGCTTTCAGCCTGCTCATTCAATATTGACCGTTACACGCCGCTCCTAATCGCACCGGCAGCGCTCTCGCGCACCTAGCGAGAATACACTTCGCGCGCCCTTCCGTGCTTAGGAAACAAAATTCATCGAATCGCGATCCTATAGTTTTTTCAGCCACGGCATATCGAGCGACGGAATGTCGAAAGGTCGCGGAATTTTTTTCTGGGAAAACTGTCGGTGAAAAAGAAACGCATCTTTTTTGTAACATAACCTCAATGTAGCTTATGTCAAAATTGAAATATTCGTACTTTCCAAATAAATAATACGTTTTATTAATACATTTGAATGTCAGGTCATTCTGAGACAGCCTATACTTATATTTTATTATTTTTTTAGTGTATGCTCCATTTGCACAGGGTCCTTATCCTTATTACATTCCCCACCATATTCCACCTTATACATGTATTGAGAGCCTCAAAAAAATCACCAAAAAATACAGAAAAATAACAAAAGCATGGCCGCCGGCGGATGAAGAAATTGTTTTCGCAACGTTTGGCGGTGGACACTCTCCAGCTTAAACGGTCCATCTGAAGTCTAAAACCCAAACGAGTTATTAAAGTTCACAGTAAATACGAGTCGTTGACGTTCGTCGATTTTGTAAATAATTTTTTATTTCTCTTTTTATTTTAAATCTCTGAGAAAAGTCATCATTTTTACGTAACTATTAAAAAATGGAGATCGATTTTGAAAAAGTGAGATCGTCAACGACCTGTAAATATTTCTCATCGTATCTCCTGTAAATTTGAACACAATTCTTCAAGTGGTTCTCGAGATATCGGGTCCACCGACTTTGAAAACAGTGTTTTGAGAAAAACGCGTTTAAAGGTTGAAGTATGGTGCAGCTCATTCAATTTTAGGAATATTTCAATGAAATTTGCAGAGAATATAGCTGAAAGGTGATACTATCGAATAAAAATATTTTTGAAAAATGCGATTTTTTGACCCGCCTGGGTCGATGCAGCCCGTTAATGTGGATGAGCACCGCGCATCCTTGAGTTTCGCTCAGTCGGCGCGGTCTCTCGGAATTTCTCCGGTGACCACGTCAGGTGTGTTGCCACATGTGACACGCGGTGATCGAAGATATAATTTTGTGAAAGTAGCCTCCTCTCGAGCGTACGCTACCTCTGTTATAAATCGTTCTGAACTTTGCATCGTTGGACTGCAACGATGTTTTTCTTTTTTTGTTTCTCTTTATTTTTATTATTAACGCGTTAGGCCACAGTAACGGGTATAAAATCATGTGCGAATGTAACAATTTTTTTTCGTATGAAAAAGTGATTCACTCATAAAATGAATTACACATCTATTTAGTATGAATATCAAGCTGTTAGAAAAAATATATATATATTTTTCGATGTACAAAATGGCCGACTACTAATATTTTCATTTATTATCTTTTTTTTAGGTGCTCCGCAGCGTGACATTTGGCATCCACATTTTTTTACCTAGAACAAAAAACAAAAATTCTCGTCAATCTACATTAGAATACCTAGAGAAGTACGTACGGAATTAAAAAAATATTGTTTTGTTCAAAAGTTGTAGGCATTTGAATGAATTTTCAGTGAACATTTTTGTATAAAACTGCTCATAAAATGAAAAGTTTTTTGTCACGCCAATTGGAAAACAAGCAGTTTCGAGAAAAACGCGTTTAAAGTTTTAGGTACTCTATGGCCGTGCCAGAGGTGGGCTTACGTTATACGCTCAAAGTCGATGAAATTTGTTTTTATTGGTATAAATCGAATAGTAACTTATTCTTATGATGATAAAGCACCGTTTTAGCGAAAAAAATCGATTTTTTTTTAATTCTACTGTGGTTTTATCCCTTAACGAAAATATTTTCTCGCCAATTTATATCGTTGATTTTCAATATGACGTTGAAGCTTTTTAGTTTTTCTTTTTTTAAGTCGTTTCACAACCTAAAATTCCTCAAACGTTTTTACGTATTTTTATTAGAGATTCACGAGTCCAATTGCAAAGACAAGACGTCATGATGACAATAAAGAAAAAATCGTTGCAGTCCAATAATGCATACTTCAAGTCCATTGGATGTAACGGGTTCACAGCGTTCTTTCCTCGCATCCAGGGTGACGATTATTACGAGGGCATTTTTTAAAATACTGTTGAAGTTTGCATCGTTGGAAGGCAACGAAAGTTCTGTTTTACATTTTATTTTCCATATTTTTATTGTTATAGATTTTTTTTTATAGATTTACATTGTAGATCGCTAAACGAATATCCTAAAAAATGGTTGGAGGATTTTCGTAGGCAAAAAAAGATTTAAGCAATTGAGAAATATTCATTTTCGTTGCATTCCAACGATGCAAACTTTAATATCGTGTTTTTAAGCGTCCAGCGCGGAGATTTTGCGACCGCGAAAAAAATAATATTCAATGGTTGCTTAATCCGTTTTCGAAACAAAAATATTGCGTTTTTTCGAGGTGAGTAGTATTTACCGACAAAAATCGAGCATTCTGGAAAAAAATAAAAATTCCATTCCGCGTTCAGCAAAATGAGGACAAATTCCGACAAATACAAATAACATCCGAAGCCCTTTCTTCGGAAATTAAGGTCGTGAATCTTTAATAAGAATACGTAAAAACGTTCGAGGGATTTTCGGTCTAGAACGCAAAAAAAATTGAACAATTGAAAGGAACTTATTTTGGTTGTACTGCAACGATGGACTTCAACATGGATTTGAACTTTGCATCGTTGGACCGCAACGAAAAAGAATTCTTTGCCATTGATAAAATTTCTTTTTGGCCCATTCAGGCTATGAAAACAATTTCAACGTTTTTACATATTTTTATTATTAATTTACGACCTCAAGTTGCAAAAAAAGGTTTCTAATGATAACAAAAGTGACGAAATAAGAAAAAAATCGTTGCATACTGACGATGCAAACTTCAACGTCGTACTTCGATATAATTTCTGCCATGGTATTAAAGCTTACATCGTTGAACTGCAACGAAAATATTTTTTCTTCGTATTGCCGATTTTTTTGGGCACATTTCGACTACAAAAATAAAGAAAGTTGAAGTTTGTATCATTTGAATGCAACGACAATTAATTATTTTTAAATTGCGCAAATTTTATTCGGCCAATTTAGACTGTAAACAAAACTGGAACGTTTTTACGTATTCTTATTCGAGATTAACGACCTCAGTTTGCAAAAAAGGCTTTGGATGATGTTAAAAATAAAGAAATGAAAATGGAGAAAAAAATCGTTGCATTCCAAAGGTGCAAACTTCAAGGTCGTAAAAATTACCGAAACAGATTCGAGAATTATTAAAAATCTATATCCAGATTCCACAAAAAAAGAATATAGATAATTTTGTTTTTAATGACGAAAAAAAAAATTCCTTGCATTGCAACGATGCAAACTTCAGCAAAATTTTCTGTCAGTGATCTGAGCCCTCACAAAAATCGTCATAACTCGGTAAATTTTTACAATTTTCACAAAATATTCATTGCAACCTGAAGTTAAGACCCTAGGTTACAAAAGCATGCAATAAAAAACCGCATTTTCAAAATTTCCATCTTATCCAGACCCCTCGAAATAACGAATGCAAGCACGAGACGTTCTCATGGTGTGGAAAAGTTTGCATCGTTGGAACGCAACGAAAGTTTCGTTTTACATTTGATTTTCCATATTTTTATTATCATAGGCGATCTTTTTTTATAGATTCACATTGTAGATCGCCAACTGAATATCCAACAAATAGTTGACGCACTTTTGAAGGCAAACTCCGCAAAAAATATGAAATTCGTTGCAGTCCAACGATGCAACCTTCAACATCGTATTTTGTCGTCGAGCAATGTTATTTTTTTCGTCAATATCTAAATCGAATGTCGCCTGCGACGTCATAAATCTTGTATCCGAAAAACAGAGCGTACGAATTGACGTTCGTAACTTGTCTCAAGTGTGCATTAAAAATGGGCGACACATCGAATATAGGCATATCGTGAAACCTCAATCATTCATAACCACCCCACGTATATATCGATATCTTTTTCATCGTTGGCACATTCGCACCCGCGACAATCCTCAAAGGTGCGATACGAGCTTCGATTCTCACGTACGCGAGCACCTCGTAAATATTAGCGGGCGTGTGTTTTCCCGCGGTACACAATCCTGCTATTCGCGATAAAGAGATGCTTTTATTCTTTCGACACACACAGCTGTACCGATGACAGAGAGTGACGAATTTCTAAATCACGCTCGGTCTCGACTTTTTTTCTTGCCTTTTTATTTTTTTTCTCGATCGAGCTCTCGGCCTGATAAGCCAGCCATAGGGGTGGGGGTCCCGAAAAAAAAAACCCCGGTTCCAGCTTCGAATCGTACCGCGAGATATTGTTACCAAGTGTAAATACCCGAATATTTGCTTCGTGCTTGGTCGAGACGAGAACCGGTTGCCCTGCGCGACTAACGCGCGGAGCACAAACGAAATTCCTGCGGAGCATTCACCATCGTCCCTGCGGGCTCCGAGAGAGAGAGAGAGGGGGAGGGAGAGAGAGAGAGAGAGAGAGAGAGAGAGAGAGAGAGAGAGAGAGAGAGAGAGAGAGAGAGAGAGAGAGAGAGAGAGAGAGAGAGAGAGAGAGAGAGAGAGAGAGAGAGAGAGAGAGAGGGGGAGAGAGGCTCGACCTTCTCGCGTAGTCATTTTTTTCAATGCCAAATCGTCAATTTTTATCGAATCAAAAATATCCTACGTCATTGTAGAGTAAATATATTCAAGAGTACTCAGTTAAAATTTCAAGTCAATCGGATAATTGCTCTTTAAGTTACAATGTCAGCAAATTTGAAAAATCTCATTCCGAGAAAAACGGGTTTAAAGATTTACCAATCGATTTTTGCAAGATAAAATGATATTGATATAAATGACATGAATGATAATGATATTCTTGAAAGTATAAACTGTCGAAAAAGGCAAAGAAAATCGATTTTTTAAAAGTGTCACACCGGTATAGCCCCTTAACGTACTGAATCTAAAACCGTTTGATTCTTTCCTTCCGGATGATCCATTTCCAAGATTTCATCAACAGCGCAGACCTACAATTGTTTTAGGACATTTTTTTAACCATCATTTTCGTCTATAAATATAATAGTTACTTAGATAAATGAACTTTTTTTAAAATGTACTTCGAAAGTGTATTTATTCAGTGTAACAACTTTTATATCAATGTCTATAATATAAACCTATCAAGAAAATTCATGAAAATAGCCTTTTTAGCGTCTAAAGTGAGAAGACCCCTTAACTCTGCGAAAGGAAATGTGCGAAATAAATAAAAATCGATTTTCGTTGCATTCCAACGATGCAAACTTCAACGTCGTCCTATAGAAGTAAGTAGGTGAATGTTTCTCAATGCAAACTGAGATAGTGTATGACGTTGACGTTTGCATCGTCGGGATGCAACGATTTTTATCTTCGTTTTTTATTTCTTTATTTTCATTATTTTCGTAAGCCTTTTTTGCGAACTGAGGTAGGAAATCTCCAAAATTGAGCAATTAAAAAGAAATAATTTTCGTTGCATTCCAACGATGCAAACTTCAACGTCATGGAAGTATATTGTCGGAGCAATAAAATCGGATAACAATAATAACAGTAATGATAATAATAATAATTATTATTATTATCCCATCCCATTATTATCCATTATCATTATTATTAATAATTATTATTATTATTATCCCGGTCTAGATTAAGACCGAGTCTAACCCCCGGGGGTAGGTGAATTAATAATAATAATAACATGACTACGAAAATATGTTCACGAAGCAGAGGTGGGGAACCTGAAACGGATAGGCCCCTACATGTATATTTATCTTTTACAGCCAATGCTTACCGAGAGGGGATTTTTTTTCTCATTAAAATCTTTTTTGACGCTTTTCCCTCTCGAAACACTCTCTCAACGAGTATCCTCCGTCATTAGTGACAGATATGCATACACGTATTTGTGGTAAAGAATTTGTTCTTCTTTTTAAACGATTTTTGACTGACACGATTTGAATTGTTGACACCAATTGAACGTTCAAGTAATTCTGGGTCATCCCTCTTCTTTTTCGTCATTAACGACGTGCCGTTCCACGGGTATACGAAGTTGCTTCCGGCTGGGTAATAGCGCCTCGTAATAATTTCGCACCGGCACCTGTGCTCGTTGTGCACAATGTAAGGACGCGCTATGTGCAATTGCGACTTGAGAATCATATATATATATATATATATATATATATATATATATATATATATATATATATGATTCTCAAGTCGGAATTGCACATAGCGCGTGCAGTTAAATAAATAACAGTTAAATAAATAACGGTGCAGTGCAGTTAAATAAATAACAAATAATAATTACAGTGGATTTTCAGTGATATGATTCGAATCGATTTAAGGACGCGCTATGTGCAATTCCGACTTGAGAATCATATATATATACATATATATGATTCTCATTGACTTGAGAATTGACTGAGACTTCAGAATCGTATATATATATATATATATATATATATATATATATATATATATATATATATATATATATATATATATAATTCTCAAGTCGCAATTGCACATAGCGCGTCCTTAAATCGATTCGAATCATATCACTGAAAATCCACTGTAATTATTATTTGCAGTGCAGTTAAATAAATAACAAATAATAATTACAGTGGATTTTCAGAGATATGATTCGAATCGATTTAAGGAGGCGCTATGTGCAATCCGACTTGAGAATCATATATATATATATATATATAATAAGTAATTATTATTTGTTATTTATTTAACTACACTTTGACATAATATAAACATACATGTACAGGCTCACGAAGCGTACAGGTTATATTTGAACAGGTTGAGTTTTTTCTGGTGAGTTTCTGATCCAAATGGATCCCAATGAGGACTCCCTATGTGCAGTGTCCCTGACAAATTCCTATAGAGATGTGGGTCCATTTTGGAACTCCCCAACAAATTTGTGCATGGCATCACGAAAGGATATTTTTGTTGGGAGATCCAACAAATTCCGGTTGAGAATCTCAAATAAAAAGTTCCCGACCGATGTGAATCGGGAAATGGCGCGTAATCCACTTAGATTCCAATGTGAACTCCCTAATGACGTTGAAGTTTGCATCGTTGGAATCGAACGAAAATGATTTTTTTCTTGTTTCCCAAATTTTCTTGTGCAGCTTTGAACTACGAAAATCACGCGAACATTTTTCAGGATTCTTGTTCAGCGATTTACATCAAATTTGCAAAATATTATTTTGGATAATAATGATATTTTCATTATGAACCAAAATAATATTTTGCAAATTTGTTGAATTTGAAATTTTAAATTGAAAAGATTTTTCGCTGCGTTCCAACGACGCAAACTTCAACCCTAGACACCCTATGTGCTGGTATTGAAGTTTGCATCGTTGGAATGCAACGGAAACTCCTCTTGACTTGTCATTTCTTTATTTTTATCATTATTTAAAATCGTTCTTTGCAGCTATTGGTAATAAATGTTGAATAAGTGTTATCAAAAATGCGGCAATGACTCTTGTATCCCGTAGGAATACGAGAATAATATATCTTCGTTGCATTCCAACGATGCAAATTTTACTGCTATCATCTACGTGCGGCGTCACTATCAAATCCCTATAGGGATGTGGTAGGATCTGGAGACTCCCCAACAAATTTCTGCACAGGGATAGCTATATACAGGCTGTCTTGTTATGAATGGATAATCCTGCAACTGCCGTTAGGTCAGATCATTTCCTACTTTATACTGAAATTTCAGTTTAGTAAAAGGCCCACGGTTTTTGAGATTTTGGGCCTTATGCTATTTTTTGAGAAAAATCATCTGCTTTTGGTTTTTTGCATGCCATTTCTGCAAATGATATGAATTGACAATAACTGAGAATTGGTTTGTATGAAAATTCTGCATAAGATCTTTTTTCGTAAAGCTCCCTCAACCCTTTGCGGCATACCCTAATTCAATTGAGATTTTGACGATTCTAAAGTGTTTTTTAATTAAATATAGCGGTTGTTAATGCGTTTCAAGGTTCCTACGACTTCAATAACTACTAAAACATACCAATTAGATTTTTATTTTTCACGTAGCGGCTGTCATCAATAACGAAAGTGCATAAAAACGAACTTTTACATCATAAATCTGATTACGACTAATCTAGCAGGTGAACCACAACCAACAAATAGGTAAAAACTTGGTTTTTGATCCACTGAATACGAACCCAAAGTCTAAACTGTGAAATTGAAAATGGCGGCTGTAAATGGCAAAAACTATAAGATTTTTTCCAAATTGGATGATCTTTTTTGGGGGGGGGGGCTTATTTCATGTAACAGCGACCCCGAAAACCCCCGAGGACCAACTTTCGCTATCATCAAACGACGTTTTTCATTTATGGTCCGCCATATTGGATCCGCTATCTTGAATTTCCGAATTTTGAGTGCAGATTCGTAATCAGTGACCCCAAAAACCCCCGAGTACCAACTTTCGCTATCATCAAACGACGTTTTTCATTTATGGTCCGCCATATTGGATCCGCCATCTTGAATTTCCGAATTTTGAGTGCAGATTCGTAATCGGCGACCCCGAAAACCCCCGAGTACCAACTTTCGCTATCATCAAACGACGTTTTTCATTTATGGTCCGCCATATTGGATCCGCCATCTTGAATTTCCGAATTTTGAGTGCAGATTCGTAATCGGCGACCCCGAAAACCCCCGAGTACCAACTTTCGCTATCATCGAACGACGTTTTTCATTTATGGTCCGCCATATTGGTTTCGCCATCTTGAATTTCCGAATTTTGAGTGCAGATTCGTATTCAGCGACTCCGAAAACCTCCGAGTACAAAATGTCAAGCCAATTGCACGTAAAGAAAAATGTATGTTTCAAAGGGTTAACATTTGAGTTTAACGCGTTACCCCCACTTGTGGCCCAAAAAAAAGCCTTTTTCATGAATTTTTTAAAAGAAAACTACAAAACTTTTTTAATCGATCAATATACCATCTTAAAGAACACATCTTGAAGAACTTTCAGTCATTTTTTTATTGAAAAATATTACATTGTTTAGTGGCAAATGGCCGTCAATGAAATAATGTTTTTATATACACGGTTTGCGGTGACCAACATTGCGGCGAAGTGGATCATCTGAACAAAAAATGCGGATGGATTTAGTCAAATATAAGTATAAACTAGTCTTTAATCGAAGAATTTTAAAAAATATTCATTTTTTACAAAATGGCGGACAGTCAAATTTAATGGTTCGATTTTAACGAAAAAAAACGGCTGTTTTTTGGCTATAAAACGGCCATTTTTTTTTCGAAAAAATAATCGAACGATTAAAGACTACATTTTTATGTATTAAATAAGCCTGCAAAATTTCAAGAAGATCGGTTCATTAGTGTTCGAGGAATCTTGGTCACCGACTTCAGAAATGCCATTTTGAGAAAAACGCGTTTAAAGTTTCAATTTCAGTTTACACGAAGAAAATATTTTTTTTTGTAAACTTACATAGAGTCATCTATTCCGGGCTCATACAGAAGTATGGGCCCGGATACTTATACTTCAAAAAAATGCAATAAAAAAAAATCGATTTTTTCAAAATCGCAAGTGGGGGTAACCCCTTAAAATAAAGACTTTTATAGATAATACAAATAACCAAGAGTATTTTTCTAGATAAAACTATTTTCTAAATAAAAAAAATTTCTAGATAAAACAAATAACCAAGAGTATTTTTTAACCTGGTCGAAAAAAGTTATTTGTAGAAATGACATCCCAAAGCAGATGATTTTTATCTCGAAAACCGTGAGACTTTTACTGAACTGAAATTCCAGCATATAGTAGGACATGATTTGACCTGTCGGCAGTTGCAGGATTGTCCATTCATAACAGGACATGTTTAATAAAAATATAAGGATTGATAAAGTAAACGCTCAAATGCTCATTTTATTACGAATTATAGGATACTTTAGTATAGTTGTATATTCCTGTACATGTATGTAGACATTTTTCCCCCGTTTTCAAAATTGGCCCGAAAAAAGCCCGTCATTATCGACTTTTAATGAGACGCCGAAATGCCATTAGCAATTTTTCTTTCCCGTCTTACAATCACTCCTCGCCAAAGATGAACAACGTCCGCGAACTGTACACAGTCCGTCCCACGCTTTCTTGAAACGATTGAAAATCGATCAGTCGTCCCGCGAACTTTGCCCTCCTTTCGCAGTCGATCCATGGGGTTGAGGTTTGCATCGTCGGAATGCACCGAAAATATGGTCTTGAAGTTCGCGTCGCTGGTACGCAATAAAAATGAATTCGTTTTCATCGATAACATTTTTTTTCGGCCAATTTACTCTATGAAAATTATTCAAACGTATATACGTATTTTTGTCACCGATTTACGACCTTAAGTTGCAAAAAAATTATTCGGATAATAATAAAACTCGGCTGTTGACTTTTCTAAAACTACATATTTAATTAGGTAATGCGTTTTCTGTCTCAGGTAGTACTAAACCGAAACCATATGGGGTGATGATAGCTGAAGAAAGATTTGTATACTCCTGGTGTAAGCTAATGATGAAAATATAAAAAATTATTGTCATTTAAATATTTACAATACCAAATTACTTATTTTTTGAGTCGGTACCAGCCAACTGCCAATATTGTCACACTTTTCGCAGAAAAAGAGGAGGCGTGGAAAAATAAATGACATATATGATCTACAGTATTTTTTTAATCTCGTTTATTCCGCGACGTCAATCTCTCGTTCTTGGCTGGCACCGACCCCAAAAATTATGTTGAAGTTTGCATGGTTGGACTGCAACGAAAGTTTCTTTTTCTATTGCCCAAATTTTTTTGCCGATTTAGGGTAAAAAATCACCCGAACGGTTTTTATTATTCTCATCGGAGATTCACAATTTTGATATATTTCAAAAATCATAGATTATGATAAAAAAAAAGAAGAAATGCAAAAAATTGATAAGAACTTTCGTTGCATTCCAACGATGCAAACTTCAGGGCCATCTCCAAAAATAAGTCATTTGGTATTGTGAATATTTAAATAACAAAATTTTTATATATTTTCAGTATAAATTTATTGTATTACGTATACAATAAATTATGTTATGTACTACATTGGGAATCGGCGTTGTCAGTATTTGTTGTTCAATTACAGTATATGGTACATATTATACAGAAATTCCAAAATCGTAACTACTTTAGTTTTTGAGATAGACCCCGTGATAAAAATAGTCTAAAGCTAATTTCTTTATTGTTGAAGATAAAAAATAATAAAAAATATCTTTGTACTCTACTCAATGAAGTTTAGACAACGACACCCCACATGCCAGGGTGAGAATTTTGTTCTGCTCCTTTTTCATTTATAGGAATATGGAAAATAGTTTAATTGAAGTTTTAATTAAATATACGGTTTTGAGTCAGCATTTTACCCAAAATATCCAAATTTCAGGTCTGTAACTGACTCCGTTTAGGAGCTAGAGACCCGTGACATACGGACGGACAGACATCAGAGTGACAGCAATAGTTTTGCCCTTATGACGTTGAAGTTTGCATCGTTGGAATGCAACGAAAATCCATTCTTTTAAATTGCTCAAATGTTTTTTCGGCAAATTTTTTGGCCGTGAAAATTGCTAGAATTGATTTCACGTATTCTTTATTAGAGTTGGCTGTGCCTCAATTCGTAAAAAAAAAGGCTTTGAATAACGATAAAAATAAAGAAATAAAGAATGAAGAGAAATAAATCGTTGCATACCAACGAATCATACTTCAACGTCATTTTTCCGTTGGGTACGAAGCCCTAAAATTGACAAAATAAAAACGAAACGTTGCATTCCAACTCTGCAAACTTCAACGTCCTCCTGTTTTTCAAATTTCTTTTCAATTTCTTTTTATTAAAGAAATTAAATTCTATAAAGAAATTAGATTCTAAAAAAGAAAAGAAAGAAATTAAATTTTCTAAAAGAAATTAAAATCCTCTCTAATTTCTTATTTTCATTATTGTCCAAAATCATTTTTTGCATATCTACGTTGTAGATCGCTAAAAGAGAATCCGAAGAAAATGTTCGCGTAATTTTCGCAGCTCAAATCTGCCCAAGGAAATTCGGGAAGCCAAAAAAATCATTTCCGTTGCGTTCCAACGATGCAAACTCCAACGTCATGTTGATCCGCGCGTAGTTCGCGGTGTGATGCAATTTTTTCCGAAAATGTCGGTAAGTTGCTGGAAAGTGCGATAAGTCCCTGCGATACGAGATGAATTCGGGTCGTTGAGATTTCGCGGAATATTCGTGAATGCGCTAAATTCCGATGTTCGTGTGACGGACGAAGAGACAAACGCTGAGAGGCGTTTTTCCACGGGTTCGCGTTGTCCCTCGCGGCGTATAGTGCCGTTGGATCGCCACCCCGCGCGGTGTGCTTTGAGAGAATAATTCGTTTTGTCGAGGCAGTTGCTGTGACGAGAATATTGTCCCTCTTCTCTCGTTTGTCTTTTATTCGTCGCTTCTTTTCTTTGTTTTTTTTTTTTCATTTTTTTTTCATTCTCTTCATTTTTTATATCACATGACACACTCGACGGGAGGCAACTCTCTCACGCGGACGTTCACGCACCTGCATTGGACAGGCGTGTGAGTTTGTACATGTGGGACATTCGCGTATGGCATAGCGCACACACGTTCACGTGAGAGCGCTAATGTACTATAATAAGCGCGAGTCATAACGGGGCACAGAAATAAGCGGGGTGTAGTTTTTTTTATTTTTTATTATCTTTTTTTTTCAACCGTGTACGAGTGTCTTAGCGACGAAGCGACGCTGGTGCAGTTTCTTCCTGCAACTATATTTCTCGTACGCGAACACATGGGCGAATGCAGCGCGGCCAAGTTCCGCAAAGTACAGTCCGATCCTTTTCTTGCTCGAGCAGAAGAAACATTTCATTCATCTTCGGTTGGAAAAAAATTGACTGATCGTGGAGTAGCTTTTATCCATGGGGTTGAAGTTTGCATCGTTGGAATGCAATGAAAATTCTTTTTAATTTTTTATTTTCATTATTATTGAAAATAATTTTCACCCATTTGTTGTAGATCGCTAAATAAAAATTCGAAAAAATGTTTTCGTAATTTTTGTAGCTTAAGAGGTTACCCCCGCTTGCGATTTTGAAAAAATCGATTTTTTTATTGCATTTTTTTGAAGTGCAATTTGAAGTGCAGTTTTTTTTGATGCCCGGAATAGATGACTCTATGTAAGTTTACAAAAAAAAATATTTTCTTCGTGTAAACTGAAATTGAAACTTTAAACGCGTTTTTCTCAAAATGGCATCTCTGAAGTCGGTGACCAAGATTACTCGAACACTAATGAACCGATCTTCTTGAAATTTTGCAGGCTTATTTAATACATAAAAATGTAGTCTTTAATCGTTCGATTTTTTTTCGAAAAAAATGGCCGTTTTATAGCCAAAAAACGGCCGTTTTTTTTTCGTTAAAATCGAACCATTAACTTTGACTGTCCGCCATTTTGTGAAAAATTAATATTTTTTAAAATCCTTCGATTAAAGACTAGTTTATACTTATATTTGACTAAATCCATCCGCATTTTTTTTTCAGATTATCCACTTCGCCGCAGTGTTGGTCACCGCAAACCGTGTATATAAAAACATTATTTCATTGATGGCCATTTGCCACTAAACAATGTAATATTTTTCAATAAAAAAATTACTGAAAGTTCTTCAAGATGTGTTCTTTAAGATGGTATATTGATCGATTAAAAAAGTTTTGTAGTTTTCTTTTAAAAAATTCAACGAAAAGGCCTTTTTTGAGCTACAAGTGGGGGTAACGCCTTAACAAATGCATGAATATATCAGCACTCTGCAGCTCGAATTTGTAGAATAAAATTTTGGATGATGAAGGAAATGGAGGAATAAAAATTAAAAAGTAATTTTTTTTGCCTTCCAACAATGCAAACTCCAACACCATCTAAATGAATCTTTCTTCTCGCACTCATTCTCACTCTTACGGAATAAGAATTTGTTAATTCTGTTTCATTTCATTCGATCCTTTTCTATCGTTGCCTTTTTTCGCACTAACTTTTACTTCACGTTTCTCACGTCTTCCATATTTGTCAATGGAGCTGAAGTTTGCATCATTGAAATGCAACGAAAATTCTCTTTGATTTTCCTCATTTCTTTATTTTCCTTATTACCTAAAATCTATCTTTTGCAGGTTTTGGTTATAGATTTTTATTAAGAATCCACAAAAGTGCTATGATATTGAAGTTTGCATCGTTGGAAAGCAACGAACATAATTCTTTTCTCATTGCCAATTTTCTTTAACACAGCAAAGTTACGGCAAACTTAAAAAAAAAAGATTTTCATTACTGACCTACAACCTAAATCTACAGAGAATGATTTAATATAACGATAAAAATGAAGAAAAAAGGAAAATAAAAAAGCTTTGCATTTTAAAGATGCAAACGTCATCCAGATAAAATGCTGTAGATTACTGAAGCTAATTATTTTGAAAAAAATTATTCTGTACACTGAGAGAAAAGTGCATAGTATTTACAAAAAAGCGCGCATGGTAAAAGAGAGTATAGTTGAATTCCCTATAGTTTATTGTCACCGCAATCATAATATGGTTAACACAACAACTATACGCGAAAAGTATATCTGACAATGAACTTGCAACTTTGGTGGCGTGCTCGATTATCTAATATCCCCGAAATAACGACTAACTGTTGTAAAAATATTAACTGAATTAACTATATCGATATTGTAAAGCCTTTCACAGTAGTCGATAGTTATTTCGGGGATTCTAGAAAATCAAACACACTACCAAAAAGGCATGATTAGATAGACGCTTATAGATGTGTTAACCATATTATGATTGCGGTGTCAATAAACTGTAGGAAATTTAACTGTGCCCACTTTTATTATGGGCGTTTTTTTATAAATACTATGGACATGTTTCTCAGTGCAATGTACTGTTTATATGGTTAACATTGACACTTGTTGAGTATAAATTGTTACAAGATCTTACGAAAAGTGACTACACGAACAAAATTATGGTAATCTTATAGTGAAGACGTAAATCATTTGTGGAACGTGTCGATAAAGTAGAGACAGCGGTAGCACGCTATGGTCGATATGGATATATTAGCGCATTAATTTATCAGTTTTGAAAATTCGGTATTTCGAGAACTATTGCGTTGCGCCAAAAATCCATTTAAGCAGTGACATATATTATCAAAAAGACGATCTGTGCGAAATTCCACCTATATCGGAGATAACAGCTATTCGGAATTGCAGCTGGAATTACTTTTATCTGTTATGCTAAATCTACGATGGGAGTAACATAAGTACCCGCCCGAGTCGAAATTTTTAGCCTCCTCTGAACCCTCGCAGGACCCATTTCTTTTGTAATACATAAGCCGCCAGCCTCCGTTGAACCTACGAAACCTCATTTGTCGAGTTCAGTGCCATGAAGAGACCTCCTCTTGGCCCAGGGTAGCCTCTGCTAGACCTCCCAAACCTTCTCTCGACCCCCAGTTTCAGTGAAACGTGCAGAGCACAGGCCTCCTTAACCTGCTTTCAATCTCAAACTGTTGCCTCGACCCCACCTAACCTGCTTTCGGCCCAAATTCGATATCTCCTCCATCATCATTCCATTGTGACCTGATCGGTAACCCGTTCGATGACGAAAATAATACGAAATTAATAAAAATACATCGTCCCCTTATCAAATTAATAGTCCAATATTAATATGCGAAAACAATCAAATTTGCTCAATATCGATTTATTATTGTTTTATAGGCAATTGATAAAAGAGTGCTTGTGTACACAGTCTTACTCCAATTCTATCGGATTAATAGGCATTTCCCTGTGAGAAAACATCTCACAGGAAAATTCTTTAAAAAATGCCAGTCTATCCAGTATAAGCTTACGCGACGTTTTTTGTTCTTGACATTTCTTCTTAAGCCCTCTAGTTCTTGAGTTACATTGCATTATCTAGAATTAGTCTTTTTAGCAAAAAATGAAATAACATTGCGAAAAAAATCGTACAAAACTTTATAAAAAACGCAAATGAAGTTCCTGCTACCCCGTTTAAGTTCATCATGGATAAACATAACAATTTTTTTTTCCATAAGTCATGCGTTCAATTCTTGATGGTCGAAAAAAAGCCGAAAATCAGGCACGTATAAAAGTGCGTACCGGGTCGAAAAGAAAATGATAAAAAAATATTTCAGAAAAGCAATATACAGCTGAATTTATTCCCGTCAAAACGCCGTTCGGTAAATTTGGTTATCTTTTTTTTACGAAGCTATGTGACTTTTAGTGCAGCAAGAAATATCGACTGGTGTATCCAAACATTTAAGCGACGGTATATATTATATAATACTTTATATATATATATATATATATAATACTCGAAATATGTGGTTGCGTTAATATATTCGAATATACACTACCAGTCAAAAGTATTCGGACACTTCAGATAACTGCAAAACTTAATATCACTTTGGATCATTGCAAACTTATGGTAGAATATTAATTATTTTACGAAGATACGATAAAGCTCTGTGAAATTACTTAATCATATAGATCTTTATAGTATCTTCGTGAAATAATAAATGAAATGAATTATATTACTCTAACATTATTTGGCAATTATCCAGCGCTCAAAAGTTTTGCGATTATGTGGAGTGTCCGAAAACTTTTAGCTGGCAGTGTATATCTAAATAACATATAATGTTGATTTCTATATGGAACGATAGGGTGTTAATTATAGTCTATTTCATGTTCTGAAGGATTGAAATTGTCGGTTTAGAATTCAACCTCATTCGATTTTTTCTTTTTGTTTTTGTTCGTTTTGTTTTTTTTTTGTTTATTCAATAATGAGTTGATAAATGGCGACGGCCGATTACCGTCGATTTCAAATAAGATGTTTGATTTTTCCTTGTTTTCATTTTTAGCACATCGAAAATTAAAAAAATATTTCCACGTGTATGTATGAAGCATATTTTTATTTTTTCCCGCTAAATATTATGATATTAACTAACCGCGTCTATTTGATTTTTTTTAAATTTGTATTAACTAGATTTTTCATAGAACCAAATTTTTCCTATTGCATTCCATTATTAAAATGATTGATTTTAAAAATATTTATTTATAGAAAATCAATCTATTTAATACCGTCTAATAACTACATATTTTATTTTATCCTAATAAATTTGTGATTCGGTTTCATCAGTTTAACATTTTCATCTGTTCAAAAAAACAATTTAGTCAAGTTCACTGAATGCATCTAGTTATTTTTTTAAATTTACCTTAAATAGAATATTTGTAGAGTTAAGCATTTTTCTATTTGATTGAACTAATGGTCCATCTTTATTGCAACACTCATATCAAGGGGGCGGGGGGTAGTGAAGGTGGAGAGAGAGGAATTCACTACCCCCCGCCTATTATATATATATATATATATATATATATATATATATATATATATATATATATATATATATATATATATATATATATATATATATATAAAATTCCTCTCTCTCCACCTTCACTACCCCCCGCCCCTTTGATATGAGTGTTCCAATAAAGATGGACCATTAGTTCAATCAAATAGAAAAATGCTTAACTCTACAAAAATTTTATTTAAGGTAAATTAAAAAAAATAACTAGATCCATTCAGTGAACTTGACTAAATTGTTTTTTTGAACAGATGAAAATGTTAAACTGATGAAACCGAATCACAGATTTATTAGAATCAAATAAAATATGTAGTTATTGGACGATATTAAATAGATTGATTTTCTATAAATAAACATATAAATACATACACACACACACACACACACACACACACGCGCGCGCGCGCGCGCGCGCGTGTGTGTGTGTGTGTGTCTGTGTGTTTGAAAAATCTATATCTTATGTGATACAACAAATAGTTGGAGGTATTCATTTGGTCTCTTATGCCATATCAGCGACCAAAATGTTATAAGCACTCGGTAGCATAGGGGCAGCGGCGCGTAGTTATGAGTAGGTAGGACTAGGTTCAAATCGCATATAGGGCAAATATTTTCTTCGAAAAAAATCATTTCCAAAGGCCGGGGAATGACGAATTACGATGAAAAATCCTTGTACTAAAGCTCTCAAATAATGCGTTCATTTTATTTTCGATTTATGAAATATTTTTTGCATATAGTACACTAAGCTTTACAGTGTACATTGTAAGCAAATGAAGATTAATTTGAATCTCATCTTTATTAACATATATAAATATATTTGAAAGAAATATGATCGTAGTAGGCTGGGAGACAAGGAAAAAAACCTATTTTATTTAAATAGATTCTATATAAATTAATTTTTTTGTTTAGCCGTGTACAGTAGGCCGAAAGGGGGGGCAGTAGGTTCTGCGGGAGCGCTCGAAGTAGGCCCACCTGAGGTTCCGTAGGTTCAATTGTGACCCTCCCTGACCTCCTTTGAGTCAAAAAGTCTACTTTCTGCCATGCCGGAGGTTCATCGGAGGCTCTAACGCATGGTACTTTCAAACATTGTACCCTCCTTTAGATACGCAATAACCCGCTCACGCCGATTTCTGCTCGCCTTCATTTTGTGGGTTGAACGCGGCTCGAAAATTTCGACTCGGGCGGTAGCATAGTGGCAACGTGCGCAGTATAGATAGGTAGGTCGTAGGTTCGAATCCATATTCAGGCGAAATATTTTCTTCGATAGGAATCATTTCAGGAGGTCAGGGAATGACAAATTATGATAAACAATCATACAAGTAGTACTCTCTGTTGAGAATTTTTGAATTTATCAAATATTATATACATTTAGTAGACATACCCTTCAATATGGTAAAAATCACTATTTTTTGGTAGTATAACGAAATATCCATTTTATGAAAACGTACTATATTACATAGCATTGAACAATCAACGTTTGCTTGTAAGATTGTTGGTTGCGGTTAACACATGAGCATAGTTAACATAACTGCTAAAATATCATAAGCAGTACTATATTTTAGGCAGTAACCATGACTATAAAATATTGCTGTCCCCTCAGGGTGATATAAAATATGGTTAAAATATACCTCCATAAAGCTAGCAGAGCAAACTCCCGAAAATGGATTTAATTGATATCAAAATTTTGTGCTTTTTATGTGCTAATTTTGTGCTGCATTAAAAATTTTTGTGCTCTTACCGTTTAGCGGGAAATTAGAAATCAAAAGTGCTCTGCTGGCTTGCCATCAAGCTAGCAGAGCACTTAATGATATTTGGCTTATCTAAGAATGAAACTACGTGATATTTATGTGCTTTTTATGTGCTTTGCGAATATCGAACAGCCAAACGCCTATTTTTTTTCGCCCGATATAGACCCTCAAAAAACCCCCAAATAAGAGCATTTACTATTTTGTGGATATACTGAAATGAAAATACATCATATTTATGTGCTTTTTATGTGCTCTACGAATATTCAAGAGCCAAACCGCTAAAACGCAAATTTCTCCCAAAACCACCCCCACAAGACCGAAATTACCCGCCAATACGAGTAATGGTTATTTTTTCGATATCGCCAAATCAAAGTAGTCCACATTTAGTAAATATGGACTACTTTGATTTGGCGATATCGAAAAAATAACCATTACTCATATTGGCGGGTAATTTCGGTCTTGTGGGGGTGGTTTTGGGAGAAATTTGCGTTTTAGCGGTGTGGCTCTTGAATATTCGTAGAGCACATAAAAAGAACATAAATATGATGTATTTTCATTTCAGTATATCCACAAAATGGTAAATGCTCTTATTTGGGGGTTTTTTGAGGGTCTATATCGGGCGAGAAAAAAAATAGGCGTTTGGCTGTTCGATATTCGCAAAGCACATAAATATCACGTAGTTTCATTCTTAGATATGCCAAATATCATTAAGTGCTCTGCTAGCTTGATGGTAAGCCAACAGAGCACTTTTGATTTCTAATTACCCGCTAAACGGTAAGAGCACAAAAATTTTTAATGGAGCACAAAATTAGCACACAAAAAGCACATAAATGTGGACTACTTTGATTTTGCGATATCGGAAAAATAACCATTACTCGTATTGGCGGGTAGCTTGGGTCTCGTAGGGGTGGTTTTCGGGAAAAATTTTCGTTTTAGAGGTTTGGCTCTTAGATACTCGTAGAGCACATAAAAAGCACATAAATGTGGACTACTTTTATCTAGCGATATCGAAAAAATAACCAATACTCGTATTGGCGGGTAGCTTGGGTCTTGTAGGGGTGGTTTTGGGAGAAATTTGCGTTTTAGCGGTTTGGCTCTTGGATATTCATAGAGCACATAAAAAGCACATAAATCTGGACTACTTTGATTTTGCGATATTGAAAAAATAGCCACTACTCGTATTTGCGGGTAGCTTGGGTCTTGTAGGGGTGGTTTTGGGAGAAATTTGCGTTTTAGCGGTTTGGCTCTTGGATATTCATAGAGCACATAAAAAGCATATAAATGTGGACTACTTTCATTTTGCGATATCGAAAAAATAACCATTACTCGTATTTGCGGGTAATTTGGGTCTTGTAGGGGTGGTTTTGGGAGAAATTTGCGTTTTAGCGGTTCGGCTCTTGAATATTCGTAGAGCACATAAAAAGCACATAAATATTATGTATTTTCATGTCAGTATATCCAAAAAATGGTAAATTCTCTTATTTGGGGGTTTTTTGAGGGTTTATATCAGGCGAAAAAAAAACAGGGGTTTGGCTGTTCGATATTCGCAAAGCACATAAAAAGCACATCAATATCGCATAGTTTCATTCGTAGATAAGCCAAATATCATTAAGTGCTCTGCTAGCTTGATGGCAAGCCAGCAGAGCACTTTTGATTTCTAATTTCCCGCTAAACGGTAAGAGCTCAAAAATTTTAAATGGAGCACAAAATTAGCACATAAAAAGCACAAAATTTTGATATCAATTAAATCCATTTTTGGGAGTTTGCTCTGCTAGCTTTATGGAGGTTTAAAATATGGTTAAAGTTACACTGAGAAAAAAAATCATTGATCCAATATCATTGGTGTTATTGAATGAAATTTCGTTGATTCAATTGTAAAATTGTTGATGTTAATAATCGGATTTATTAGTCCAAACAAAACGCTATTGACTCCAATAACATGATAAAATAAAAGTTTTCTTTTCATGCAAAAGATGTATTGTTTGCTGAGAACATATATTATTTAAACTATCTAAAAAATTATCGCGAACAAATTATATAGTTTTGAATGCATTTTCTGCAACGAACAAAAAAAGTCTTTTAATTCATAACATGAATATTGTTGATTCTAGTACACGCGAAAAATTGAATCTCGCTCGTTTGATTCAGATAAAATTTCTATTGAGTAAATATGTTTTTTTTTTCACCATATCCGATATTGATTTCCATGTACATTGTTCGTTAAAATCAAACGCCGGAGATACTCTAAAGAGTATCGCGTCTTGGCCGGTGGCTAAGATCAAAGTGTAGTATCTGTTCTTATCAGTTGAATATCTGATATTCTCTCCGTGTATATTCCATTGAATATCTAATATTCTCTCCACTATTGTCGTGGATGATCATTCTAATACTCACTTTTTATTTAAGATTTAAAACAAATTGAAAAACTTACGTCCCATGGCATATTTGTTTCGATGCAATAAAGAAATAATTGATTCTATTGATTATATTTTTGTACGAAATAAAAAATGTTGTAGCAGCCGCTTAATTATTTCATCAATACATCTACGGATTTTATATAGAATGATTCCAATAGAATGTAATTTTATTTGAAGGATAATGTTATTATATTATATTAAAGGATCAGAGTTATTATATTAAAGGAGGAGAAGAAGGAGTTATTATATTAAAGGATCAGAGAAGAGCTTTTCCTAATAAAATAATATGTCATTTAAATCAATCACATTTTCCAATATTCAATAGTATTGCAACAATCTCATATATCGGTGGCAATCCGCAGCAGCACATTTATTTGGATTAACCAATATATTTTTCTGATTAAATTCTTTTTTTTTCTCAGTGTAGTTTAAATGTGTAAAAGAAAACGCGGCAATGCGAAGAAAATATATTGTCCTTGCAGTCCAACGATGCTAATGGATCTGCAAAATATGGCTCCAATGCCATATTTTGCATACCTTTTGTTGTCGTCATTTATCATTGACTTTTTAAACGTCCGTCATTTGAATTACTCTGCATTTTTATCGTTTCTCATATCTCACTTTTTCCCATGTTTGTTATCACACTTTCTTTATGCGCACGTGGCATGTATTATTTCATTCGCTCAATGGTATTGACCAAAAAAAAACATACGGAAATCAATCATTCGATCAATTTCCTCTGCTCTTGCATCGCTCGCGTACGCTCCGAATTGCGCTACTTCTGTGTCGAACGATTGTTCGAGAATGTACATGAAGTTTGCATCGTTGCTATCCAACGGTTTCATTTTTTTTTTCGATTTTGTTTGGTTGGTCCCGGTGGCCGTAAATATTTTTTATTCATTTTACCATATTTTTTTAGCAACTAGAGCCGAACTGACCAAGAAAAAATAGGAAATTACAAAATCGAAAAAAAAAATGAAACCGTTGGATAGCAACGATGCAAACTTCATGTACATTGTTCGAGAAGCATTCCGGCCGCGCTTCTCGGGGATCTTCCTCATCCGCGATCTCTCTCCGATCGCCTAGCTGGTTTTTCGTCTCGCGAATTATTGGCGATGCTCGTTCGGCATGAGTCCAGCACGGGGCACCGTGAATAGACCCAAGTGCTGGGCCGTGGGAAAACGTCGGCGAATAAACTATCGTCGAGCCGCATCCTCAAAAGGCTCTTGCGGACAATCATTTATCGCGAATTATCCCGATACACTTTCGTGAGTTGGCCGTTTATAATTGCATCGCGTGATCGCATGATGCTGTTATTCGAGATATTAGACCGTTCCATCTAAAATGGGACAACTTGTAGGTATATATATATTTTCTACGAGATATAATATACGTTTAATCATTATGAAGCTTGCATCGTTGGAATGCAACAAAAGTTCATTTCAAATTATTATATTTCTTCATTTTCATTAAAATCTATCATTTTTTCATGAATTAAGATCGAGGATCTCTTTAAGTCATTTTATCGCCAGGCTTTCAATCCATAGGATTTTCATAATCTTTTTTTGGGCTTCACTAAATATATCAATAATCGTCTCTGTAAAATTTCAGGGTCGGTTATTGACCAACTTACAGAGAAAAAAAATACTAAAATTGCGCGTTTTTGTAAAGGAATTCCGAGGCGAAAAGGGCCTAGAGTGCAAAGGGTTATTTCACAAGTATCGCAAAATCATAAGCGTAAGTGCACGCTGTAAGCATAGCACTTCTGTACGTGGTACAACTCACAGAACGAACTTTTATCCTCGTACGATGATACCTTGCTACGCGAAGCGCTTCGCTTGTAGCCGCCTGGTGGATTGTCGGCGAAATACATTCAGGTAATGTCTTCCCGGCCGGAACATTGATATTTCCCAACCTGGCGACAAGGCGTTCGAAAACCACGAATGACCTGCTTTACTTTTTCGTCTCAAAATAATTTGGCTATTCATCATGCTCAAATCATTAGTTATCGTAATCCCGGTATTTACGATGAGCATTGTTATCCTCGTCGATGATCATTGACGAAATGAATGCTTTTAACGATGAATAGAATTACAACGGATGTATTATTTTCATCCCAATCATATCTTTGGATGTGAAAAGCAAAGGAGCTTTTCTTTAGTTCTTAAAGACAGGCTCCACTTTTCAGAACATGTCAATGTTCTGGCCAGGTAGACATTACGTCAAGATGTACTTACCCAGGTAGGAAATTAAAAGGCTGACGATGGAAACAAGCTTGTGCGAGCCTTGTTTCACCGAGCCTGAGTGAGACAGACCTGGCCCAGGTTTCATTGCATCGTTTGGAGCAGCCTGGAACCAAGACTGGCTGCTTAGCCTAAACTCAGGGTTATTTCAAGCTTTGTTCAGCCGGTGAATTTTGAGGCTGAAAAACCAAGGCTGGATGCAGGCTTGTTTCAGGTTGTGATAAAATAAAATAAGTTTAAAATAATATCTTTTCTGTACTTTTATGAAAAAAAAATTTAGCAATAAATTTGTCGGGTGCGAAGGCACGAAGGCACGAAAGCGAAGGAGGCAGCTCAGAACATTTAAACATATGCTCTTATCGATATTTATGAGGTACACAAAAAAGTGTATACGAAAATAAAAGTACGCAATAAAATAAAGTATTGTTTTTAAAAATATTTTTTATATATATTTTGTAACAAATAATATAACAAATAATAAATATATATAATAAATCAAATGAATTCTTTACAAATTTATTAAATTTACCCCAATGTAGAATATAGAAAACTAAAAACAGGCCTCATATAGCCTCGGGAAGAGTTTGGAAAAAGCCTGGTCATAAATGCTCGTGAAGGCTTCATTAAGGCTCGTTTTGAGGCTTGTTGTTTCGTCGTTTTAGGCTTAGTACAGGCTTTTCTACCAGCCTTTGGTCAAGCCTGTGTGCAAGAGCCTGAAACCGCGTTATCATTCAGAGGTTCAGCTAGGCCTGAAATCAGGCTGGTGCTCAGCCTGAATTAAAAAATGTGAGCCTTGTTTCAGAGCTTGGCGAGCCCTTTTTTCATTGTCAATTCCTACCTGGGTAGTGGCGATAGATCCCGGTCAGAAGATTGTAATTTCCAAACATAGTGAGTAAGCCGGAAAAAATATAAAAAATATAAAAGAATAGCCGATTAAATACACAGTAATACAATAATGTAATATTGCTGTACATTATAATTAGTTACGATGTTGTAACATATATAAAATTGAAGCAGAGAGACTTCATAGAAAACTGATATTCAAGTAGGCGTTAAAGTTTGCATCGTGGCCATGCAATGAAAATTAATTTTTCCGGCTTTACCAAATTTCCTCCAGCCGAATGATGCTACCAAAATCACGCAACCATTTTTTTAGGATCCTTAGCAATCGACAACTTTAATCTGCCACATATGGTTGAAAATTAATGGAGATAATTTGATTTTCCCAAATACCCCTTATCAGATTTTAGCTACGAAAATCACACAAATATTGCTTAGGATCCTTAGCAATCTGAAACTTGGATCTGCCAAACATTATTTTGGATAATGATAAAAATGAGAAATGAAAAAGAATTTTCGTTGCATTCCAACAATGCCACCTTCAACCCCATAATTCAAGAGGCAATTGTAACCAGTCAATACTTATGACGTTGAAGTTTGCATTGTTGGAATGCAAGGATTTTTTCTTGTATCGTCATTTTTATTATTATTCGAAACATTATTTGCACCTCGAGGTCGTAAATCAGTAATGAAAGTACTGGGCTGAATGGGTCAGAAAGAAATTTGATCAATGCAAGAAAATTCATTTTCGGAAATTTCAAGACCATCAAATAAATACGAGAAGAGTAATATTCGGTCAGGAAAATAAAAGATCTCTCTCTCTCTCTCTCTCTCTCTCACACACGCGCACACACACACATACACACACACACACACACACACACACACACACACACACACACACACACACACACACACACACAGATCTAATGCACTTGTCGCGTCAAATAACACAGTCATCCTCGTTCGACGTCTCGTACATCGAGAGTCCCGCGAATGGAAAGAAAGATCGGATAAGAACGAAACGATCGTGGAAGTGTGTAGGTTGAATAAGAAAAGAGACCGAGATGAGATAAAGAGAGAGCGAGAGGAATAAAGAGGCAGAGAGAAAATAGAGAATAGAAAGGTGTGCATTGCATGCGCATAAGGTCATCGCTGCACCTCCGTGCGTCGCTGCTTTGGAATGCCTTTATATTGAAAAATGCCACACTGCCATCATCCCGCTTTTTTTCCACCTCTTGTTGCTTTTTCCTATGCATACGACCGACGGCTCTTTTCCCTCCCTGCATCACATTCAACTACAAACAAAGGGGAAAAACCTAAACAGCTCCCTTATCTCTTTATTTCGTTGCCGCATGAGATCCGGTGCGGGGCAGGCTTTTCAATTTTCTCCCGCTCACGGAGAGAAAAAGCCCTCGGGTCACAACAAATGATGGAATGGCGCGAGTTTTTAATTTGCGATTTCTCTCTGCCAGAATGGTGAACTTTAGTTGAACAAAAATTCATAAAAATAGAAAGAAAAGTTTTGCAACGCTGCGGTCGGAATTTTTTGCCAATCAATGTTCAATTTGAATATATACTGCATTATAATACATTTTAAGTATATATATATATATATATATATATATATATATATATATATATATATATATATATATATAGCATAAAAAATACGGGCAAGAATTTAGAAAATTCGAATGGTATAAAAATTTGCATCGTTGGAATCGAAAAAATATATTTTTCCTACTCCCAAACTTTTTTTTGGTACTTTTTACTGCAAAAATCATACAAACTTAGTAATTTTTAAAAATCCTTAAAAGGAATTAAAACCAAAAGTTGCAGAAGGAAGATTTCAGACAATAATAAATATAAAGAAGAAATTTCGTTGAATTTCAACGATGCAAACTTCAACACAATAAATTTGATATCGAGGTACAATTTTTTCGAAAAAAATGTCAGTGCGCACTTTTCATTCGACAAATTTCGATATTTATGCGAGTTTTATTATGATTATTATTTTGTTTTTGTTATATTACTATAGGATTTTATCGCTCCGAGCCACGCACAATCTCAGTTTGCATTGGGGAACATCCCGAGCAGAAATTTGTTCAGGGTGAAATCCGGACCGGATCAGGCTGCCACAATAGCAAATCCGGGCCGGGTCAGGCAAATTTAGTCCGGCCCTGATCAGGGATGTAACGCTTTTGCAAATTCAGGTCCGGATCAGGCACCTTATCAGGCTCTGATCAGGCGCTTCATCAGGCCCGGATCAAGCAACTTATCTTGTTGCGGATTACGAAATCTATGTATACTTATCCATGCGAGTCGGCAACGTTCAACATGTGGCAAGTAAAAAAACGGAAACAATTAAAACATGCTCATTGGTATCTGTCGATCGGAAAATGATGTGTTTGGATACGAGCAACAACGACACGGAAGAAAAGATCTGGGTGATGTCTCTTCTCCACTGATAACAGAAAAAAATACGAGGTTCGTTTCGCATTAAATATATTACAAAATATAAAATTTAAGAGAATAAAAATACGTATATATTTAAAAAACGCATTTCTAGACTGACTGTATGGTTGTGCATTACAATCAATCGTAAAAAATTGATTACATTGTTCTTCAAACTAATAGTAATCTCTATTTTATCACTTTATTGCCAATATTTTAGCTTGTCCGGCGCAAATCAGGGGTGCCTGATCAGGGCGCCTTATATTAATAAGCCTGATAAGGCTCCTATCCGGCGCAAATCAGGCGTGCCTGATCAGGGCGTTTTATTGATCCCTGCTCAGGCCCCTGTCTGGCTCAAAGAAGGCGTGCCTGATCAGGGCGCCTTATTGATCCCTGATCCGGCCCTGGTGGATCCTCAGGCAGCCTGATTGGATTTCTGCTCGGGATGTACCCACCCCACTTCAGCTCGATCTTCATCAAGACCGGAACAATAAGACTCGGCGGCACCCGAGGGCTCCGAAGCTACTTCGGGTGTCGCCCAGTAAAGAACGCGATAGAAAATCCAAAAAGAATATCATCATTATTTTTTTTATGTATGATAAAAAAAATAGGCAGGAATATCGAAGTTAGTCAAAAGTAAAGGGCGCGGGGCATTTTTTTGAGAAAATCATACTCCAAAATCCGATTAAGCATAAAAAAGAATTTTACAAAGTCCGCAGCGTGCATAATGGTATTAAAGTTTGTATCGTTGGACTGCAACGAAAATATATTTTCTTCGTATTGCAGATTTTTTTCTCGGCACATTCGGACTACGAAAATTGATGATGTTGAAGTTTGCATCGTTGGAATGCAACGAAAAATGTTATTATTTAATTGCTCGAATTTCTTTTGGCAAATTTTCGGTCCGAAAATTTCGTAATCATTTTTCAAGACGCTTATTCAGAGGTCCAGAATATAAATCTGCAAAAAAGCCATTTTTGAGAAATAAAATAGAGAAATATAAAATATAAAAAAGAATTTTCGTTGCGTTCCAACGATGCAATATTCAAGACGATGAAAATTACTGAAACATTTTTGCGGATCTTTATTAAAAAATAACGTTGAAGTTTGTATCGTTGGAGTGCAACGATTATTTTGTTCATCTTTCATTTCTTTATTTTTGTCACGTGTCAGCTCAATTTGCAAAGAGAAGACTTTCTCTTCTCCTATTCGAATTTTTCCTCCCAGCATATCATCAATCTCTAATGATAATATATTAAAACGATTGACGGATTTTCACAGTGTAAAAACGGTGTTGAAGTTTGCCTCGTTGGAATCCAACGGAAATTATTCTTTATTTTTTTATTGCTTTTTTTTTAATACTCCCTGAACTCTTCATTTGCAGGTCAACTTACGGATCTCTAGTAAGGATCTTCAAAATGTTACAGTTATTGTAGTAGGCTAAATGTGCAAAAAAAAACAATTGGGCAATACGGAAAAAAAATATTTTCGTTGCCTTCCGACGACGCAAACTTCAACATCGTGTTAAAAATCTATAACCAAAACCGGCGAAAAATTTCTTTAGATATCAATAAAAATGAAGAAAATGAAGAATTGATTTTCGTTGCATTGCAACGATCAAACTTCAACATCGTGTTAAAAATCTATAACCAAAACCGGCGAAAAAAAGACTTTGGATGATAATAACAATAAAGAAAGAAGAAAATGAAGAATTTTCGTTGCATTCCAACGATCAAACTTCAGCAGCATAAAATAACATACCGTCTCATAGACGTCCGGAAATTTCTGCACCAACATAATTTTCCCTACGATTCGGACCATACCGAGCTCGTTGGCGCCAAGAGCTCGAACGAAACGACATACACATTTTACGAAAACGCAGTTTCCTGTCGTAGGAAGTGAATAAGTTAAATGTGTGTGTACATATGCGTACGTGTATGCGTATAGATGTGTACAGGATAAAGCGTAGAAATCCCATATCCGCAGTGATTATGCGGCTTTACTGCACGCGAGTCTCATTCATGCGGCTTCCCGCGCAATGGTGACCATACATTTTCACTATCCGCGCGGGCTCTGGTCTAACGGTTCAAACGACGGGAGCACACAAGCGCGCTCCGCGAGCCTCGCATCTTGCGAGCTTATTCATGGTCTGAATTAAATGCCCGTATACACGGTGTCCCAGAACTAAGTGCGTTTCCTGAAATGGCGGGTTGGGGGTGAAATTCTGAATCGATTGATACAAGCATGTGTGGGTCTCAGATCAACCCCTGAATTGTTATTAATTTTTAAAGGCGGGCGCACCTGATTGGCCCGCCTTTAAAAGTTAATAATAATTCAGGGGTTGATCTGAGACCCACACATGCTTATATCAATCGACTCAGAATTTCACCCCCAACCCTCCCATTTCAGATAACGCATTCAGTTCTGGGACACCCGGTATATGAATCGTGTATACGTGGTACGTATGTGGGCCGCGCTCGAGTGACATATATCGAACGTCCCAAAGTTTCGTGTGCCCCCGCGAGATTGAAACTTTCGGACGTTGGAATGTAGGATTTGTCCGCAGGTAAAAGTCTCGCACTGAGCAAAAATCAGTTGGGCTGAATGAATCCGTAATTAAGGGGGGAGATTTAGGCGAGGAAAACATTGCTGATTGTCGTGATGTTTTTTTAGAGAGAAGATTTCTTTGCCGTTTTCGAGACTTGGGGTTTGTTTTATTACTACTTTTAGCTGTGATATGGTATTTTTTAATTTCTATTAATCTTTTAAAATGGCGGAGGTACGGCATGGTATTCTAAACGGATTGGGGCGGATGTTGTCCGACGGCGTGACACGTAGCGTCGGGGAAATTAATCGGAAAAAAAATAACGATGATTTATCTTTCATTAACACTCATACGCAGAATATGAACTAAGAAAAAGTAAGAAGTGTTGAAAATCGATTAAATGGTACTCTTTGGAACAGAAAGATTGAATTTTTCAAAAAAAAAATAGGGTACATGTTGCAATTTACAAAAATCCTTTTTTATTTTCAAAAACATTTAGGGTTATGTTTTAGACAATAAGGTGAGAAAGATTTATACTAAACTTTATCAGAATCAGATTAGTTTTTCAGTTACGCGTTGTGCCAGTTTTCAAAATAAGACGTTGAAGTTTGCATCGTTGGAGGGCAATGATTTTTTTGGTTTATTTGTAATTTTTTTATTTTTACCAGTATCCAAAGTCTTGTTTTTGCAAATTAATGTAATTCAGTAGCTTGATTTCTCCTCCATTTTTTGTGATTTCTAAGAATAATAAACCTAATAAGAAATCTCCAATAAAAGTACGTAAAAAAATTAGACCGATTTTCACAGACTAAATAGGCAATAAAAAATTGAGCAATAGAAGTGAATTCCATACGTTCGCCATTTTTAAAGATTATTTTTTTTAAATATCATGCAACAGTCAAAAGTAGTAATAAAACATACCCTGAGTCTAAAAAAAGGAGGAGAAATCTTTCCTTTAAAAAAAATCATGACAATCAGCAAATTTTTTCCACGCCTAAAAGCCCCACTTAACGGATGCCAACGAATTTTTCATGGCGACAATATGTAATCAAGTTGAACAAAGAATTTTTAAATTTTAAATTGAATTAATTAATTACGAAAAAAAAAGATTTCTTATGAGGACCCTAAAAAAACATTTGAGTGTTTCTCGTAGCCCAAATTTGCCAAAAAAAAAGCTCAGGCTACAGAATTTTCGTTGCGTTCCAACGATGCAAACTTCAAGATTATCTTTTTTTCTATGTTTACCCCCCGTCGTTAAGGGTGGTTTCTGGAGGTTAAAAGTCGTTGCCAACTTTTCTGGGGTTTCTCTTAGGCACTAAAAATATATGACGCAAACAAAAAAGATGAGAATATCTTGAGCGCCGGTGATACGATTTTTTTTCAACTTTCACCCCCCCCCCCCTCCCCACCCCCGATAAGGGTGGATTCGGGAAGTTAGAAATCGTTGCCAATGTTTTAGAAGCTTTTATTAGGCACTAAAAATATATAACGTAAATAAAAATGATGAGAATATCTTGACCGCCGAGCATGTTTATTTTTTTCACTTTTAACCTCCCATAAAGGGGTGGATTCTGCCCCACCATTTTTTTAACGCATCGTACGACCTGTACAGATATTCCGGAGTTGAAATATTCGAGGAAACAATCAATAAACAAAAAACAAATCGTTGCAATTCAGCGATACAAACTTTAGACCCATAAGTTTACATCGTTGAAACCCAACGAAAGTTCAGTAGCCTAAAGTCCGGGCTACTGAACTTTCGTTGCGTTCCAACGATGCAAACTTCGCTACCATGCATTCCATCGATACAAACTTCAGCATCTCCTTTTTTTCTCGTTGCACGCGAGGTCACCGATCTCCACCATCCCCCTAGCAACTTAGTTTCTAGCCTCCGGGAGGCTTCGTACGAAAAGCAAAACTGTTTATGATCTGAAAGTTTGCTTCATTGGCCAGCAACGAAAATTAATTCTTTTCCATTGACAACATTTCTTTCTCGCTGATTTAGGTTATAAAAATCATTCGAATTTTTTTACTTACACTGCCATATATATATATATATATATATATATACAACTTAAGGCGGGAGTCGAATGAGAAGGTCGGAAAAATCGTTTCTTTTTTAAAATGCTTAAATCGATAGATAAACTATCCAAGAACATATTTACACAGTTGCAGAGGCCAATTGTAAATATTTTCGAAAATACAAGGCCAAAAGCAGAGACAATCGCTTCTTTGCTATTGCGATATTCTATATTTGCTCTGGTATTTTTGATATTCATATTTCCTCCTATTGAAAACGTTGAAGCGCGTTTTCTCCACTTCTCATTTTCGCGATTCTTCCAAATTGGCGGGCGTGATAGCAAAAACACTAAACGACCTATCGAAACGATGCTGAAGTTTGCTCGTTGGACTACAACGAATTTAATTTCATTTGGCACATTTCACCGACAAAAGTTCTTCAATATTTTTTTAGATATTTATTTAACGACCTATATTATGAATCTATCAAAAAGGATCGCCTATAACAATAAAAATATTGAAAATAAAATGTAAAACGAAACTTTCGTTGCGTTCCAACGATGGAAACTTCGACACTGTCCTATTGAATCAAACCAAATTTTATTTTGCTCTGTAAGAAAAGCTCTTCAAAGTGAATTAAAGGAGTCGTTGAAAAAGTCTTTTAAAATAATTTTTATAGCGCGTCAATGTTTTTTTTAACATTTTTTTTCAAGCCTGAGAAAAGTTATAATCTCACGATTTTTTCAACTTTTTTTAAAATTCACCCAGAAGAAAAATCTATGACAATTGAACATTTTATTGGTTTATTTGGTTCAGTCAAGAATTACGAGCTGCATCTTTCCCGCCGATTGGAGACTGCAGTGGCAAGACGCACATGAAATAGACTTATAAATCTGCAGTTATTTATTGTTTCATGTTTAAATTTTTTACACATTCCAAATATACATGAAAAGATACCTCAATGTTGACTGGGCTCACTTGTTTTTTCCCTTCTAAAAAAATCCCGAAAAAACACTTTTTTGGACCTTCTAATTCAGGCTCCCGCCTTAAATAGGGTCTATTTAAATCAAATAGGTTTTTTCCTTGTCTAACGGCCTACTACGATCTTATTTGTTTGAAAGATTATTTATTTGTTTCAGCTATTCTTTCTTAATATTAATTATATTCAAATCAAATATATGAACATTCGATTCAAACAAATCCTCATTTGCTCACAACATACACTGGAAATGAAAAATAAACAATTCCCATAATGGAACGCAATAGGAAAAATTTGATTCCACGAAAAAACCATTTAATTCAAGTAAAAAAAAAATTACTGGACGCGGTTACACGGAGAAAACGGGAGCCTCGAAGTTTAGAATTAATACTATGCTTCTAAAAAAAATATCATTAAATATCAAAAAGTATTGAATAGAAGATAAAAATTGTAATTATGGTATAGTAATAATGCAGAAATTTAAATTTCAACCTACGATATGGCACGTAAACTGATACAAATAATACACACTATTCGGCATATTGTGATTTTTTGTAGTATTCAAAATATATTTTGCCCACGTGAATGGAACAATTAGTTTTCAGTATTCTACAAAAGTACGGTATAAAGAGTCACATTTTACTAATAACTTCGTAATATTTTTCGGTATACGCCGAACTTTTATGCTATGCGTATAGTGAAATCCATATGAAAATATAACTCGCGCCTATGCGAGAATAGTTTCAAATGTAATATGCACGCATTATTTTTACTATACAGCATATAGGACTCGCGCCTATGCGAGAATAGTTTCAAATCTAATATGCACGTATCATTTTTACTATACGGTGTGAGAATCATTTTTACACTTCTATAACAACAAGTCTTAGAATTCCGAACTGGCAGTAAACTACTATACTTTTCTAGCACTGAATATTAGAATTCTGGCAACCAGTGTTAGAATTTGAGGCCGTATTTTTCTCCGTGTAGTTAATATCAATAGAAATTTTCTGTCAGTGTATTATTATCACAGATTGACGGCCTGAAGTTGCATAAAAAAGGTTACGAATAACGATAACTATGAAGAAATAACAAACAAACAAAATCGTTGTCCCCCAACGATGCAAACTTCAGTATCGTAACGATTTTGCTTCCCCATCGCGTGACGATTACCGCAAAACAATAACCGATATTAAAATAACGACGTACGATCAACGCGTATGCGCAAAATTCCGGTATATTTACGCGTATAATTTTGTGTACGCGTTTCTGCGCGCGTGCAGTTGTTTTACTGCCAGCCGCTCGTGTAACGATCGGTATCCGTACCGATATATATGTGCGCAATCGCAACTCTGGCGTTTGCCATCGATATACACGTCTCTGTAGTTCAAGTCTACTTGATCGTGTGTGTCCCCATACGTGACTACGTACTCGATAGCTCTTAAATACATGAGTATCCTTGTGCGTGTGTGTGTGTGTGTGTGTGTGCTGTCTATACGCGGTGGCCCCGTCGTATTTTACCGTTTTACGACGCGATACGACGTCGATCAACGGCGCGGCTTGCTCTCGCGGTGTTTGCAGCTACGTATTAGCCTCAAGTGCGCGCGCGTGTGTACATATATACAGGGTGTCCTGTTACGAATGGATAATCCTGCAACTGTCGATAGGTCAGATAATGTCCTACTGTATGCTGGAATTTCAGTTTAGGGATCGTCCATTAATCACGTGAGGTTTTTTGGCCACTTTGTGAGCCCCCCCCCATGGTGATGTGGGGTCGTCCATAATTTACGTGACGCTCAAATAGGGGGGGAGGAGAGGATTTGGATAACAGAAACCGCACCACATGTCACCATGGGGGAGGGAGGGCCTCAAAAAGTGGCCAAAAAACCTCACGTGATTAAGGGGTTACCCCCACTTGCGATTTTGAAAAAAATCGATTTTTTTATTGCATTTCTTTGAAGTATAAGTACCCGGGCCCATACAGAAGTAGTGGGCCCGGAATAGATGACTCTATGTAAGTTTACAAAAAAAATATTTTCTTCGTGTAAACTGAAATTGAAACTTTAAACGCGTTTTTCTCAAAATGGCATTTCTGAAGTCGGTGACCAAGATTACTCGAACACTAATGAACCGATCTTCTTGAAATTTTGCAGGCTTATTTAATACACAAAATTGTAGTCTTTAATCGTTCGATTTTTTTTGTCGAATAAAAATGGCCGTTTTATAGCCAAAAAACGGCCATTTTTTTCGTTAAAATCGAACCATTAACTTTGACTGTCCGCCATTTTGTGAAAAATGAATATTTTTTAAAATCCTTCGATTAAAGACTAGTTTATACTTATATTTGACTAAATCCATCCGCATTTTTTTTCAGATGATCCACTTCGCCGCAATGTTGGTCACCGCAAACCGTGTATATAAAAACATTATTTCATTGACGGCCATTTGCCACTAAACAATGTAATATTTTTCAATAAAAAAATTACTGAAAGTTCTTCAAGATGTGTTCTTTAAGATGGTATATTGATCGATCAAAAAAGTTTTGTAGTTTTCTTTAAAAAAATTCATGAAAAAGGCCTTTTTTACGCTACAACCCAGGTAGAAAATCAAAAGACTGACGATGGAAACAAGCTTGTGCGAGCCTTGTTTCACCGAGCCTGAGTGAGACAGACCTGGGCCAGGTTTCATTACATCGTTCGGAGCAGCCTGGAACCAAGACTGGCTGCTTAGCCTAAACTCAGGGTTATTTCAAACTTTATTCAGCCGGTGAATTTTAAGGCTAAAAAATCAAGGCTGGATGCAGGCTTGTTTCAGGTTGTGATAAAATAAAATAAGTTTGAAATAATATTTTTTCTGTACTTTTATGAAAAAAAAAATTAGCAATAAATGCGAGAATATTTTGAAATTGTGTATCTGCAAAAAAAAATTACACTACTGACATTTTACTTCATCCTCTATCTTAATTTTCTAAATCAATTTGACGCAATAAACATTCATTACAAATTTATTAAATTTACCCCAATGTAGAGTATAGAAAACTAAAAATAGGCCTCATATAGCCTCGAGAAGAGTTAGGGATAAGCTTGGTCATAAATGCTCGTGAAGGCTTCATTAAGGCTCGTTTTGAGCCTTGTTGTTTCGTCGTTTCAGGCTTAGTACAGGCTTTTCTACCAGCCTTTGGTCAAGCCTGTGTGCAAGAGCCTGAAACCGCGTTATCATTCAGAGGTTCAGCTAGGCCTGAAATCAGACTGGTGCTCAGCCTGAATTTAAAAATGTGAGCCTTGTTTCAGAGCTTGACGAGCCCTTCTTTCATCGTCAATTCCTACCTGGGAAGTGGGGGTAACGCCTTAATGGACGATCCCTTAGTAAACGTCCCACGGGTTTCGAGACTTATGACGTTGAAGTTTGCATCGTTGGAACGCAACGAAATTGATTTTTCTGCTATTTTCCGAACTTCCTTGGGTAGTTTTGGCTGCGAAAATCACGCAAACATCTTTTAGGATTCTCATTCAGCGATCTACCACCGAAATCTTGCGGAATATGATTTTGGATAATAATGAAAGAAATTTTCGTTGCGTTCCAACGATGCAAACTTCAACCCCATCGAGATTTTGGGCTTTATATGTTATACTTTGAAAAAAAAACTGCTTTTGGTTTTTCGCATGCCATTTCTACAAACTATATGAATCGACAATAACTAAGCAACTTTTTAAAGTAATTGGCACGATATGCGTAGTACATTTTTTTTACACCGCAGGCTATCAAAGGCAGATGTTTCAGTTGGTTTGTATGAAAATTCTGCATAAGATCTTTTTTCATAAAGTTTCCTTAACATTTAAGGTTAAAAAAACCACTTTCTAGATAAAACAAATAACCAAGAGTATTTTTCAAAAAACCGGGTCAAAAAAAGTTATCATTTGTAGAAATGGCATGCGAAAAACCAAAAGCAATATATTTTTCTCTCGAAAACCGTGGGACTTCTAAATACTAAACTGAGATTCCAGCATATAGTGGGGCATGATCTGACCTATCGACAGTTGCAGGACTATCCATTCATAACTGGACATCCCGTATACAGGGTGTCCCTCTTATCTCTGCCACCTGAAACAACTCGGTAATTATCGACGTCACAAAAAAATGTTCCAGACAAAAGTTGTTCGGTGTGAAGGGGGCCATCAAATGCGACCAATTTTTTTTTATTTCGGTGGAGGCTTTGACGCACAGTGGAGGTCACCTCCACTTTTTTAATGCAATGGTACATTTTTTTTCAACCATCTTGTGAAGCAACTCAAGTCGCATAAAAACATTCGGGGGTCAAAGTCGTTCAAGGTCATTCAAGGTCACCTACAAAATGAAATACAACTCTAAATATCTAAATTTGTATCATCGATACTGACCTTGAATGACCTTGAACGACTTTGACCTCCTAATGTTTTTACGCGGCTTGAGGTACTCCACAAGTTGGTGGAAAAAAATGTACCATTCCATTTAAAAAAGTGGACATGACGTTCACTGTGCGTCAGCGCCTCCAACGAAATTTAAAAGAAATCGGTCGCATGTGATGGCCCTCTTCACACCGTACAACTTTTGTCTGGAACATTTTTTTGTGACGTCGATAATTGTCGAGTTATTTCAGGTGGCAGAGATAAGAGGGACACCCTGTATATACCGGGTGTCACACTTCAATCTTACACCCGATTTGTCTCGAAAAATCCTGCTTCGATCAAGTATTGAGTATAATAAAACTTTTACGATTCAAAGGTGGACGGTAAAGAGAAGTCTTTTTTGGTCCAAAATTCAGAATGGCGACGTTAAGATGGCCGACATGTTTTTTTTTTAAACGAAATCGTGCATTTTTTTCACCAAAAGATTTGTCAGGCCAAACTGACAACTTTTATAGGAAAAGTTTTTTTATAACGTTAATAACTTTTAGGTTAGAATACAATTTTTTATTATTTTAGCGCTATCCCGAATGTACCACGGGGAGGTAAAGTCTGCACCATCCCTAGCGTCAGTGTGTGTGGGTGTGAGTTTGTTTGGGTTTGTGCGATAATTCAAACAAACACAAACGAGGATTAGGTCTCTGCTCGTCACTGCCCTTATGACGTTAAGTTTCCATCCCCAGAATGCAATGATTTTTTTTTGGTTCATTTTTTTTTAATCGTCATACAAAGCCTTTCCTTGGCAAATTGAAGACGTGAATCTCTAACAAGCATACGTAAAAACATTTGAGTCATTAAGACAATCTTAAACGACCAAAAAATGTAAACAATCGAAAATAATTAATTTTCGTTCCATTTCATCGATGCAAACTTCAACATCATACTCTCGTTATCAAACAAACCCCAACCAACTCACACCCACATATACACGCACACTTGCACTAGGAATATCGAAGACTTTATCTCCTCGTGGTACATTCTGGATAGCTCTAAAATGGTAAAAAATGCTATTCTAACCTAAAAATGTTGCATGGTAACAGAAAACTTTTCCCACAAAAGTTGTTAGTTTTCATCTGTCATATTTTTTCGTGAAAGAAATTCACGATCCCATCAAAAAAATGTGTCCGCCATCTTAACGTTGTCGTTTTGAATTTAGGACCAAGAAATATTTTTTTCAACGCCCCCTTTTGAACCCTAAAAGTTTTATGATACTCAAAACTTGATCGGAGCAGAATTTTTGGAGATAAATAAGGTGTAAGATTAAAATAGGACACCTGGTGTGTATGTGTGTGTGTGCGTGTCTGCGTGCGCGCGCGCGCGTGTGTGTGTGTGTGTGCGTGCGCGCGTGTGTGTGTGCGTGTGTGTGTGCGCGCGCGTGTGTGTGTGTGTGTGTGCGTGCGTGTGTGGGTGTGTTTGTGTTTGTGTTTGTGTACATATAATCCCCGTGTATATTTAGAGATCGCGTCGTGTTACAGTTGGTCAATCTGGCTCCATAGGCAAAACGTCTGAGCGGATCTCGCACCGATCGCGCGCGATATATATATCGCAACCCGCGGACGATCGAAACGCTCTCTCCTCGTCGTCGCGACTTTGCTTATTGACTCCCCTTGCCCTCTCTTGAAAGCACTCTCATATGACACACACACACACACACACACACACACACACACACACACAACGCTCGCCCGCACGCACACACACACACACACACGTGCATGTAATCTCGATGTGAAATGAAGTGGAGGTATATTACGATTCGAATGATTTATTAGTTCAGGACAAATTTAATTATTCTTAGATTCAATTGTTTTTAACGTTTCATCGTCGACTCGCGGAACGATTTTTTTTTTTTCGTTATCTTCGCTTCGCTCTGTGCTCGATCTGCTCGTTCCTTTTACCATCCGTTTCGATCTCCGTTCTTCAACAATTGCTATATATCTATTCGAAATGAAGACAGATTGACTCATATAGGTGCGTGTGTGTACAAAGGCAAATGACTCGCACAGAGCCGTTTTCCCGGGCGGCCACTCTCCAATAACGGAAATTGTATTCGAGACCCCGTGACGGTGTGTCGAGGACGCCAGCTGTGGGCTCAATTCGATCGTGAACGACTTGGGGGACCGTTGGGGGGTTAGAATACTGCGAGGACCCGAAAATTAGGGTGTAAAAAAAATTGGTTTCGAAGGAACCCATGTACGTATTGCAAACTGGCTTGGTATTGGCACTGTACTGGTGCCAGAGCTGCCAATACTGGCAGGCACCTGGTACTTGGACGAGGGCCAAGCCTTGCCCAAGTCGGAATGAGTATTGAGACAACGTTGGTTTGTTAACACCGGTCCAAGTTATGGCGGCGTGAATCGGCCCGACACTGTTTACGGGTATTGGCTCAGAATAAGTGCCCAGTTTCGGGCCAGATATCATTGCCAGTCTTGAGACAAACCCTAAATCAGTACTTTGCCGGTACATGCCCGTGTATAGACTGGGGACTTGGCTTAGTCTTGTCTCAGTACTGATGCCAGAGCTGCTAATACTGGCAGGCTCCTAAGGGCCAAGCCTTGCCCAAGTCGGGATCAGTATTGAGACAACATTGGTTTGTTAACACCGGTCCAAGTTATGGCGGCGTGAATCGGCCCGACACCGTTTACGGGTATTGGCTCAGAATAAGTGCCCAGTTTTGGGCCAGATATTGTAGCCAGTCTTGAGACAAACCGTAAATCAGTACTTTGCCGGTATATGCCCATGTATAGACTGGAAACTTGGCTAAGTACTGACGGCAGTACTGGCCGGATACTGAATGCCAATATTGGGTCAGATCGTGTAAACAATACTGGCCCAATTCCGAAATGATAACACCGGTCCTCCGCTTGGCAAGCGTTGGCACAGTATTGGTGACTAGTACCGGCTGCCAATATTGGGCCAGAGTTGCGGCGTGTTCCCGGTCACCGGCATCAGATAAACATCGGCTGGTTGTCGAAAATATTTCCGCCGCAGTGGTTTTTTTTCCCGATCGTATCTAAAAAAATATCTGAAATGAAAACATTTTATTTGATTGCCCCCAGTTCTAAAAATTATATTAGTAAAAATTTGAAAAATATTTACCGTTTCCCCGTGGCCGAGTATTTTTCCTGCACCGCCTTCGATATCAGGCCAGCGATCACATTGCGGATAACACCTTTTCCGTCGGTCGGTGAACCCACCAAGGATCTCATCACCTCCATCTAAAAAGAATTGAAAAATATAGCCACTTCCAGAGTATTAAGTATGAATTAAGATGCTCTTCTGTAATTTTACTTCAGCATACATAATTTCGGTCAAAGTAAATAACATTGTATTTACCAAAGTGTTTTCTTTCCCCTTGTCCTCCGAGACTCCCTGATCAAATTGAACAAATTCTTCAAAACAAATTATAGAATAAGTAAAGAAAATATAGGAGAGACAGAGAGCGAGAGAGAGAGAGATAGCGCAGTCCCACAGCAAGTAAGGAACGGAGAGAAAATAAATGAATTATTTATTATGCCTTAACATGCAGTAGACAAAAAATACAAAATAAAATAAAAAAACAAGTATAAAGAAAAATTCTTTGTATATCTTACCTGGTTCACCTTATAGAACGTTCGAATTTTTATAGCACACATAGAGCACTCGAATTCGTTTTAGGACGAGAAAAATTAATTTATAATAATAGAAAAAGTGTACTGTATAAAAACGAATGGGAATAGATGAAAAGCACTTGGGGATTGAAACAAGTTCACACGTAGACGGCACGAGAAAGACTGATGCTCAACGCTGCCAAAGAAATCCTAATTCTTTGTTGACGCTGAGCGTGGATCAGCGTGTGGGTATATAGGTGCATATACCCACACGAAGTGTATACTTGCCGCGGAGGGACAGCATGCGGGAAGAAAACAATCTTCAACCGTGTGCGCCCGACGTAGCGAATGACCACTGACACACACGCATCGCGTCGAGGCATAACAATGTCTGCCTCGACGCAAGAAGGCACGAGAGCCCGTCGCGGCGTACGTTCAGAACGAACACGCGAAATAGTGAAATAAAATGACATCGTCTACTTAGCCAATTTATGGATATCCGTAAGGATACAGAAGATTCCAGGGGAGTCTGTAATGGTTCGGGATTCTATCCAAATTTTATAGCAACTTTACTTTTACAATACTTTGTGTAAAAAAAATTACCACAGTATCTTGATATATGCAAAAATTAGAGCGGTTTGACATATTTCGAAAGTGTCCAAAATTCATAAAATTTAGACCATTCGACCGATCATTCCTAAATTCAATACCAGCCGTCCTTTCATGATACTCTATTTGTAAAAAAAAAATTTACAAAATTCTGAAATTTTTTGCAAATTAACGTGCACACAGACATTTTTTTTATTAAAAAATGCCGTTAAATTTGTAATTTTTTAGTTCTCTCGACAAAATTTGCAGGGAATAAAGAGATTGTATAGATTAACATCTGAGCGACACAGGAGCCCTTCAACCCAAACCGTTCTCGAGTTACAGACGCTATAATTTTACAGTGCCAGAACGTAGATGCGCGCGCATACGCACACAGACGCACATGCATGTAGACATTGTTTCTGAATATGATTTTTCGAGGTTTTGGGACATTTTGAGGACGTTGATATCGAAAACTGAAAAAAAATGTTTTGATCGTCACAAAGTTTCTCTATAAGGAAGCAAAACTTACATTTTTTATTCAATCCATACTTTTTCGACTGGCACCGTACTGATAAAATTGTCTGTCAATACCGAGGCAGTACTAAACCGAAGACTCGTTAACCAAGACTGGAATGGTAATGTTGCCACTGCTGGGGCAGTACTTCCAGCCAAGACCCACCCAACCTTTGTTACCATGACTGACACTGTACTAATAAAATTGTTTACTAATACTGGGGCAGTACTTAACCGAAGACGCGGTAACTAAGGCTGGCATGGTACTGTTGCCAATGCCGGAGGACTACTTCCAGCCGAGACTCAACCAACCTTGCTTACTAAGACTGGCACTGTACTAATAAAATTGTTTATCAATACTGGGACAGTACTTAACCCAAGACTCGGTGACCAACACTGGCATGGTACTGTTGCCAATGCTGGGGCAGTACTTCCAGCCGAGACTGAACCAACCTTGGTTACTAAGACTGGCACTGAACTAATAAAATTGTTTACCAATACCGGGGCGGTACTTAACCCGAGACTCGGTGATCAAGGCTGGCATGGTACTGTTGCCAATGCTGGGGCAGCACTTCCAGCCGAGACTGAACCAACCTTGGTTCCTAAGACTGGCACTGAACTAATAAAATTGTTTACCAATACCGGTCCGGTACTTAACCCAAGACTCGGTGACCAAGGCTGACATGGTACTGTTGCCAATGCTGAGGCAGCACTTCCAGCCGAGACTCAACCAACCTTGGTTGCCAAGACTGACACTGTACTAATAAAATTGTTTACCAATACTCGGACAGTACTTAACCCAAGAACCGATAACCGAGACCGGCACGATACTGATACTTTCAGTTGCCAGTGCTAGGGCAGTACATCCAACCAGCTATGGTTACCAGGACTGGCACCGCACTGATGAAATTGCTTACCAATACTGGGACAGCACTTCACCCAAGACTGGGTAGCTAAGACGGGCACGGCACTGATACGTTCAGTTGCCAGTGCTGGCGTAGTACTTCCAGCCGAGACTCAACCATACTTGGTAACCAGGACTGGCACCGTACTGATAAAATAGTTTACTATTACTGGGCTAGTACTTCAGCCAAGACTCAGTAACCCAGACTGGGACGGTACTGATACGTTCGGTTTCCAATACTGGGGCAGTACTGCCAACTGAGAGTCGGTCGCCAGGACTTGCACAACTCTGGGCCGTATTGGTAACTCTGGCGCAATACCGGCATTCGCACATGGGAATAAGTGAGATTATTGAAAAATTGGTTGGACATTTATTTGTATGTAGATTAACGAAGTTGTGTACCAAATTTCGTAAAGGAATATTAATATTTAAAGAAGTTATGAATAATCTCGTGAAGGACTCTTGAACGTGAGGGGCTCAACGGTGTACTTGATTTTGACCAGCCGGTTGATCTGAAACGAGAAAACGAATTTGTTTCTTAAAATAGATAATATTGGCTATGACTTGACCGAGTTTCTTTGTTGTAGTCGTGTTTCCATCATCGAAAAAAAAATAATAGAATTTTTTTTTACTTTTCTTGGTATAATGATATCGTTGTTGTTAATAACTGATGAAAAAAAAAACATTTTAAGAAGAAAAACGTTGGTCAAGGTTAAAGTACTGTCACACTGAATAAGTGTATCAAATTTCTAGTGAATACGTTCATCCGATGTCGAAAAATCGTGTACACCGTTTTAAAAAATATTGTTTTAAGAGATCTTATTTTAGACGCTAAAAAAAGCTATTATTATGAATTTTTTTGATAGGTTTATAGTAGTAGTAGTAGTGGTTTTTATTTGTATGACCTTTATGGCCTTTTACAAAAATCTTAACAATATAAATCTCTCTCTCTCTCTCTCTCTCTCTTTTACAATCTATTTTGTTCGCTATCACATAAATCTTTGGTTCGCACTCGCCTTGTAATTAGTTCTTCTGTTCGCTATTCTCAACTTATATCGAATGCTATTGTTTTCTATTATTAACTTACATCTATTGCTTTTTTTACTCTATAATGAACTTAAACCTAATGCGGAGCTCCCACTCTCCGTTATAACTTCCTTTTTACACATTTTTTCTATTTCCCTGAAAAATTGACACAACTCTACATCGATTTCTCCTCTTATCGTCCTTATCAATTTCTTCCTTATTTCTCTTCCATCTTGTTCCTCATTTACCCACATATTTGATAGGTTTATATTATAGATATTGATATAAAAGTTGGTACACTTAATAGATACACTTTCGAAATACATTTTTGAAAAAATGTATTTATTTATGTAACCAAAACAAACTTTAAACGCGTTTTCTCGAAACAACGTTTTTCGACGGCTTGTTGATCAAATGTTCGAAACTACTGAACCGATCCTTATGAAATTTTAACCACATATTCTTTACAACTATAGCTATATCCCATATGAAGGATTTTTGAAAAATTTGATATTTACTATTCTTTCTATTCTAATGTTCTCGAGTTCCAACATGCTTCATTTGATTTTTGTTTAGATCCCCGCTTCTGAAATTTGCATCCTTGGATCGCAACGTAAATTCTCTCTGATTTGTCATCTTCATTTTCATTATTATCCAAATTTTTTTGTCCGATTTTGCTTATAATTAAAAAATAAGAATCCCCAAAAATGATTTGGTGACTTTCGTAGGCTAAATATGAAAAATATAAGACAATACGAAAAAAAAAATATTTTCGATGCATTCCAACGATTCGAAATTCATTGCCTTCATTTAGATTCCGAAGCCTGCTCAATTCACTCTTTTTTTTCCCTGGAGACGAGAAGGTATTTCGGCCTCGTCGATTGCGCGGGAAAGCAACTACGCGGTCAAGTGTCAAGACGAATCGTGATTTACGAGATTGAGAATTGGGAATGTCGGAGGATTCAATGAAAATCGATTGTCCCACGGAATTAAATGAAAGACAGAGTCGTGAAATTATTTCGAAGCGAAGCGGGCATAAAGAAAATTCGGAATTTTTTTTTCCACTGCTAGGAGTGACGAAAAAAACGCTTCGCGCCTAAAACGAAAGTGGCCTGGCGTGTAAATATTTAAAGAGGCAAATCAACGCAGCAGGTGAACCATATGTTCTTTGTTCTTCTTTGTGGACTCGCGTGAACTCGGCTATACCGATGCAAAATGATCGCCCACTTTTCCAGTTCAACCTGAACAATTTAATTCGCTCGGTTCACGAAGCTTCCGGTGAGCCGGGCACGGTCAGTGGAACCTCCAACCGAGCTATCCGCGATTATACGCTCCTTATATTTTCCTCGTCTTATTCGTCTGACCATTCGAGACGTTTGCCAGCTAAGCACGCTGTTAGGATTATCAACGAATATTGTTAAACGAGGTAGCTGCATTACGTAATTGCAGACTCGCTGGTAACGAGTTCGACGAAAGATTATTTAGTTCTAGGCATTTCCCGACGATTGCTCACGAATAATTAGTAGGCGGTGGACGAGTAAAATAGTCGGTTGTGTTAGTAATTTTATAATTTTTCAATTGTGCACTATGGTGTCGATACTCCATCGTTGAAATTGTACTCTACATTATCTATATGATATTGAAGTTTGCATCGTTGGAACACAACGAAAATAATTTTTCTTTAATTGCCAATCCTTTTTCCGCTAATCATAGCCACGTAAAACTTTTTTTAAGATCCTCATTAGTGACCTACAACCTAAATGTTTTAAAAATAATTCTGGATAGTGGTAAAAATAAAAAGAAAAGAAATAAAATAGAATTTTCGTTGAATCTTAACGATGTAAACTTCAACATCGCTCATCTATGATACATTGTGAGATGGCGACTTGATAGCAATGGAAGAAGATTAATTTTTTAATGCTTCGTTGATACACTTATATTTGGCCACGATTTTGACACACTTGGTCAATTCGACCCGGATAGTACTTCATCTACCTGCCGTTAACAACCCTTCAATTGGTTTTTATAGAAAATATTGGTTTTATAGAAAATCGGGGATACACTTTAAACATTTTGTAAAGATATATCCGCATAATTAAAATTCGGAAAATATCATATAAAATGGTTTGAAAAAATAAGTGAAAATTTTTAATTTTAGGAAACGTATTTTACTAAAAATTCATCCGGGTCAAAGTGATCCAGTGTGTCAATGGAGGGGTAATTACCAATTCAACGGTGTGTATTGTGTGAGTGTGCGGTGAAAGAAAATGAAAAGCTTAATGGGTATTGAAGTTTGCATCGTTGGACTGCAATGAAAATATAGTTTCTTTGTATTACTGATTCTTTTTTTTTGCACATTCAGATTACGAAAATTGGTGAAACATTTTCGAGGATCCTTACTAAAAGTCTATAAGTAAAACCGGCAACAAGTTTAGATAATAATAACAATAAAGAAGTGAAGAAAGAAACGAAAATTCTTAAAAATTTCGTTTACTTCGCTTCCGTTGGCCAAAATCTTATTTTGCACATTTTGGTTATAGATTTCTGGCAAGGAATTTTAAATAGCTTAGTGGTTCTCGTAGCCTAAATGTGCCGGAAGCAGTTGCGGCAATTGGAGAACATTAAATTTCGTTGCATTCCAACTTAATATATTTAAGAATGCTGCATTTCAAACTTCTCATAAATGTACAATTTTGTGTACAGACGAGGTTTAAGGAAACGTTTTAAAAATGTTTTCTTGTATCTAAATAACATTTAAATATTAATTAGATATAAGAATATATTATTTTTTTATAAAATATTTGTTGAAAAATCTATTGTCTTTATTCGGTAAAAATGTATTTGGATAGAAAAAATCGATGATTGATAAAAATTGATATTTGATAACACACATTGATAAAAATCGGTATTTGATAACAAAAATTGATAAAACTGAAGTTTGATAACAAAAATTAATAAAAATTGATATTTGATAACAAAAATTGATAAAAATCGATATTTGATAACAAAAATTAATAAAAATTCATATTTGATAACAAAAATTAATAAAAATCGGCATTTGACAACAAAAATTGATAAAAAATTGAAATTTGATAACAAAAATTGATAAAAAGTGAAGTTTGATAACAAAAATTAATAAAAATTGATATTTGATAACAAAAATTGATAATTAATAAAAATTGATATTTGATAACAAAATTCTTAATTGATAAAAATTGATATTTCATAACAAAAATTGATAAAAATTGTTATTTGATAACAAAAGTTGACAATTGATAGAAATTGATATTTGATAACAAAATTGACAATTGTCATTCGATAACAAAACTTGACAACTGATAAAAATATCTATTTTTGTGAAAAAATATCCATACCTATACTTGATTTAAAAATGCTACAAAATATAGAATTGCACCGTTTGCACGTGCACGTATCTTACAGTGATGAGATTTGCAACGTGGCGCGTGTTTATCGAGGCGTGTGTCTCGGCTCGTATTCATTTGCGCTCCAACCATACCTATATATAGAGTCCGCGGCGAAACGTTTGCCGCGTTTGTACTTCGCGACGAGAGACGACGCGAGAACGTTGTTACTACTTACGTTAAACGTATACGTATACGCTCGCGAAGGTTCTAGAGACAGTGTCAGAAATTAGTAAGCCGGAAAACATCGCCCCGTCAAAGACGTTGAAAGTTTCTCGTTTGCCTGTCGACGGCCGCGTATATAGGTATGGATAGTTTTTAAATTTAATTACTCGCGGCGTCGGGACGCTGTCGTCTGTAGCTTGACGAAAGTGAGCGGACCGCGCTCCGCTCTATTCGCGGATTCGGTCAAATTTTTCTTTCCTCCCGCGTATAATAAACTCCCGATCTACGTCACGCTTCGGGAATTGTCTCGGAAACGATTTATTATCGGATACGTGTGACACGAGCTTTAAATAGGCAACAGGAAGGGGAAAGAGCCACGAAGGATTTAGAGCTCGATCAATGTTTTGTCTCACTTTGTATCTTCAAATTTGTGTCTGTGTTTCTTTTTGTTGCGAACGGAGATAAGAGACTCGAATTTTGTGCTTGACAGCTAATAATTTATTTGAGCGATTAAAAGATGTATATATTTTTTTAATCGAAGAACATTCGATTGAACTGGATTCGTGCCAACTCAAGCAAATTGCTCGAGATGCTAGCGACGTCGTACGGGCGCCGATTGAAATTTAGAAAAACATCATTTTTTTTCTCCAGACCGCGACTAAACGAAATGATCGATGTTCCGTGGACGCGGATTTTATCGAGTAATGGCTTAAAAAAACCAATCGCGCTTGTGGAGAAAAAAACGAGTACTTTTCCAATGACTGCTCAAATTTACTCTTTTTATAATGGTCGATTGGATGGTACTGAAGCGTGCATCGATGGAATGCAACGAAAAGATTTATTTCGCAATGATCAATTTTTTGGCACATTTATACATGACGTTTGCATCGTAGGAACACAACGAAAATTATGTTTTTTTTAAGTACCCTAATTTTTAATTGGCCGATTTAGGCTGTTAGAGTCGTTCAAACGTTTCTACGTATTCTCGTTAGAAAATTGCAACCTCAATTGGCAAAAAAGTCTCTGGATATTGAAAATAATGAAGAAATGAAAAAAAAATAAGGTTGCATTCTAACGATGCAAACTTTAATGTCAGATTAAGGCTACAAAAGTCAGTGAAATATTTCTGAAGATTGACCTGCAAATAAAGAATTTTTATGGTAAAAATATTCATTTATATTTATTTAAAAATAAATAAACATAATAATTTTGATTAATTTTTTATGTATTTTTTATTTATTTATGAAGAAGGTAAAGAATTTATATTCTTTAAGAAGTTAAGAATTTTATTTTTATTAAGAAGTTAAAGAATATTTTTTTCATTAAAAACAAACAAATATATATTTATTTATTTCGTAATAAATAAATTGATAAACGTAAAGAAAAAAGATTTTCGTTGCATTTCCACGATGCAAGCCTCGACGCCATGTTTCGGACCGTACACGAAGAAATCGCGAAACATGGGATAAGAATAATAAGAGCCTGCAATTGATAAGAGATACACCTCTGATTTTTCAAGAGCAGACGTGGTTTTTAAAAATAACGCTCGTCGCTTATCACCGCGGGATTTTAATCCGCTGCATCTGTCGCGTACATCACTTTTTTTTATAGCGCACACTCGATATTCTTATATTTGGAAACTTCGAATTTCACCAGGCGAGGTAAAAATAGTTTTGGAAAACACGTTTACTGAACTCGGCTGCTCTTCCGTGAAATTCTATCAGAGCCTCGATTTTTCGCGATTGAAACATCAGAGTCTAACGGTAAAATTGATTTACCCCCTGTAGGCTATCCATGTAATAGAATCCACGCGGAAAAATCGCTTTCTCACCTACACGCTTGCGTTCGTGATATTGGAGCATCATTGGAGCGCAATAAAAGTTTAGTAGACCGATCTTTTTTTGCCATGTTTACGTCACGCAAATCACTGAAAAGTTTTTCAGGATTGTTATCAGGGATTTACCGTTCTATTTTGCATGATAAGATTTTGGATGATAAAGAAAATAAATAAATAAAAATTAAATTGAAATTTGCATACTTGGAACGCAATGAACGTTTTTTTTTTAATTGCTTGCATTTCTTTTTTCTGTTTGTCGCTACGAAAATTCCTCAACGATTGTTTACGATGCTTCTTCGAATATCTACAATTGTAATCTGCGAAACAAAAATATTAGACATAATAATGAAAAAATGAGAAAATAAAAATATAAAAAAGTATTTTCCGTTGCATTCCAACGATGCAAACTTTCAACACGATAAATAAAATGATTTAAAGAAACTAATCTTCGTTGCGTTCCAACGATGCAAGCTTCAACATTGCTTACACTTGTCAAAGTGGAATTTCGAATGATATTGGAGTTTGCATCGTTGAAACGTAACAGAAGTTTAGTAGACCGATTTTTTTTGGCTTATTTGGGCTACGAAATGCACTCAAACGTTTTTGAGGATAATGAGGTTGAAGTTTGCATCGTTATAATGCAACGAAAATAATAATCTTTCTATTGGCCAAATTTCTTGAGGCTAATCTTCATTACAAAAATCCATCAGTCATTTTTTAAATCGCTTATTTGGAGATCTATAATTTAAACATGCAAAAAAATGTTGTAAAATAATAAAAATGAGGAAAAAAATATAAAAAAGAATTTTTGTCGCACTTCAACTATGCAGACTTCAAGACCATAATTTGCGGTTAAAGATTTTGGATGATGACGAAAAACGAAGAAAAAAATTACATAAACGATTTCGTTGTATTCCATCGACGCGAACTTCAACATGGTCCTTTTGAAGACATTGGGGTTTAGATACTGTATGGACCTTGAAGTTTGCATGGTTGGAATGCAATGGAAATTACTTATTTTTAAGGCGGGATATACATTTAGACAAGAAAAAAATATGCAATATTGAGGGATTTTTCAAACTAAGAAATAATTATTCTACAATGATCAAACTTTAGGTATACTTTAATAGTATATTTAAGTATACAAAACAATTTTTTTTAAATAATTAATCATCAAAATGACGAAGCTGTGGCAGAGTGTCACAGTAAGGTCAACAAACATTTTTTCAGTCAGAACATGTATATTTTCGACGTAACGGTAATTAAAATTTAAGGAAGTGGCAAGTAGTTTGTTGTCCAATTTTTCAAAAACAATTCTCGTCCAGTAGAAGGTACCAATATTATCAATATTTCTACCAAGCCTGCACGCCAATTTCAATAATGCAGTTTTGGGAAAAACGCCTTCGAAGTTCACGCCCGCTCCGAATCCGAGCGGTGAGGCACATCGTTGACGGGTTTTAACGTTTGAAGTTTTTCGAATTTCGCTTTGAAACTTTCGGAAAATATTCTACATATATAGTTCTATCGTCTATAAAAAAAAAGAAATCGATTTTTTGATCGTTGCAAATGTATAGCCCGCTTTAATTGCTCGACTTTTTTATTAGCTGCTTTAGACTGTGAAAATCACTCAAACTTTTTCGCGTATTCTTATTGAAGATTTAATACCCCAATTCGCAAAAGAGCTTCGGATAATGATAAAAATAACGAACTAAAAAATGAGATTAAAAACTCGTTGCATTCCAACGATAAAACTTCAACGTTATGATACTGTTGAGTACGAAGACTATGGAAAAAAATCACGTTTCCCGGCTGATAAGCTATGTATATTGGATACACGATGAACACGGTCGAGTTATACTGCAGCGTGTGTTTTCGCAAAGTTGTCCGCTGAGCTTGATTGAATTGCGACTGCATAGTGGGCTGCAGTCAGGGAGGCAGAGGGATTCCCGGTTAAGAGTCTCAGAGCGCGGTTCATAGCGATTTCTTCTGACGATTGCCGTTTTGCTTGCACGAAGAAATTTACAGCGCGTAGGATAGCTCCTCCTCCTCCCATTCGCCCTCGTTCTCTCTCTCATTCTCTCCCTCGGTTTCTCTTTTAAGCCCCTTTAAGACACCGGACATAATGCAATTGCGTCTTTTCCGCATATACGTGGGACACGAATCGGTTAACGAATAAATTCACTTGCAGTGTTGAAGCTCTCAATTTTCTCCAGCGAGATGAATGGCCTCCGTCCTCAGCACATTCATCCCTTTGAAGAAAATTCACCATTCATTAAAGGGATCTCAAAGAACTTAACGGATACCTAATTGTAACAGTCGAAAACAGCTCATTTTTGGGATCTCTTAAAATAAAATCGTAATCAAACAATTCTACGAAAATTATGTATTTGAAAAAGTATCATGGGAAGAACACACTGTAATTTGTGCAAAGATATTTTATTATAATCAATTCACAGAGGATGACCGAAGCACCTCTCAAAAACGCCAGCTTACCTAATACAAAGAAATCAAACAGATTTCGTGAGTATATTATTTGATCCTTTCATTAATCGAAGGACTTTCCGAATGGGGTTGAAATTTGCATAATTGGAATGCAACGAAATTTTGTTTTTATTTCTTTTTTTCATCAATATCCAAAATCATATTTTGCGAATTTGTTGTAGATCGCCAAATAAGAATCTGAAAAAATATTTGCGTGATTTTCGTAACTTAAATAAGCCAGAGGAAATTTGCAAACTTAAAAAAAAATCATTTTCGTTGCATTCCAACGTTGCAAAATTCAAAGTTATGTTTCCGAAATATTAAATCGAAAAAATGGCGCGTGTTCACAGGGAGTCTTGATTTTCGCAAAAAATGGCGTTTTTCGTTCATCAAATCGGAAGTATACATCGGAAAAAAATTGTTCGATCAAATACTACATTTTTACATCCGGAAAAAGTACTCAAAATTTCAGAATGATCGATGTAGTAGTTTTTGAGATATTTTGCTCAGCGATTTTAAAATCGTACTTTCGAGAAAAAAGCGTTTGAAGTTTCGAACGCTGATCCGAGCATTCCGACGTGCGTCCGACTGTTAATTATATACCTGTATATAATTAACAGTTAATTATATACCAGTTAATTATATACCTACATATAACTGTATAACTGTCAATAAACCCATATAACTGTCAATTTTAGATCTGATCACCTTGAAATTTTAAGGGAACAATTATAAGATGATAAACTGTCAAAATATATTGCTTTTGAAAGAAGTGATTTTTCGACTTTTACAGCTAGGTATAACCCCTTAAGGGGCTATACCAGTGTGAACACTGAAAATTTGGGTGATTTTCGGGATTTTTTTGGAAGAAAAGTACTCAATTAAATGTTTCGGAAAATTAGGAATATATTTGGCTATATTTGACCTATATTACATAATTTTTTCATACAAAAATATTGAGATCCAAGCGACTTATGCGCTGCCTTCGAAGGCGCCAAAAAAAGTTCCTCCACTGCTGACATGATTCCGGCCAATTGAGTAGCTGAAACCGAAAAAGAAAAAAATTTCGTTGAACTAGAAGGTATTTCCTGTACAATGACGTAGGATTTTCGAAAAATATCAAAATCTAACAAAATGGCGTCGTTATGAAAAAAAGTATGTTTTCTTGCTTATAAAATAGTCGTTTCTTCAATGCCAAATCGTCAATTTTCATCCAATCAAAAATATCCTACGTCATTGTAGAGTAAATATATTCAAGAGTACTCAGTTCAAATTTCAAGTCAATCGTATAATTGCTCTTTGAGTTACAATGTCAGCAAATTTGAAAAATCTCATTTCGAGAAAAACGCGTTTAACGATTTAACTATCGATTTTCGCAAGATAAAATGATAGAGATACGGCCTTGAATTTTTTACAGGATATTCTTGAAAGTACAAACTGTCGAAAAAGGCAAAAAAATCGATTTTTTTTAAGTGTCACACTGGTATAGCCCCTTAAAGTAATCTCAAACGACACTAACTTGTTTCTTCCGCCCTAGACGTGTTCAATAAAACTTCAAATCCAAAATTTCCGTTTTTGATTTCTTCTATCGCTAACGACGTAGCAGATTTTTTGGAAATGAAAAATTTGAATGCTCATCAGGAACAATCCACGTCCAAAAGCCGGGCTAAAACGTTTACTGTGTTCCCCGCGAGTTTCCACACTCTCGCGCGCAAGTGAAATGTTCGCTTCGTTTTACAAGCGCATCGAACGATCCGCGGGATCGAGCCAGGAGAAAAGAATGATCCGCTTCGCCGTTATTCATCATCGTCACCGTTGTCCAGCCAAGCGGCGGACAATTCGAGTGCGGTAGACTTTACGCGTGCATTCCCTGCGCAAATTAGCCACTCGCGATCCTCAAAATGATCAGCTGGGTATGAGAATCAATTTTGGAGATTGAGACAAAAAAATGGTATGCCACACATCGCGAACATCGAAACTCGTTATATTTAATTCTTGCATTATTCACGCTAACGTGAATACGCGCTCGTAGGTGTAGGAAGTTCTCAATGCTCTTTATGGAGCTGTACCGTACGGAATATTACGGAATACTTTATCGGCAACAAAAGAAAGAACGAGGCTGGGAAAGAGTGTTGGAGAGATCGAGGCATTGAGATGTAGCTTGGATAAACTAATAGCGAATACCCCAATGGAGAAGACTCATATAGAGATTATAGCCTATAATTCCCCGCATAATTTACCGATCGAAACAATGATGACTAGCAGCTGCGTTTTCGCAATGGACATCCACTTGTTTTTAAAATGTATCTGTGTGGCTTATGGGGCTACACTACAGCAAAAAATGTCTATGCCCAATGTCCGCCCCCGCGAACCATCTCTTTCCGATTCCTAATGACGAGTATCGTGTGCGTTGCAGGAATCTTTCGACCCAGGGGTCATGAGGCAGGGGGCAATCCCTCCACGAGATTAGCTTGTCAGCGATAAGAAGAGGCTGGAAATTAGGAAAGATAAGGTACAGAAAGGAAGCGATCGAAGGAGAGGGACGAGCTACAGAACCAAGAAAAATTGATGACGCGGTAGGTGGGAGAGATACCGAAACAAATGAGTGAAAAGACTCATGCCTATCGGATCCTCGCTGATAGAGCCGTTTGTGACAACGAGTACGTACGTCAAGCAGCCGCAAAAATGTTCCGCTCGAAAATTCGCATTCACACGTGCCAAGTTATACTGCTGACGTCGTTGGTCTGGTTCCTCGTGGACGTGATGGTACTGATGTTCTATTCGGACTGCATGGGAGGTACCGGTTGGGGCTGCGGAATGAACAAGGAACAATTGACAGACGAGAATGCCCAGCCGCTACACGGGGATCCGCTGGACGGTACGATGTCGTCGGAGGGCAAGCGAAGATCCTACAGCCAGGCCGAGCTGCATCTCTGGCGACCGGCAAAACCCGTGAGAGAGAACAGGGGTAAGCCTGGCGAGATGGGAGCCGCGGTGCGAATACCACCCGAGAACGAGACCAAGCAGCAAAAACTCTTCAAGATCAATCAGTTCAATCTCATGGCGAGCGACATGATGTCGCTGAATCGCTCGTTGAAGGACGTCCGGCTGGACGGTTGCCGGACCAAGAGGCTCCCGAAATACCTACCCGACACAAGCATCGTGATTGTCTTTCACAACGAGGCCTGGAGCACCCTCCTCAGAACCGTTTGGTCCGTTATCAATCGATCGCCGAGAAGTCTCCTCAAGGAGGTCATACTCGTTGATGACGCCAGCGAGCAAGGTGAGTACTCCATTCGTACCAATTTGACCTGACATATTAACATCAGCCGAATCCAATGACAAATTATTGGGATGTTGAATAAATTCTCACTGTTTTTTGCGGGTAAAGTGATGCTTATTTGAAAAAGTCATTCCTAATGCTTTCAAACGTTTCGAAACTGTTGTGTCGTCAACTCCTAATGATTCTGCAAGTTCAGCTAGCGACTGACATGAGTCTTTATGAAGCCTCCAATTCAACACATTATTTTTGAAGCGTCTAAGCCAATGTCTGCATATTGTTTCCGACAGAGCATGGTCGCCGTAAGACTTCAACATCTCCTTGTGTTGACGTAGACTTATTGGGATGTTGAATAAATTCTCGCTGTTTTTTCGGGTAAATTGATGCTCATTTGAAAAAATCATTTCTAATGCTTCCAAACGTTTCGAAACTGGTGTCTGTTCAACTCCTAATGATTCCGCAAGTTCAACTAGCATCTGACATGAATCTTTATGAAGCTTCCAACTCAACACGTCATTATTTTTGAAGAGTCTAAGCCAATCTCTGCATATTGTTTCCGACAGAGCACGGTCGCCGTAAGACCGTCTTGTGTTGACGTACACTTATTGAGATGTTGAATAAATTCTCGCTGTTTTTTCGGGTAAATTGACGCTCATTTGAAAAAATCATTCCTAATGCTTCCAAACGTTTCGAAACTGTTGTCTGATCAACTCCTAATGATTCCGCAAGTTCAACTAGCATCTGACATGAGTCTTTATGAAGCTTCCAACTCAACACGTCATTATTTTTGAAGAGTCTAAGCTAACCTCTGCATATTGTTTCCGACAGAGCACGGTCGCCGTAAGACCGTCTTGTGTTGACGTACACTTAGTGGGATGTTGAATAAATTCTCGCTGTTTTTTCGGGTAAATTGATGCTCATTTGAAAAAATCATTTCTAATGCTTCCAAACGTTTCGAAACTGGTGTCTGTTCAACTCCTAATGATTCCGCAAGTTCAACTAGCGTCTGACATTAGTCTCTATGAAACTTCCAATTCAACACATCATTACTTTTGAAGAGTCTGACCCAATCTCTGCATATTGTTTCCGACAGAGCATGGTTGCCGTAAGACTTCAACATCGCCTTGTGTTGACGTAGACTTATTGGGATGTTGAATAAATTCTCGCTGTTTTTTCGGGTAAATTGATGCTCATTTGAAAAAAATCATTCCTAATGCTTCCAAACGTTTCGAAACTGGTGTCTGTTCAACTCCTAATGATTCCGCAAGTTCAACTAGCGCCTGACATGAGTCTTTATGAAGCCTCCAATTCAACACATCATTATTTTAGAAACGTCTAAGCCAATCTCTGCATATTGTTTCCGACAAAGCATAGTCGCCGTAAGTCTCAACAAAAATTCTGTGTGCTTCGGCTGCAGATTTTTTTGTATAAAGTAGTGCAGTAAAATTCACCACAAATACTCTTTAATGGCACGAAAATTGACATGTTTAACACTATGAAAAAAAAAAGTTGTTTACACTTCGGCGAAATGACATACACTGAATTTCAAGCTTGCTTGTAGTACTTCTTTATAGATGAGTTACCATCTTGAGTTACTTTTTTTGTGAAAAGATGAAGGCAGGGCCATCTAGCCTCAGACGAATACATACATATCCTTAGGGCGGTATGTCGGCTTAAACTAGATATGTGAAATATAACAGATTCAACAAGATTATATCATTGATGTGATAATTGTCTCATAGTAAATCACAGTTCATCTTACTTGACTAGTAGTGTTTCTTGGAGTATCGAGTGGTCCACGTACTCACTAACGATACGAAATACAGGTTTCTTCTATATACGAAAAGATCAGTTACCATCTTGAACTTCACGCACGCATGTCTGGTAACGCCATCTGTTGGAAAACTGCGAGAACTTATTCAAAGTCCTACTACGTTAGGCAATTCAGGCTACAAAAATCATCGAAACGTTTGCTTCGTCCTCATTATCAGAGATCTACAATCACAACCTGGAACAAAAGATTTTCGATGCTAAAAACGATAAGGGAAGGGAATAATATCCGAGCAAACCCAAACATCCCTAACCTCAAGACCGGAAGAAGGATACCGTTTTCTTTTGGACCATGATATGTCCAACGAATCTTCAACTTCCAAGTTGCACACGCGTTCAATAAGTGCCCTCTACTTTTTCCAGACCATCTGAAGCAAGACCTCGAGGACTACGTGAAAACGTTACCGGTGCCGACGTACGTTTTTCGCACGGAAAAACGTTCCGGACTCATAAGAGCGCGCCTACTGGGAGCGAAGCACGTAAAAGGACAAGTGATTACTTTCCTCGATGCTCATTGCGAGTGCACCGAGGGATGGCTCGAGCCGCTTCTCGCGAGAATAGCCAAGGACCGAAGGACGGTCGTTTGTCCGATAATTGATGTCATAAGCGACGATACTTTCGAGTACATAACGGCCAGTGACATGACTTGGGGTGGATTCAATTGGAAACTCAATTTCAGATGGTAAATCAATCATTGTTCCTTCTTATTGGAGGTCGGAGGTCGGCACGATCCTAACGAAGAGTGACGCAATGTAATTACCGTTAAAATGTCAGCCAACTTGCTACTTCGGCGGTAAATGACTTTACGCTCGCAAAATTGCACCGTTGGAAAGTCGTTGGGGTTCCTTGGTCTGATGGACGAGGGGCCCTTTTTTCAGGCCCTAGATCGAGGCCTGGGAGTAATACGGGGAAATTGCTGTTGGCTTTCAGGTACAGGGTTGCTCAGAGGGAGATGGACAGGAGAAACGGCGATCGTACGGCGGCGCTTCGTACGCCCACAATGGCCGGTGGCTTGTTCTCCATTGACAAAGACTACTTCTACGAGTTGGGAGCCTACGACGAAGGTATGGATATCTGGGGCGGCGAGAATCTCGAAATGAGCTTCAGGGTGAGTTTCCTTCTCTTTATCAATTTCTCGTATTTCATCGATCGACTAATCACCTCATCTCTTTACAGATAGTCATAAGTATTGAAGACAGGTTACCGTCGAGAGCCAGGAAAAAATGCATGAACCTCGGGCTTTCTATTCTATAAAATTGATACTTTTGGAAATGGGTACAAGGTATTTTATTCTTCTATCAATGGAGAGATCGTTCCAATTTTATTGATAAAATAAATCCAAAATTACGGATAAATTATTAAGGTAATCCTATCACCAGGCTTCAATCCATAGGATTTTCATGATCTTTTTTTTGGCTTCACTAAATATATTAATAATCGTCTCTGTAAAATTTCAGACTCGGTTATCGACCTAATTACAGAGAAAAGAAAATTAAAATTACGTGGTTTTGTGAAGGAATTCCGAGACGACATCGAATTTCCACACATATTTCATTTTTAACCGACATATATCGCCGACACAAATTTTCCACGCTTTTTACCAGTCGTGGCTCGAGTACGATGCTTTATATTTCCCGCACCTGACATTGTTTTGACAGATCGACGTTGAAAAGCACGGTGGTTAAGGGGAGGGTAGGGGTTTCAGCGTGAAAAAAAAAAACATTTTTTTGCGAATTTTTTCCATCTATATGGATAGAGTAAATTTATTGAAACCTTTTGTACATTGTTAAGTTTCATTTCAAGAAGATTCTGTGAAAATTTTACGCGAAAATATCTACAAACAAGCCGGTGACAAAGTTTTTCCAAGAATGCCTTTGGAAAAACACGATTTGCGGTGTTCACTGTATCTCAGCTAGAGATTATCTGAAATCAAGTACCATGAAAATTTAGTCAAAGTATCATGAAATCCTCCCCCAACGGTCTTTGATAATTTTTTTTTCAATTCTAAATTTTTGGTGGTCATGTAAAGTGGAAAGGGCGATTTTTCACGAAAAATTCCGCCATTTTGGGGGTGGAAAATCCCCTCAATGTAAAAAAAATCTCAAACTAACCGTTGGGGGGAGGTATTTTATGTGTAGAAAGTGTGTACCAAGTTTGAAATAAATCGGTCATGTAGTTTTCAAATGGCAGTGAACACGGACTTTGAAAAAGTGGTTTCGAGAAAAACGCGGCACCGGCTTGTTTGTGGACGTTTTCGCGGACAAATTTCACGGAATATTCTTGAAATGACACTTAACAATGTACAAAAGGTTTCAATAAATTTACTCTATCCATATAGATGAAAAAAATTCGCAAAAAAGTGTTTTTTTTCACGCTGAAATCCCTACCCTCCAAACTTGCCTGGTTGAGCAAAAAGAGACGGAGATAGAACTAATGTTGCCAAATATCAAACCTAGAAACACTGCGCGAATCGTTGGAATAACTATTTTTCATTTTTCTAATTAAATGTAACCATTTATTAAGCAGTTCACACATGGAAAATTTTAATTATTACAATTTTTTTTGCAAATGTTAAAAATATAAAAGGTAAAAGTCTTAATTTTGATCAGTGGTATGACTAGTGTGAAGCGATAGGATTACCTTAAACTAGACTAAATTTGAGGGGGTCTTGTCATTTTCTTTTCTAAAAAACCTCTGGATAACAAAATGGCGGCCGTTTGAAAAAAATCCCACTTTGTGCCCGGTTATTTGCTTCAACGGACGAAAAAAAATTCTAAATCAGTTTTTGACAAAAATCGCTTCCCGATGGCACCGCGAATTGAATTTCCTTTCAATTGCGCAGATATTCGCGTGAATCGGTTTATCCGTTGAAGCTGTAGAGCACCCCGCGCGTTGAAAAATGACGTTTCTACAAAAATGCATTCAAAGTTTAACGTACCTGCTTTCCAGCCGGCGGACGGTTCCGCTCAACAGGCCGAAAATTCTAAAATACTTTAGATATGAAAATATTTTTTTACCCACGTGTTCTAAATACTTTAAGAATGCAAATTATGTTAAATATCGACTTTTTCATCGCCATAAACGGTAACCTGTCCTCACCGAAAAACATCAAAATTTCTTGACGTTCAGTCGAGATGCGTTCGTTAATCCACGCATGAAAGTCTTTTCGATTGTCGAAGAGTGTCATCCTGCTGCACTGAAGTTTGCATCGTTGGAATGCACCGAAAATTATTCTTGATTTTCTTTATTTGTGTTTCTTTTTTATTATCTAAATCCTTTTTTGCAAGTTTTGGTTATACATTTTTAATAAGAATCCTCAAATAGGTCAGTAATTTGTTAAGCCTAAACATGCCAAAAAAACCGGCTATATAAAGAAAATATATTTTTGTTGTAGTCCAACGACGCCAACTTCAATACTATGTCATACTCTGTAACTTTGCATGAAAATTTGCAGCGTTATTTTAGTCGCTCGGAGAATACCCGCGGGCCAGAAAGCGAGAGCGAAAGGGAGAATCTCGCAGGGGAAAAGACGCAATTTGTAAATTTCACCGAGTTTTTTCATAGGTATGGCAGTGCGGTGGAATTTTAGAAATCAGTCCGTGCTCGCACGTCGGTCACGTTTTCCGTGACAAGAGCCCCTATACGTTTCCCGGCGGTGTCAGCAAGATTGTACTTCACAACGCGGCCAGGGTAGCCGAGGTCTGGATGGATGAGTGGAGAGACTTTTACTATGCCATGAACCCAGGTTAGCCTATAACAATTGCTTGCTTTCGATTCGAACGATTCATATCCATTTGCTGCGAATTGCTCGCTATTGTGCATATTCATTATATATATATATATATATATATATATATATATATATATATATATATATATATATATATATATATATATACACATACATACACACACACATTAAGGTGATGCGAAAAAAAACGTAATTTTTCATCGTTGTCAGAGAAAAAAACTTTAGCATATGGTAATATTTCTCCCGCAAAGTCAGGCCTACGACTCAACTTCGAGGACCACCCAAAAATAAGAATTATTATTTTTTAAAATTATTTTTGAAGAAATAAGTAGAATGATTGAAAAATCGTTTGGCTATTTATTTGTATGTACATTAACAATGTTGTGTAGCAAATTTCATTAGAAAATATAAATAACTGAAGAAGTTGAAAACATTCTCGTGAAGGACCTTTGAACGTGAGGGACTTAACGGTGTACTCGATTTTAGCCACTCAGTTGATCTGAAAAAAAACGAGTTTTTTTCATAAAAACAGTCGAACCTCGATATAACGAAGATTTATCCATTCCCTTCCGATAGACACCCGAAACCTTGATACGACACAATAATGTACATCATGCTGTAATTGCTAATTGCTTGTAAAAATTGCTCGAATTCAAACCTTCCTTTCTTTTAAAAATATCCCTATATTTATAGTACCAATATACGTTTTTTTAAAGAACATTTTAAGGGGTTACATACAGTCAGGAGGCCCAAAAAGATCGATTTTTCAATAATTTTTCTTGAGACCTTTTAATGTATTAACGTAAAAATTTGTACACATATTATAGTAACTTTTAACTGTATTTTAACATTATTTATTAGTAAAAATGATTATTTTGAAAGCTGCTATAGCTGATCTCCGGGAGCACCACCAAAAAAAGGCGTCTTGCGGTGAGCACGATATCTCTCGACTGGATCATCTAAAATGAAAAAACCAAAAATATTTCGTTAATATAATGGATTATCTTGTAATTGATCGAAGGAATAAGCAAAATAATTTTTGACCAAATGGCGGCTTCTTAGAAAAAATCGATTTTTGACAAAAATTTAGGCCTTAAATTGTTTATAAAATGGAAAATATTTATCGGTGAGAAAAAACCTTCGATAAATTACTAAAAAATATACTTGAAAAGATTGTGTTAAAATTTGAGACTGATCGGTTCAGCCGTTTCCGAGAAATTTTGCTCACCGACTTTAAAAACACAGTTTTGAGAAAAACGCGTTTAAAAATTTCAAAAGCACTTTCGAATGCTCTGACACGTGCGTGTAACTTCGAGAATATTCGCCGGATTGACAAGAAATTTTCTGTGTGTGTACTTGAATATATGTACATTACGAAAAAAAATAATAAAAAAAAATTGATTTTTCAAACCTGACTTTGATATAACGAAACCTCAATATAACGAAAACTCGATATAACCAACTTCCCTAGAGATTCGTTATATCGAGGTTCGACTGCATTGGCTAAGACTTGACCGAGATTTTTTTTGTTATCGCGTTTCAATCATCAAAAAAACAAATTTTAATTGTTTCTTCGATTTTTCGAGGAAAAATGACATGTTAACCATTAATGAAAAAAAATGTTAAGAAGAAAAACGTCGGTCACGACTGAACTACTATTACACTGAATAACTGCACCAAATTTCAAGTCAATCCGTTCATCAGATGTTGAGAAATCGTGTACACCGTTTTGAAAAACATAGTTTCGAGAAAAAACGCGTTTAAAGTTTTACTACCAGTTCTATCGTAATCACAAGTTTACCTTCTATCTGTGCTTCCTGCGCCATATGTTGGACCTTCTTCTTCAAGTTGAATTACCACAATCGACGAATGTTTTTTTTACTCTGCACAGTAGCCAAACCCCTTAAACGATTACGCGGATCAATTTTCGGTAGTTTACAAACTTTTGCTTAAAACTAAGTTTTTTTACCTGTTATAAAAACAAAATAGCTAAAAAGCGCGTTGGAAAATATTACCACGTGATAACTGTCATTGCCAGAACCAAAAAACAATTATTTTTGTGCTACTGAGCGCGAAAACATTTTTAGCGCCTTTTCGTCGCACTTTTTAACCATTATTTTTTCTCACCTCATGAAAATCTATGATTTTGAGCCAAAAAATAGAAAAAAAAAAAATTTTAACGTTTTTAAACCTTTCGAAATTGACCTGCAGGCCTCACGTTTCGCGAGAATATTTTTTTACCATACCCTAACATTTTCCACTACGACAGCCGACGAAAAAAAAAAAAATACGAATTTTTTCCTGCATCACCCTAATATGTGTGTGTATGTGTGTATATATATATCCCAGATAATTAGTAATTTACATGATAAACTCACCACCCAAAAATATATCGTGTTTGCTGAGAATGTTAGCCTGAGACGGAATGTAAATGATTTTTTTCCATCCCAATTGAAGCGACGAAAACGTAGGATTTCGCTTTGCCCAAAAGGTCGAACAATTTTCCGATAGTCGAGTGCTCGATGGGCGTGATCGTGAACGTAAAAGTAGCCCCGAAGCGACGCAGATACTCGAAACACGATATGTGCGTTATCTTGGATTAAAAAAAAAGCTACACACGTATATACACGTATGTAGGTATGGATGACGAGAGTGTTATCATCTATCCAATATCGCATCCTGTGGCCCGATCGTCGTTTGGAGATAGCGATCGAGCGCATCGCACACCTCGACGTCGTTATACACATATATACGTGTATATTGATATCCCGAAGCGTCAATTGCACGATTTTCAGGAAGTGACGCGGGACAAATCGTTATCCGAAGTAGTCCGAGGCAAGCGGGTATCTGATATGCAAACACCTCATCGTTCAATTATAGATTTCCGTCGTGTTTCAGAAAAGAATAATCGCGTCTCTCACACATTACAAAGGTGTCTCATGCCAATTGCGAAACGTCTTAACCACTCATCCATCCAACTCGACTAACACGAGACGCTCCGTGTGCGCTTTTTTTCATCACGTGTTCGTTTTTTTTTTTACCGCAAACGACGATTATTGACGACGTTGAAGTTCGCATCGTTGAGATGCAACGAAAGTTCTTTTTTATTTTTTCATATCTTCGTTTTCTTCATCGTCCAAAATCTTGTGAACATTTGGGCTGCGGATTTCTGAGAATCCTTAAAAAAGTTCGTTAAAAAACTTTTTTTATGTATTTTGATCCGCTGAATCCGAATATCACAATTTTTTGCCGAAAAGTGGAGCATTCGATTCTTTATAGCCAATTGTTAAAACAATTTTTCAAAAAATTAAAGTTTTTCGGGATGAATTATTTTTTTAAAACATTTTGGACGACTTTAAAACGAAAGTATTCTTTATAAAATTTTGCTAGAGTTCATAGTTTTTGAGTAATCAATTTTTGAAAAATTCTGAAAGAGTTTTCCAATTCGAACTCGAATTTCAACTCGAAATTTTCAGGGAATATTTTCGAAACATACGTCAAGAAAATGCAAAAAAAATCGATTTTTTGAAAATTCTGACTGCATCTCACCCCTTAAGCTTTCGTTGCGTATCAAGGATGCAAACTTCAGTACCATGATTGTTGCGAATCAGGCAAAGCAGCGTACAGGTGGCGGACGCGGCGACATCCGGCACGGAGGAGATTCATCCCATTCCCAATATGACGTCATCAATCGAACGTCTGTTCTTGATTCTATTTTTTTTTAGGAGCAATTAACTGCGGCTTTATTTTCTTTTTAGCATCGAGTCTTGCGTTTGTCTCGTCTTGCTGCGATAACCGAAAGATAAAGAAATAATGAAATTTGAAGAAAAGAAAAAACAGTATGCATTTCGATCGCTAACATACTAACAGAAGTGAGTTGGTTAGATATGGATGTGTGGTGGGACATTGGAAATAGCGACTTGCTCTCACGTCGGGCATGTATTCCGTAAGTCGACGCCGTACACTTTCCCCGGTGGTTCGAGCAAGATAGTCAACCACAACAATGCGAGGCTCGCTGAAGTCTGGTTGGATCAGTGGAAGTACTTCTATTACAACATTAATCCAGGTAGCACTAACACGAGTGAAACAACGAGAAATCACAAACGAAAAGAAATTTAAGATACAGACGAGGATGAATATGTTCACGTGTAGAGGAAAGAACGAATATCGCGACGGAAGCTCGCAAAAAAGACTGCATGATCGCAAATGCATGATTAGCCCCTCGAGACACCAATTTTTTGTACATACTGTCTGACGGAAGGTATCGGGCACTGGGAATTTCGTACGAAAATAAAGCTAATACGATGGTCGGAGAATACGATCGATCTTTGATAACTGTCTGTGAAAATATGAAGGGAGGACACCACTGTGACCGGCTATAAAAAGTCCTTTTTACGATTTTTTTTGTCTACTGATTTTGAAAATAACTGACCCTGAAAATAACTGATTTTCGCCATTTTTTTTCGATGGTTAAAATACGCCAATCAATCTGATTTTTTTATGTAAAATCAAAGCACTCGTGAAAAACAGAAAATACATTCTTTAACGTTTATTTTGATTTTTTTTACATTTTTTTAACGGTTGAAAATGTCTTTGAAAAAAAGAGTCCTCACGGTGTACACGGTTGTGGCCGTAAATATTATCCGAAAGAAAATTTGTTAAAAGATTCTTAATCAGTATGAAATTTACTATGTTTACTATGTTTAGCTATTTTACTATGGACGTTTTTTTTAATCAATATTTTAGAAAATGGCGGCGGTTTGGAAAAAGTATTGAATTTAGCCTATTTTTTCGACAGTTTTTCGTTAAACAAAAATGAATATTAAAAAAAGAAGCTTCCATAGCAAGATGAAGAATGGCGTGAAGAATGTTGTGTCGAAATTTGAGACGGATGGCTTGAAAAATCTTTCTTTGAGAGTGTACACCGGTTTGAAAAACGACATTTTGAGAAAAACTATCTAACTTTACTATCGAATAATGCAAACAAAATATCGATTTTTAAATATTTTACACTGTGATAATTTCTCAATGACGGTGAAGTTTGCATCGTTGGAATGCACACATTGTTTTTATTCCCATTATTTATTTATTTATTTTTATCATTATCCTGAGTCTTTTTTTGCAAATTGATTTCGAAAATCTCTAATAAGAATACGTAAGAACATTTGAGCGAGTTACACACGCAAAATTGGTTAAAAAAAATTAGGGCTATTAAAAAGAATTCATTTTCGTGTACTTATGTCTTATGTCGTGTACATTTTTATGGGAAAAAAAAATATAAATCAACAACGATATTGCGGCATAATGGAACCTCTGTGTAAAAAATGGGGTCCAACGACCGGATCGATAATTTGACAATGGTTGGTCTGAAAAATAAGAATAAAATAGTTTTATAATCTATATAAATGTAGTTCCCGTTATACGTAGCCATTTTTCGAAAAAAAAAAGTTTTTAACAAAATGGTGGGTATTGAAAAACAAGTGTAATTTCGAAGAAATTTTGATTTACTAAATAAAATTTAAAATTACTTTAAAAATACTAAATAAAAAAAGGTTACAAAAAAATACCAATGGTTGGTCTGAAAAATAAGAATAAAATAGTTTTATAATCTATATAAATGTAGTTCCCGTTGTACGTAGCCATTCTTCGAAAAAAAAAGTTTTAACAAAATGGTGGGTATTGAAAAACAAGTGTAATTTCGAAGAAATTTTGATTTACTAAATAAAATTTAAAATTACTTTAAAAATACTAAATAAAAAAAGGCTACGTACTATGATAGCTACTGCAAGAACGGAAATTTTGGTTTTTTTTAAATTGAAAATCGAGAGAGAGAGAGAGAGAGAGAGAGAGAGAGAGTCGAGAAAAATCGTTTCGAGAAAAACGCGATTGAAAGTTTTAGTATATGTAATTCATTACGCTACCTGCTCTCACTAAATCGTCTGTAACTCGGTTAATTTTCAATATTTTAACATGCATTTTTTTCACATATTCTTGTATATATATATGCTTCGTGAGAATGCATAATAAATCGATTTTTTACCCGTCGAAGTGGTGTCCCGCCTTAAAACCGCGAGGAAATTTATCGACGTTTTGTTCTACATAAAAATAATGGTATTGAAGTTTTTGTCGCTGGACTGCAACGAAAAACTATTTTCTTCATAGTGCCGATTTTATTAGCGCATTGAGACTACGCAAAATTACCGAAACATTTTCGAGGACCCTTTTAAAAAATCCATAACCAAAATCTGCAAAAAAAGATCTCAACTAATAATAAAAATAAAGAAATGAAGAAAATAAAGAATGTTCGTTGCACTCCAACGATCCAAACTTCAGCACCATAAAAAAATCGTCAATCCGGTTGTAATTTTTGCCGTTGCGAGTTTTGCTCCGAAAACGTTTAATCGAAGAACACACTAATTAGGTCGAGTTTCGTTGAACCGAAACTCGTCGCGACAAGACGAAATCGATCACACTCTTGTACACTCCGAGCAAGCAAACCTCTTTTCTTTCACGGCGTTACACTTTATTATTAGTATGTACATATATGTATATAAATACGTATGTGTCTACAAACGAGCATGATTCTGTAAGTTGTGGGTTACTATCTCGCGACTCTCACTCTATCAGATACCCGTAAAAAATCATGAGACTGAAGTTTGCATCGTTGCAATCCAACGATACATTAATCGTTTTTAAATGCTCAAATTTCTTCAAAATCACGAAAATGCTTCGACACTTTTTTTGAATCGCTCATTTTGTAGGGTGATGAAAAATAGTAGATAAAAGCATAAAGAATTTTCGTTGCATTCCAACGATGCAAACTTCGACACAATAAAGAATCTCACCAACTTCCAAACTCGTGCAATTACTGCCGTCCATGAACGAAAAGTACCAATATCTCTCGATCACGTTTGATGCATGCGATAGCTTCGAGAATCGGAGATGGGCACAAAAAAAAGCACAGAGAACGATCGAACGCGAACGTAGGACCGTCTTTCTCTTTCTTTTTTCGTCAATAGATCAAAAATGTAATTAATGTTCATTGTAAATGTTATTGTTTTAGGTTTTCCCAAACGAGAGCTTGTTGCAGCTGAAAATCACGCTGTCCCACGAAAATCGTCATTTATTTTTTCTCAATTTTATTTCTCACTCATTCAGCACGCACACGTTGTCACAAGTGATTTCATTTCGTATACTCGAAGCACACACGAGCACCCAGCAGCAGTAGAATTGGAATATATCGTTCAGAATAAATAAACATATAATTATTATTAATTTCGTAAGAGACGATATCTCAAACTCGATGATTTTTTCCAGGCGCTCGTAACGTCTCGGTGGGCGACGTGTCCGAACGATTGAAGCTTCGCGAAAAGCTCGGATGCAAGAGCTTCAGATGGTACCTGGAGAACATTTATCCCGAATCGCCGATGCCCCTCGATTATTATTATCTCGGTGACGTGAAGAACGTGGAGACGCGCAATTGCTTGGACACGATGGGAAGGAGGACCGGCGAAAACGTCGGCCTCAGTTATTGCCACGGTTTGGGTGGCAATCAGGTGAGAAATCATGGAGTTGGGTAGAATTGAAGTTACAAATTCACACATACCTCACGATGCCTCGGTTTGGTAAGAATGAACATCGATTAGGTGCCTCGGTTGGACCTTAAGGGATTCCTTTCGCGGAGGGCCGATTTGTGTGCAGGCGTGAGGGCCCTTTTGAATCATTGGTAAATTACAGTGGTGCTTGATAAAAATAAGTCCCAATCAATTACTATCACCAACGATAAACTGCAATAAAACATTTTGAGCAAGTTCAGTAGATTTAGACATTTGTACATTTTCTCTGAAAAATCTCTAAAGTCTTATCATTAAGGGGTTACGTGGGTTTCGAAGCCAAAAAAAACATATTTTCTCTATTTTTAAAATAAATATAATATATAAATTATTTTATTCACAATGCTAAGCACATAGAAGAGCAAAATTTCCACAATATTTTTTAAAAATTTCATCTTAAAATTTGGGGAATTCAGCCGGTGGGACCTGGTTTCCGAAGACCCCTAAAAAAGTGTCCTCGTGGTGGTCAGGATAACTCATGACAGCTTTATCTGAAATTGAAAAACCAAATTTTTCTGTTAGTAGATAAGTATAGCTCGTGATTGAACGAAGGATTTGAAAAAAAATAGTAATTTGAATTTTTGGCAGAGTTCTATGCAAAATAGTTCAATTTTTCGTACAATTTACACTACGTATAGCCTTGTAAAATTAGTTGTAATTGAAAAAATCAGTTGTAATGTGCAAAATTTCAATAAGATCGGTGCATTCGTTTTTGAGAAATCGTGTCCACCGACTTCAAAAATAGTGTTTTGAGAAAAACGCGATTAAAGTTGTAAGTAGAAATAAAACGAAGTTTTTTTTTTAATTCGCATAGAATCGTCGATTTCAGCTCCGTAAAGCAAATATCCAGCTGCAGCTGCGATGTCCAGGGAATCCGTTTGTTCCCGTCTTGATTTTTTGAAAATTTCAAACCCACGTAACCCCTTAAGTAGCTTTTCGCCCGCGGCTTTACTCACGTCCAATTGCGTTGAATGCTCCTTGATGCAACGTGCTCATGAAATATTTCAATAAGGGGTTAGGCCACTCTAGAGGCCGAAAAAATAGGCTTTTTGGGGATTTTTTTCTTCAGAGAAACTACAAAATAAATCGAGATTACAAAAAAGGGTGTTTATCATACACATCAGTGACTGTATACAATATTTTTTTCGAAGCGATTGATTTTTAGCGTTTATCTCAAAACTGCATTTTTTAAGTTGGCCGGAAACATAACTCAGACAATTTTCAGCCGATTCACTTGAAATGTTGAATACATCTTAAAAAATACATTGTCTATGCAAGTACGTATGATTTTTTTTATATTGCATAGTTCATTTGTTATTAACAATTATCTGACGATTTTTTAGGCAATTTTTTCACTTCCCAAAAATGTGCCTAAAAAATCGTTAATAACAAATAAACTATGCAATATAAAAAAAATCCTACGTACCTCCAGAGACAATGTATTTTTCAAGATATATTCAACATTTCAAGTGAATCGGTTGAAAATTGTCTGAGTTATGTTTCCGGCCAACTTAAAAACTACAGTTTTGAGATAAACGCTGCACATCCGCCATTTTGAAATTAATCGCTTCAAAAAAATTATTGTATGCAGTCGCTTGTATGTATGATAAACACCCTTTTTTGTAATTTCGATTTGTTTGTAGTTTTTCTCAAAAAAAAAATCCCCAAAAAGCCTTTTTTTCGGCCTCTAGAGTGGCCTAAGGCCTTAAGGAACACGTTCAATTGTGTTGAAGAGCATTGGTACTAAATTTCAAGTAAATCTGAACAGATGTTTCTTTTACCATACAAACTTTCCTACCCCTTTTCCCCTTAAGGATTAAATTTCCAAAAATGCTGAAATTTCATTGTGTCTAGAAGCAGTAACACAAAGTTTCAAGTAAATTTGTCCCGATTTTTTTAATTTTCCGTACAAACATTGCCACCCCCTTTAGTTTAGGGGTTGAATTTCGAAAAACGCTAAAACACGCGTTTTATCAATTGTGTTGAAGAATTTTAATACTGAGTTTCAAGTAAATTTGACCCGACTTTTTTTTATTTTCCGTACAAACATTGCCACCCCCTTCCGTTTAGGGGTTGAATTTCGAAAAACGCTAAAACACGCGTTTTATCAATTGTGTCGAAGAACTTTAATACTAAGTTTCCAGTAAATCTGACCAGATTTTTATTTATTTTGCATACAAACTTTGCCACCCTCTTTCTCTCCTTTGGGGTTGAATTTCTCAAAACGCTGCAATACGTGTTTCATGAATTGTGTCAAAAAGCACGAATGCCAAATTTCAAGTGAACCCGATCAGATTTTTAAAAAATTTCATACAAATTTTGCCCCCCCCCCCTTCTCCCCTTAAGGGTTGAATTTTGAAAAATCGCTTCTTAGTGGTTGCTCACGTCGCAAAAGCAACCTACTGTCCAAATTTCATGTAATTAGCTTCAGTGGTTTTGGCTCAACGTTGATGAATCAGTCCAAACATATTTTTATACGTATAGATATTTTCTTCAAAAATTCAGTGATCCCCTATTTTTATTGTCGTGCCGAAATCTTTCGAATTTTTTACACGCATTGAGCAGTTTATATTAGGCATCTAGAGTTGGAGAGTGTATAAATTATTATACAGAAATGTGACCAGCGTGTCATCTCCATAAAGCGCCGTATAAATGAGACGATATTGAGTCGTAATTTTTCGTTAATATTTCGGTAACTTCGTTTGAAATTTGACCAGTATACTCGGACGTATTTTTATTTGATTATAGATGAAAATCAGTTAATTGTTGAATATTCGGGTTGAAAAATCGTGTTCATTACTGTCCAGGTGTTCGCGTACACGAAACGGGATCAAATAATGTCGGACGACATGTGTCTCGACGCGACGAGTCCGCAGGGACCCGTCAAGATTGTACGATGCCACGGCATGGGCGGAAATCAAGCCTGGAACTACAACAAGGAGGTAATCCTTTTTATCTTCGTTCACTACTAGCGCTCTAATAATGAAGGTCTTTGTGACAATTATTTCGATATTTCACGTAAAAAAACAGATCAAAGCCCTTGAATTTCCACGCTTCAAAAAATTATTCACTTAATAAAAAAAAAATAAACAATAAATATACGAAAGTCAATTTCAATTTCGTTAGAGTTCTAGGTCAACACATGTACGGTTTTTTAATTAGCGTCGAAGTTTGCCAAGCTCAAACATCTCCGTATGTCGCGAATCACGCGTATCAAACGTTGCATAGCTGGGCAAACGGATGCTTTTTTTCGAGAAAAAAAAATCAAGCTTGGCAATCGACGGAATTTCAAGGAGAAAAAAAATTGCATAATTGTGGGTGTTTTACTACCTCGGAGTACGAATTGTCCCTTTTTTCCATGCTCTGATTTCCCACTATTTTGTCAACGAAAGTGTACTCGTTGAATGATTCGCAGGAAAATATTGTGCTTGACCAACGATTACTGAATTGCAGACGAAGACGATAAGACATATGAACACGGGTCACTGTCTGTCGACACCACGACCCGGGGATCCCGCGCAGCCGATCCTGGCCAAGTGCGATCCTCGCAACATCGGCCAAAAGTGGATAATGAAGAGCAAATTCAAGTGGCAGGCTAGCTAATATCGGGCACAACACCGCGATAAAAACTGTTCGCAATACTTGTTGATGTATTTATCAAGTTTTGATAAGAACCTGGACTCCTAGAGAGAGAGAGAGAGAGAGAGAGAGAGAGAGAGAGAGAGAGAGAGAGAGAGAGAGAGAGAGAGAGAGAGAGAAAGAGAGAGAGAGAACGTACCTCGTGAGTTGTCTCGCGAATCGTTGGAAGAAACAGCAAAAAAAATTTTAGGTTAAAAATAACGGTGAGATTAACTATACGGGACTAAGAAAATAATAATAATAATAATAATAATAGAAGATCGGAACGGTTTTCGCAATGATCAAGCAACTTTGGAATCTCACCCGATTCGGTGAGATGGTGATTGATTATTTTTTTTTCTCCGCAAATGTCGTCAAGCTTTTATAGTATCGAGTATACACTGCTATGTTTTTTTTTGTCGTATACGAAAAATGGCATCGCCTTGTTAATCGCGTCTGACGTACGATTGTGCGCCTGATACGAAAAGCGAAGAGAACAAGAAACCGCGTTTTACCAAACACGCGAGATGAAAGATAGACGAGGGTAAATGGAAGAATATTTGCTGGTGAATGATAGACGAAAGCATATCAGAAGATAAATAAAAATCCAATGTTATAAGTAAATAATTGTTAACGTAGAACGAAAATTAATTGACCAGATATGTTCGTTATCGTCATTTGGGAAATGCGTGCAATGACGATGACAATTTTCTTTTTATCCCCCCCATTTTTTGCGTTGGTGCTCCAATTATCGTGATATTCGAGTGGGCCTCCTCTGCACCCCTTCCTCTCCCGCCGCAAATTTACGTGGGAATCACATTTGAATGACCGTAGATCGCGAACTGAGATTATGTTTACTTAAATAGGATATACAGACACACGAGCATATACATTTGTATAGGGCGTGGCGAAAAAGGGATCTTTTACGCCTGCTTTCAGTATTGTTAGGTATTAGAAAAAATCATGCTGAATTTAAACTCTCAACTAAAATCCAATTAGTAGCGCTGGATAATTTTGTCCTCATTTGATTAATACGGCAGCGTCGGTCCTTTACATTCAGAATTGTATAAATCAGCAGCTAATGAATATCTCTTGCAGTCGAAGATTTTTACAGTTGGCTCTGTAGCTTCAAAAGTTTTTTGAATCTCAATACCCTTACTTTCACATAAAACTCAGCTATTTGGAAAAAAAACTTTATTTTCGAAAGAAATACATTCTTTTTTCTTATAGCTGTGATTTGGTTAACAAATTATGGTATCGAAAAAAAGGCTTTTAAGGATGTTGTGTCCAAAATTAAAAATGGTAATAAAATTTAAGAAATTTGATAGGCCATTATGTAAAACATTCGAAAGGTTGTGTAAAAATTTCACGACGATTAGGAAGCTGGCTACTGAGAAATTATAATACACAAATTACACGCAGCCTTATGGAAACTGAAGTAACTTTGCAATTATTATTTTTTGTTTGTCTATAACATATAAGACGCATTGTTTAATTTTTTCAACACGAAGACGAAGTACGTGGTTTTCACCGCAAGAAACAAGAATATAGCGGCAACGTTGCATAGACCGAAAGTAGCGGAAAATTCAAATACTCATTTTTGTTCACGGACGACGTCGTTTCTTGCGCCATAAAGCCACCTTTGTTTTTTGACATATCTGAAATAAATAAAAAACGATCATTGATTGATATTTGCAAAGTTACTTCATTCATAATAATTGCAAAGTTACTTCAGTTTCCATAAGGCTGCGTGTAATTTGTGAATTCTAATTTCTCAGTAGCCAGCTTCCTAATCGTCGTGAAATTTATACACAACCTTTCAAATGTTTTGCATAATAAGTTTTTAAAATTTTAATAAAACCTATCAAGTTTTTAAAATTTTATTACCATTTTCAATTTCCAATTTTCAATTGCATCCTTGAGGCTGCAAGAGTCAGGTTAAGGAATTTTCAATCGGATTCGAGAAATTTCAATTATTTTTCGAGATATTCAAGTTTGAAGCGAGAGCGAAATTCGCTTCCCTCCGGACTTGAGTTATGAGACTGAAGTTTGCATCGTTCGAGCACAATGAAAGTTTAGTAGCCCAATTTTTTTCGCCATTTTCGCACTACGAATATCACTCAAAGATTTTTCAGAATTTTTATGAGGGATCTACAGCTCAAATTTGCAAGATAAGATTTTGGATGTTATGGAAGGAAAGAAATAAAATAAAAGAATATTCGTTGCATTCCAACGATGCAAGCTTCAACATTGTTTTGAGTTAGAGAGTTACTTAGCATGTATTTTTCTTATACCCGATAGTATTCTTTGAAGAGGTGAGATTAGTTTTCGTCGAGCCCTTATATATATATAGCTGTGTGTATGTGTGTGTGGATTACTTAAATTGTACAATGCGTGAGCCTATACGGAAAAACAATTGAATCTTTTTATACTGTTTTACTCTAAATAGTTCCTCGCTCCATCCTATTGAAAAAACATCTCTTATTTAAATCTGATACGGCGTTATACCTCGTTTTTTTAAAACTGAAGACTGTACTTACACATCTCTCGATTCACCACCGTTGCAGCGAGTCAATTTGACTTTTTAAAGGCAAATACGAAAAGTGTATAATTCACACGCGGTGAATCCCGCAACGTGCAACGGTGGCGAAGTAACTTCTTCCCCGTTTGAAACGTGCAACGAATTCTTCGTGTTCTTCCTCAGTTTCGCATCGTGCACTGTTAAAAACAATCAAATCATCGCATCCAATGCAACGAATTTGATTATTTACTTACCGCGTTACGTTTCCCGTTGTATCCGTGTCCCGTTGTTTCTTGCTCCAGTTTTTCCTTTTTTTCGTCCCAGGACAGGATCTATAGTCGTGGACCGTTGCGACGGGGTCGATGATAAAAGAAAACTCGTAGTTACGGTGATGGTACATGTCTAAGCGTCTGTTTTGCGTTTAGATTTGCAATATTTATTTTTGTACAGTCCTTGAGTTGATTTACGAATGTACGATTGAAGGGTCATTGAAAGATTTGATGTTGCACGAAACCGCTTGCGCAGGGCGCTCAGGAGAGAACGAAAGTTTGAAGGAAAGAATAAAATCGGGCTCGGCAGTGAAGCGCTTTTTGACTCGATTTCGAAATAGATCGAAACCCTGAAAATGTCGTATAGTCGAATGAGCGAACGTACAATGAAACGGATACTCCGAAAATGTCCGAGCAACCTTCGGCAGAGACTTTTTCAATAGTGCAAAGTGTACTTGGAATCGTGCCTGGTTCGAATGTCCTCGTTTTTATGTCAATACGAATCCGGGAGGTTTGAAGAATCGCTTGGCTTTTTTCTTGGCAAAATTAATTATTTTTAATTGCCCACATTTTTTCGCCATTTTAGACTGTTAAAATTCCTCAAGCGTTATTACGTATTCTGATTAGAGATTCACGACCTCAATGTGTCAAAAAAGGCTTCGGATAACGATAAAAATTAATTAAATTTTTTAAAAAATCGTTGCATTCTAACGATGCAAACTTCAACGTTATTAACGAGAGGCTCAGGGACTAAGAAAAGGATTGACCTTTTCCGAAACTTCACCCCTACGCCTTTTTCTTTTGTTTCAAGATAAAATCTGTGCAGTGTCCCGATCGGAACAAAAACCGAGTGATTCCTCAATCCACCTTCGAGTACTTATAATTCAACAAGTGAAAACTTGTTAATGGATAAAAAGAAAAATATCCTGTGGTTAAGCGACGAAAAAACAAATCTCTCTAGCTAATTTTAACAACCCGGACGTGCCTCTGAGTGTTGTTCACTGTATGTTAATTCCCCCTCAATAATCGGATAGCGTTCAAGCAATTGGGGGATAATTTATGTCGAGTTCGAAACAAATGTGCATCGACCAGCGTATGGCGACGATTCAAATTTGCGGCTAGTCGTTCGGCCAAAATTGCACGAATCACCATTACGAAAAGACATATGACGGATCACACTCGCACGGCAACAATGTAACAAAATTGTCTCGTACGACGAGCAGGTGTACAGTAATCCCAGAATATATCATATAAACTCTAAGTATTGCGATAGTTTGTAAGAGATATACGCTGAATGACGATAAACGAAAGAAAAAAAAAAAGAACAGCGAAAATCATTCGACAATTATTTTACAGATAATCAATTTATATGGTTCTTCCACGATTCTCAATTGTTGGTCAATACAGATGTTTTAACGCCACGGGATTTTGTACGTCGCATAACGGATAAATACTCCGAGCCAGTATTATCCTCATTACTTTTGTTTCGCCCGTGTTGAATCGAGGAGAAACAGAAAGGCAACGTACGTTCCAATTCAGATGCAATATCTTCCTTCATTCCGAATACTATGCGGCACAATTCGATATGTCGGTATCGAGAATTGTTCTATCTCGCTTGTAGAACTACGATATATCCATCAATACAGATATTTGTTACTAATTTCGACATCATTTTTATCTTCTCCGCCCTGACGATATCCCTTCCTCGCGTATTACATTGAGATATTTTTCTCGCTCGAGAAAACTACAGTTCTTGACAGGCTGGTTGTCTTTTCTGAGCGAGCGCAGTACGAGAAAATATTGAAAGCGCGAGCTGCCGATTCGTTCGTCCGATGACTTATCAGATCGGAAGGATATTACCGAAGAAAATCGACACCGGAGAAATGGTTTGAAAAGATGTTTATTTCGTAGATTTACTGTTCCTTAACTTCTCGCAGACGACGAACGGCTGATCTGACAGAGGCGGCAGCCGTCGTGGAGTATACCCAAGCTCCGCCGGCTACGGTTCTCTTGCATCGTTTGCAGGACCAAATTCCAACGACGCTGCGCTTCATGGCGTCCTGCGGAAGATTCCTCGTTGTACTTGCGCGATAATCGATATACGTTAGTGCTGGAGGTGAGAGGCTTACCTTGCCACAGAATGTGCAGGTGTACTTGCTGTGTTGGGTGATCTCCATCTTTTTGACCATCTTTCTGAGGGAAGCACCGTAACGGGTTCCATACTTTCCGGTGATTCCAACCTTCTTGGTACGCTTGGCCTGTCAATTCCGAATAGTTCGAATGAGCATCGTTGATATAGCAAAATATTCAAGGGAGCTTCTAATTATTAGAAGCAAATGCACGAAACAGGAATATCGGAGATGTCGCGAAAATCGCTGCAGAGAACAAGTGAATTTCATTGTTTGGGTACAAGTGACATAACCTACGAGAATGAATCTCGTTCACTCGCGAACCATACATTTTTAACGTTTGCGACTTTCTACCATTCCGAGAAAAGTATTAATTGACGTTTCAATCGTCCATCGCACTGGTTTTTTTCACTTTCAGATACGCGAGAAACGTCGGAAGAACGCTTGACGATTCGTGAATCGAACATAACCTCGCACTTTCTCTCAGCGCATCCCAATCACATTAATTTTCGTGCAATCACGCAAATATTGCTATTGAACGATGCACAATCGTTTGTATTAACGACGCATTCACAATTTCCCGTATTTTTCAAAACGATTGAAGAAATTAATCACGATAACCGTTCTTACCATCTTGGTAACGTTCTTGTACACCCGACAAACGGACCGGAAAAAGACGAAACTACGACCTCAGCGGAATCTAGCGGAGACGCCGACTTCCGGTTTTGAGCGCGAATCCGATGAACTGGAAAAAAAATGACGTACTCTAGCATACACCTTTTCAAATTGGTTTATTCAGAAAAACGCGTAATTCCTTTTATTTTTCGGTTAAAAAATCGTTGGTTGCAGAGAATTCGTAATGTGAAGACTGCGAGCGGATGCGCGGTATCGTCGTTGACGGCCCACTCCGCTTTTGATCAGAGCAGTACATTTTCTTTATATCTACAGAAAGAGCTCCGATTGACTGATTTTGACAGTGCCGAGCTTCGTTTTCGTTGATAGACATCAAAAGTAATCGAAAACTGAATAAGACAACAAAAAAACACTAAGTTCGGCTCGCATATACAAACAAACAGTATTATGACTGATTATGGTGAGTATGGAGGCAGATTCAACACGAGACGCGGTCAGAATGGTACGTTTAGCATTATTTCGTACGAGCTAACCTTCTTGTGTGCAGTATTTTCTATTTTATTTTCAAAGTTCCAACATATACCCTTGCGGCTTGTCACTTATTATCCTTTCCCATTGAACCCTTTCCCATCACTTTCTACTCGTACTTCGCTAAACTAACCTAAGTTCCGTCACATCCACACTGTCTCAAGCTACACTATACCTGTGCACTATTGTCTATTTTTTCTTTAAATTCGCAATGATCATTCATGCACTCAATGGGTCGCCACACTCCACCATCATGTTCCCAAAAATGTCGGAAATTACGGCAATTGGACATTATTTAGTGTCAAATGTTCGCAAAGGCGTCTTGAGGCTCGAACTTCATTTCTTCACGAATTGCTATAAGCGACTTTTTTTTCTTCTACATAGGCCAATTACCACTGGAAAAGTTAACGGAAAGTAGCATTGTTTCACTGGCGACGTTGGACGTCGGTTTAATTCTTACGGCTTAACTTTTACAGGAGGCGGTTCGCAACACGGACATCACGGCGGTGGAAGGAGTTACGAAACGTCCGGTGGCCAAGACGGTAGAATTTTTCCAGGAGGCGGTTCGCAACGCGGACATCACGGCGGCGGAACAAGTTACGAGACACCTGGCGCACAAGACGGTAGATGGCCTTCCCAAGGAAGGGGCCGAGGGCGAGGAAGAGGCCGAGGAGGAGGAGGAGGGGGCGGTGGCAGAGGGGGAGGAGGTGGCCACCCGCCTCACCTAACCGGAAAGGCGATAGGGCTCTTTTACAGAGACCTGCAGAAGAAAAAGGAGGCGGATTCACCAAAGAGGTCCATGAAGCTGGATCCCGAGACACAAGAGACGGTCGAGCGCATGCTGGAAAATTCGAAGCGTCCCCGCGTGCGGTGGCCCGAGAGCGCCGAGACCTTCGATCATAAAGCTAGCATAAGAACTAGATACATCAACATAGAGGACTCGCAGTTTAAGAGAGAATTCATGGAGATCGTGTCTGGCGATATACAAAGAAACCTTTCCAAAGCACTCCAGATGGAATCGAAGCTCAGGAGAAATTTACGCTTGGACGAAAAACTTCTGGAGGAACTTAGAGAGAGACAGAGCACCAGAGGCTACGCGAATATGCTCGAATTTCGCTCGAAACTTCCGTCTTTCGGTATGAGACAAGAGATTCTCGATCTCTTAGATGACAATCAAGTGGTCGTCATAAGCGGAGAAACCGGTGAGTCCGCAGAATATTTATTAACCGTTCTTTTTCGAGCTCCGTCGACGATACTCGGCTATCTCGTGATTCTCAGGCTGCGGCAAAACGACCCAGGTGGCGCAATTCATTCTGGACGATGCGATCGAACGCGGCGACGGAAGCATCACTAAAATCATTTGCACTCAACCGCGGCGTATATCCGCTGTTTCGGTCGCCGAGAGAGTCGCCGCCGAGAGGGTCGAGCCCCTTGGAAAATCCGTCGGTTATCAAATCAGATTGGAAAAGTATGCGAAACTCGAGTTTCGGGTAGGTTTTTTTTCTCCTCTTTCGCGACACTGGAATTAAACGTGTTTGATTTTCTTTCAGAGTTCCATCCAGAGACTGCGGCAGCATACTTTTCTGCACGACGGGACTTCTGCTCCAATATATGCAGACGGATCCCGCGCTGCGCGACTTTTCTCACATCATTTTGGACGAGATACACGAAAGGAACACGGAGACGGATTTCATCATAACACTTCTCAAGCAGATAATTCCAAAAGTAAGCCGTTGAAACTGTAAATTACGATGAAATCACTCGACGTATGTAACGAATATTTGTAGTCAATTGACTTTGGGAGAATTGATTATCTCTGAGATGTGCGTGATTCGTAGAGTGCTTGAATCTTTCAGAGACCAAATCTAAAAGTCGTTCTGATGAGCGCGACCCTGAACTCCGACAGATTTTCATCGTATTACGGCGACTGTCCGAACATTCATATTCCGGGATTCACGTATCCCGTGACGGATTATTACCTTGAGGACGTGCTCCAAATGACTCGGTAAGAAAGGTCAATTGGTCATTTTCGTCGCCGATCAAACAAACGATTGCTTCGTTCATTTTTCATTTCATTTTTATCATTATCCAAAGCCTTTTCTCTGCGAATTGCGGCCGTGAATCTCTAATTAGAATACGTAAAAACGTTCGTCTGGTCCCCACCGCGTAAACGGCGAAAAAAATGGGCATAATTAAAAGAATTATGGGGGAGGATTGCCGGTTTTCATGATTTTTTTTCAAAAGGAAAGATTTCTTCACTATTTTTGAGACTTAGGGCATGTTTTGTTACTACTTTTGGCTGTAACATGGTTTTTTAAATATTTTTTATTAATCTTTAAAAATGGCGCAGGATGACACGGTCTTCCAAACGGGTTGCAGCGGATATTGTCAGACAGCGTGACACGTAGCGACGGCGGGATTAATTTGAGAAGAAGCCAATGAAAATTTTTCGTTCATTAATACTCGTGCGCCGAATATAAACCAAGAAAAAGTGAGAAATGTTGAAAATTGATGGAATGGTACGCTTTGAAGCAAGAAATTGAATTTTCCGAAAAATGTGGCTACATTTTGCCATAAAAAATACTTTTAAAAAAATTTCAAAAACAGTAAAGGTCACGTGGTAGACAATAAGGTTAGAAAGATTTATACCAAATTTCATCAGAATCGGTCGATTAGTTTTTTAGCTATACGCCACGCCAGTTTTGAAGCCCGTGCCATAGCTCCGCCATTTTTAAGGGGAGATATACACCTAGGAGCCGGAAAAAGGTCATTTTTGTTAATTTTTTCAAGGAAAACTATTTGAAATTTCGGATTGGGGTTTTAATTATCCAAAAGTATATACATTCAAAAATATGTTTAATTTTCTTTATTTAAAAATATCAAAAATATACAAGGATATTGTATGATCCTTGGAGCGTCGTAAAAAAATCTGCGTATACGGTACCCACTGGCGTTTCTTCAAAAATCATCTGAAAAAAAAAAAACAAAAAAGATTATTAAATTAGATACTATAATCTAGTACTTGTCGTAGCCGATTTTGAAAATATCGATTTATGACAAAATGGCGGACGTTTGAACATAAATAGCGATTTTTGGGCCAAAAATTAGTTATTATTTTGCCTATAAAACAAAAACTAAGTAACGGAAAAAAATTCATGTGACAAGTACTAGATAATGGTGTATAGAATAATCACCAAAATCCTCAAGGCAATCGGTTCATTGATTTTCGAGAAATTTTGGATACCGATTTGAAAAACGTGGTTTCGAGAAAAAGGCGTTTGAAAATTTGGGAATGAATAAATCATGAAATTTGTCAACTTACATGGAATCATCGATACTAGGCCCATAGTGTAGGTCTTTTACGGTCGACGGAATGTTCCTAGCTTCTAAATCCTCGACCTCGACCATCTAAGGTGTATATCTCTCCTTAACAACAAATTTTAAAAAATACCATTTAACAGCCAAACGTAGTAATAAAACATATCCTAAGTCTCAAAAATGAATAAATCTTTCGTTAAAAAAAAATCATGAACATCACAGTAAATGTTTTCCTCGCTTAAAGTTATCTCCCCCCTTAATTTTCGTTGCGTCGCAACGATGCAAACTTCAACATAATTTTTTTCTCTTCTATTAGCTCTCGTTATTTTTGCACGTCCCTACCACGGGCAAATAAAACACCTTCTTTTTTCCAGTTTTAAATTTCCCATGGCGCCGTCCGACAACTATCCGAACTCCATAGGAACGGCAGGCTTCCCAAGGCAGATATGGACGGCTATACGGCAATTGGAATTGGAGGTACGTATCTCAGACGCGAAAAAGGAAATTGAAGCGTTAATTGTGGGACATTCGTGATACAAGGATGTTGTACGTTGAAGGAAAAATATCCGTGGTACGTCACGACTGAATTGAAACGTCAAGTGAGCGAGACCCTCTCGCTCGAGCTCATACAAGCGTTGCTCGAGTACATCTGCGCGGAGCGGGGCCCCGGGGCAATCCTCGTCTTTCTTCCGGGAATGTTGGACATCACGAAGTTAACGCAGTTGCTACTGGAGAGCGGAAGTTTTCCACCTCGTAAGCGACTTTTCCCGCCCCCATTAAGGGGCTATGTGTGAACGCTGAAAATTTGGGTGATTTTCGGGAATTTTTTGGAAGAAAACTACTCAATTAAATGTTTCGGAAAATTAAGAATATATTTGGCTACATTTGACCTATATTACATAATTTTTTCATAGAAAAATATTGAGATCCAAGCGACTTATGCACTGCCTTCGGAGGCGCCAAAAAAAAGTTCCTCCACTGCTGACATGATTTCGGCCGATTGAGTAGCTGAAACCGAAAAAGGAAAAAATGTCATTAAACTGGAAGGTATTTCCTGTACAATGACGTAGGATTTTCGAAAAATATCAAAATCTAGCCAAATCGTCAATTTTCATCCAATCAAAAATGTCCTACGGCATTGTAGAGTAAATATATTCAAGAGTACTCAGTTCAAGTTTTAAGTCAATCGGATAATTGCTCTTTGAGTTACAATGCCAGCAAATTTGAAAAGTCTCATTTCGAGAAAAACGCGTTTAACGATTCAACTATCGATTTTTGCAAGAAAAAATGATATTCACCATAAAAACTGCTAATAAGCTATACCTAGCCCATACAATTGACTGTCGAAAAAGGCAAAAAAAAATCGATTTTTTAAAAGTGTCACACTGTTATTGCCCCTCAATGGCGGAGAACAATTTTATGATAGAAAATACTTGTTTCTTTTTCGTTTCAGACAGATCCGCGATCTATCCATTGCACTCTCGTATGCCGACGGTCGAGCAAAAGCTCATATTCAAACCTCCGCCAAATGGAATACGAAAAATAATAATAGCGACTTCGATCGCCGAAACATCGATCACGATCGAGGACGTTGTTTACGTGATCGATTGCGGCCGTATGAAATTGGCCAGATTCGACATCGGAAAAAATATCGAGACTCTCGAACCCGAGTGGATATCGTTGGCCAACGCGAAACAGAGACGCGGTCGGGCTGGCAGGTAATTTTTTCATTTTCTCTCTGACAATTTTTTGAATTTTTGCCCACTTCTCAATTCCCTTGGTAAATTGTCTGTGATCTGAAGGGATTCTCGTGATTCACAGAGTACAACCAGGCGAGTGTTATCATTTGTTCACGAGAGCGAGGGAGAGCCTACTCGAGGAGTATCCAGCTCCGGAAATGCTGCGAACACCGCTCGAGCAAGTTATATTGCAGACGAAAATCTTGCAGCTCGGTAAAGTGGAAACATTTTTGTCGAGGGTCATGGATCCACCCGAACCACGAGCGATCGAGCTTTCTCTAGACTTGCTCAGGAGTCTCAACGCGATCGACGCTAACGAGAATTTGACTCCGTTGGGCTACCATCTGGCCAAGTTGCCACTCCATCCGAGAATCGGTAAAACTTAACTTTTTTCCAATCTCCCTATGGTTGTCGTGACTTTAGGGGATACATCTACCTACACTGAAAAAAAATTTCGTTCATATATCCAAAATTCAGTTGGTTTAACAAAATGCATCTTTCAATACGTTCAACTTGATTTTTGATTTCCATAACAAAACAGTATAGTTGGTGGTAAAATAGTATAGTGGTGTGAACTGTGGCTTATTTAGCATGTTTGAGCAACTCTTAAAACAACAAAATTGCGAGACAACAAAAGGCATTTTGCACATTCAACGATTCTTTTTTCTCAGTGTAGACACCCGAAAAAATGGCCAAATTCCGAATTTATTTTCTGGGAAACGGTTGGTGAAAAAGAAATGCATTTTTTAACACGAAGGTACATATATTGAGAGCTTCTAAAAAATCACCAAAAATACAGATAAGCAACAAAAGCATGGCTGCCAACAGATGATGACATTTTTTTCCCGACGTCTGGCAGTGGACACGCTCCAGCTTAAACGGTCAGATGGAAATTGGATTGGGAAATGGATTTCAGATGGAAATCTCAAAATCAAACGGGTTATTCACGTTAAGGCCTTAAGCCACAGTAACGGGTATAAAATGATGTACGAATTTAACAATTTTTTCCGTATGAAAAAGTGATTCACTCATAAAATTAATTACACATTAATTACACTATTTAGTTCGAATATCAAGCTGTTAGAAAATATATATATATATATTTTTTCGATGTACAAAATGGCCGACTACTAATATTTTCTTTTGTTATCTTTTTTAGGCACTCCGCGGCGTGACATTTAGCATCCACAATTTTTTACCTAGAACAAAAAACAAAGATTCTCGTCAATCTACATTAGAATACCTAGAGAAGTACGTACGAAATTTAAAAAATATTGTTTTATTCAAAAGTTGTAGTTATTTGAACTTGAGAAATGAATTTTCAGTGAATAATTTCGTTATAACTGCGCATAAACTGCTCATAAAATGAAAAGTTTTTGATTAATCAAGAAATTCCGTACGTACTTCTCTGCGAAATGCAATTAGGAACATAACTTTTAAATTTGAAGTAAATCGAGTGAGAATTGTTGAAGTTATTTGTCACGCCAATTGGAAAAAAGCTGTTTCGCGTAGTCGGCCATTTTGTACATCGCAAAAAAGAATATATTTTTTCCAACAGCTTGATCTTCATACGAAATAAATGTGTAATTAATTTTATGAGCGAATCACTTTTTCAAACGAAAGAAAATTGTTAAATTCGCACATGATTTTATACCCGTTACTGTGGGCTAAGACCTTAATAATAAATACGAGTCGTAAACGATCGTCGATTTTTTAAACGATTTTTTTAACAACATGTCGCCGAATTAAAACTCGAGCATACAAAATCTATGGAAAAAGTCACGATTCTCACGTAATTATTAAAAAATGAAGATCAATTTTGAAAAAGTGACATCGTTAATGACCTTTAAATGTTGCTTAACGTATCTCCTGTAAATTTTGAAACAATCCATCAAGTGGTTCACGAGATATCATGTCCACCGACTTTGAAAGCAGTGTTCCGAGAAAAACGCGTTTAACCCTTTGCGGCATAGTGTAACACTGGTGTTACACCTAATTCAATTCAGATTTTGACGATTCAAAAGTGTTTTTTAATTGAATATGGCGGTTGTAAATGCGTTTCAAGGTTCCTAGGACTCCAATAACTACTAAAACATACCTATTCAATTTTTATTTTTCACGTAGCGGGTGTCGTCAATGAAGAATGTGCAAAAAAAACGTGCACGTAAAGAAAAATGTATGCTTCAAAGGATTAAAGTTTGAAGTATGCCCGGTTGACTGTCAGAAGCTGTAGCTCACTCAGTTTTAGGAATGTTTCAGTAAAGTTTTCAGGGAACATAGCTAAAAGGTGATACCATCGAAAAAAATATTTGTGAAAAATGCAATTTTTCACCCACCTAGGTAGATGTAGCCCGTTTATGATCCAATGGGACATTTGACTGTGTACGAAAATCATCTTAAATGGTCAATTATTTTATATTATGCTCACAATATTTTTTTTATCTTCGCGAATGTCCGTATTCACGATAAAAATTGTCAGATATGTAGTCACGTGACGCTTGTGACGTCACATGCCAGTAAACAAGGTAAAGGACCTATATCGTCGCTGAGTTATCGCACAGCAAACCTTCCTCTTCATTCTTATTTAAAAGTCGATAATATGGTAACTATCATTACAAATAACTATTAAGGCGTTACCCCCACTTGTAGCGCAAAAATAGGCCTTTTTCATGATTTTTTTTAAAGAAAACTACAAAACTTTTTTAATCGATCAATATACCATCTTAAAGAACACATCTTGAAGAACTTTCAGGAATTTTTTTATTGAAAAATATTACATTGTTTAGTGGCAAATGGCCGTCAATGAAATAATGTTTTTATATACACGGTTTACGGTGACCAACATTGCGGCGAAGTGGATCATCTGAAAAAAAAATGCGGATGGATTTAGTCAAATATAAGTATAAACTAGTCTTTAATCGAAGGATTTTAAAAAATATTCATTTTTCACAAAATGGCGGACAGTCAAAGTTAATGGTTCGATTTTAACGAAAAAAACGGCCGTTTTTTGGCTATAAAACGGCCATTTTTTTTTCGAAAAAAAAATCGAATTATTAAACACTACATTTTTATGTATTAAATAAGCCTGAAAAATTTCAAGAAGATCGGTTCATTAGTGTTCGAGTAATCTTGGTCACCGACTTCAGAAATGCCATTTTGAGAAAAACGCGTTGAAAGTTTCAATTTCAGTTTACACGAAGAAAATATTTTTTTTTGTAAACTTACATAGAGTCATCTATTCCGGGCATCAAAAAAAAAACTGCACTTCAAATTGCACTTCAAAAAAATGCAATAAAAAAAATCTTTTTTTTCAAAATCGCAAGTGGGGTTTACCCCTTAAGGCAATTTAAAAATTGAAATAATCGAAAATAATGCATATTTTTTCGATAAAACGACAGAAAATGCTTTTTAAACATTATTTTAGGCTGACAAGAGAACGAATCATATTTTTACAGTCAAAAACCCCATTGTGTTGTCATTGCAAGCTGCGAAGATCGCCGCTAGCATTTTCAAAAGAAAGCTCACTCTCCGCAGAAATTACAGGACTGTTTTATTCTCATTTTCAGGCAAAATGTTAATTTACGCGGCGCTCTTTTCGTGCGTCGATCCGGTTCTCTCGATCGCCGCGACTCTCGAGTTCAAGGATCCCTTCTACTGTCCATTCGGGATGGAGAACGAGGCGTACATGATGAAGTTGAAGTTGGGCCAGGGCGAGCACAGCGATCACATCGCCCTGGCCGAGGCGCTCAGACAATACGAGCAGAATTACGCGCACGGAACCGCTCGGAAATTCTGCAACATTTACTTTCTCTCCCAGAACACCCTCAAACTCTTGTCCGGCATGAAGCATCAGTTCGCCCGACATCTTTGCGAAATGAAGTTTTTGGACAGCGACGATCCGGCGGACAGTTGCGCCAATCTAAATTCGAAAAATTTAGCGATGATCAAGGCGATCGTTTGCGCCGGTTTTTATCCGAACATCGCGACTGACACGTGAGTAGCGCTTACGATCCTCCCGTGAGAATTTCATCGAACCACCAAACGTTGAACGAACCCGCGGTTTTTCTCGGTGCGCTCTGCAGAAATTTTAACACGGGCAAGAGGCTGTCTATAGTCACGGGCGGCGATGGAAGGGTACGCATTCATCCAGGCAGCATAAACGCGAGGGTCGCCTTCACACCCACCCCCTATTTTACGTATTTCCTGAAACAACGATCCAAAGCGATTTATTTGCACGACACGACGAACGTCAGTTGGGTCGCAGTCCTATTCGCAGCGCCAAAATGCACCATGGGTAATGGCCACGATTCTCCAACGATTTTGTCTTTCTCCTTTTTCTTTCTCGTCGACTCACCAACTCAACGTGACATCTCTTTCTCTTTTCCCCTAGATATTCAAGACAGGGAATGTAACATCGTGCTCAAAGACTCGGTCACCATTCGATGCGAAACTAAGACGGCGCGACTCATTCAGGTATAACATACACGTGTAGTGAGATACGTGGGAAAAAAAATTACAATTCTTACTCTTTGAGAATTAATACTAACTAGGAACATCCGCCAGGTGATACCCTTCGATTTTGTTGAAATTTCGATATGTTATAAAGCACCGAAAAGTAAGCGATACGTATTTTTTTTATCGGCGGAAAAACGGTTTTAAGGGGTGAAACGAACCCTCGAAAATAGGGGTGTTTTTCGTTTTTCCTCGATAACGTTATCGTTCTCATCTCCAATGTATAGTGCACAACAAAAGAAACATTGTTGCAATTTGAAATTTTTTAATATCTCGTACCGTTAAAATGTTATCGACGAAAAACGAAAAACGTCCCCATTTTTGAGTGTGCGTTTCAGCCCTTAAAACCGTTTTTCCGCCGATAAAAAAATACGCATCGCTTACTTTTCGGTGCTTTATAACATATCCAAATTTCAAAAAAATCGAAGGGTGTTCACCTGAGGGATGTTCCTTGTAAGAACGGAAAAAATCAACCAGAAATTTGAGATTTATAACTCTGGTCTGATTGGCAGCGCTCTATAATTTTTTACTCATTTGGGTTTACCAAAAAGTATCTTCATTGCGTTCAAAGTTGAATAACCCAATGGGGAGTTAAAATTCGGAATGAATTATTTTATTAAGGCGGGAGATCCATTTTGACTGCTGAAAATAAGCGAATTTTCGAGACTTTTGTGTTGAAACTATTTATTCTACATAATTAAAATTTTATGTACATATTTTTGCATCTTTAAACCCTTCCTTGACACACTGGGTCATTCTCATCCGGTCGAATTTGGAACAAAATGCTCACTTTTCTAACACTGAAAGTTTTCAATGATTTTGGACAAGGTTCCGACCCCGTTCTCCGGTCGAGCTGAAATTTTGCACAAACTTCGCTTGTAATATTTTAAGACAACCCGTTAAGGGATTTTTGGCGACTCGCAATAGTTTTCGAGAGATTGAATTTGTAAGTTTTTTTTTAACGTGCGCCCAATATATATATATATAATGGGCGCAAATATATTTTCGATATTTCGACGACTTTTTAGGCAAATTTTTGGAAAGTGAAAAATTTGCCTAGAAAATCGTCAGATAATTGTTAATAACAAATGAACTATGCAATATAAAAAGAAGCCTACGTACTTCCAAAGACAAAGTATTTGTCAAGATATATTCAACATTTCGAGTGAATCGGTTGAAAATTGTCTGAGTCGTGTTTCCGGCCAACTTAAAAAATGCAGTTTTGAGATAAACGCTGGACTGCCGCCATTTTGAAATTAATCGCTTCAAACAATTATTGTCTACAGTAAATGATGTGTATGACAAACACCCTTTTTGTAATCTCGATTTATTTTGTAGTTTTTCTGGAAAAAAATCCCCAAAAATCTATTTTTTCGGCCTCTGGAGTGGCCTAACCCTTTAAAATATTAAACGGAAGGTTTGTGCAAAATTTCAGTTCGATCGGTAGGGGGGGGGGGGGGGTCGTAACCTTACTCATCATTTTTTACAATTCAATTTTATACTTTCCGCATTTTAATTATGCAGACATATTAAGAAATGTTTAAATGGTATCCCTGATTTTTTTCAATAAAAACCGACCGAGGGTCGGTGAATGGGTTAAGAGCAGGTGAATGAAGTACTATCCGGGTCAAATTGACCCAGTGTGTCAAAGCCGTGGCCAAATATTAGTGTGTCGACGAAGGGTTAATTCTTATTTTTCTTTTAAATTGAAAATGACATTTGTACAACACTTGCTACAGACGGTTGCCGCCTGAATTGTTGCACGGCGTACAACCTAGCGTCTGGTGCATTGATCTGAAATATCAGAGCCAAACTTTTTATATTTATAAAACCCACACGCTCTATGTGAACCTAAAAAATTCAAAGTAAGTGACAATTCGACAAATGGCACATTTGAAAAAATTTTAGTTATTTTTAGTTATTTTTATCATGAATTTTTTACTAAAGTAATTGTTAATGAAACAGTAGTTTTCAAAAATAATTTTCGAGGAACTGAAAATATTCTATTTTTCATGAAATTTTTACGAAAATAGTGGTTAATGAAAAAGTACTTCAGAAAAATAATTTCCGAGGAACTTTAGGTTTACATAAACGGCAAATGTTATTTAAACGTGTGTAAAATTTGAAAACGATCGATCAGATACTTTTTGAGTTATCTCGTACGACGTTCACGAAAATGTGGATTTCAGAAAAAAGGGTTTAAAGTTTCAATACTCAAAAATATTGTGACTGAATGACCTACCGACTAATCTGCGATTCCGTGACCATAAAGTCTTTCAGCTTCCTCGTGGGGTTCACTTTCGGCCACAAGCTCTTTATGTTATGAAGGGGTCTCCCCCTTGAGACGTGATTTTTTTTCCTACTCTCTCTCTCTCTCTCTCTCTCTCTCTCTCTCTCTCTCTCTCTTTCTTTCTCTCTCTCTAAGTACGCATTCATATTACTTGCCGTTACTTGTCGAAAACCGAAGCGTAAATGAAAAAAAAATCACCCTTTTTCAGAGGCTTCGCCAAGAAATGGAATCGCTCTTGGAGTACAAAATAGCACATCCGGGCACGATCAAGTGGAATTCCCCGGAAGGACTGATACTACAGTAAGTTTTGCCTCTCTCGCTCTCGCCTCGGCGCTCGCGAAATTTCCGGCAATAGCCGGGTGCAGAAATTTAAACGACCGACGACCATTTTTTTTCAGGGCTATCGCGACAACCGTGTCCCAGGGTTATCCCGCTCGCGATAGCAGTTTCCAGGATGGTGGTTGTTAGTTAGTGACTCGGTGTACACATACTCGCTTCGGTACGTGTTGCTAGTGTAATTTATCCGAGGCTAAAATCTCCCGTCTAGCTCGTGACTGTATTACATATTTAAATCATCGTACTTCGCGTAGGAAAAAACACACAAACACACATACACACACACAAGTGAGTGCAAACCTCGACGTATTTATGTTAACACGCTTGACCCAGAGATCTCTTTGCGGATCTCGAAACACACAGCAAAAAAAAATCATTGTCGAATAAATTCTCTTTGGGATGAAAATACAAACGAAGAAGATATGTCCGATCGATTAAAAGTGTTCTCAGTTTTTTTCAGCGTTCAAGGTATAATTAGCATGTGAGGGAAAAAAGAACGAGGGAGAAGAAAGGCAGCGATGAAAGTTATCCAACTTGGTGCAGAAGCGCAATTAAAAATAGCGCAACTATCGTGCTAGGAGTAAGGTGTACCTGAGGGATTCTCTGGGAAAATCCAAGAGGAGGGGCACGAAAAAAAAGAATTCTCTCGGAAAAAAGAGAGAGAGAGGGCGAAGAGGGGCGAGACTTGGCTTGTTTTCCATTGCATTGACGTGAGTCATACGTTGCGGTATGTGAATCTTGATAGTTCTTGTCCCGAGGAAAGTTGAACATACCGGTGTACGTATAGGATGGCCGAGAGTGGCAAAGGGGGAGAGGAAAAAACGAGACGAGGCGGTGCACACGTCGGCCGAACAGTCTCTCTTTTTCTCTCTGTCCGTTGCGTGCATTTCGTGGTGGCCGATTGGCTTCCTCGAGTCTGCCACATATCTGCTCTCTTACGCATCATAATGAGCCACGCAGCGAACAATAACGATCAATAATCCCGGCTAATGTTTCCTGTCTATTATACTTCACAGGTGGGCCCCGCCCGCGCGCGCCGGGACGCATCCGAGTTGTCCGGCTTGTCGAGGATGTTACGTTGGAGGGAGAAAAAAAAGCGTTCTTTGTCGGATCTTCGAGGTCGTCGACCCTGGATTATAGAAAATCCATAGAGAGGGGGGGGGGGGAAGAATCGAGTTTGAAGAGAACCTGAGACGGATCTCGACAATGCAATTTGTCGAGTGTACGATCGCGCATATTCGAAGAAAAGCGAAGCAGGTGGAAATCCGTTTTATTTATTCATTCCTTAGAGGGCAAATAGAACGTGTGGCGTTGGGCAATTTATTCAAAATCCATTAAAATAATTCAGAATCATTTTTCTCCACGAAAGCAAAGCTGAGATTCTTGTCAAATTCCGTTTGGGTGAGAATCGTAGATTTCGTTCGTTGAAATTAAAACGTCCCGAATTAACCAAATTCGGGACGTTCTGTTGAAGAACGTTAAACGATGCTGATCTTTTTTTACACTTGGATACGTCCAATAAAAGTTCAACTTCGAAGTTTTAACACCTTATACATGGCCGTTGAGCAATTTTTTTTTAAATCTACGCCACTCAGCTTAGTTATAAAAATTCTAATTCGTGGTTCTTGGGTTACACCTAGTTCGTGGTCGGAAAATGGCGGAAATTTAGTGAATTTTTTTCTGGGAAAAGTTGTGGAGGTCATCAATTTTTTTTCACATTAAAGAGTATACTTTTAAGTATCTTTTAGTGTTCGTATTGAAAAATATTTATAAAACGTCCTCCGCGGTGACCATTGGAGCTCGGAAACAAATCATCAGAAATAAAAAATCAATTGCATTTAGTTTCTGCATGAAATTATCGAGTGTTTGGGCAAAGGGTTTGACAAAGTATTGATTTTTCAAACAATGGCCGCAGTTCAAAGGAAACATCGGTTTTGGGTGAAAAAACGCTTTATTTTCGTTGATAAACTATACACTAGTGGAATTAATTCTGGACACTTTAAATAAAAGTTTGCTTTTTTTATATTTACGCGGGACACAATACTGTAATGTTTTTATTTTAATCTATAATATTTCTACTTAATATTTGTCTCAATAAGCCCACTTTGATAACGATATAAAATATGAGTAATTATAACATAAAAATGATTAATAAATGCGTAATTTAAAAACGTTTGAAAAGTGTCCAGAGTCAATTCCACTAGTGTACATCGAAAAAAGAACCTTCGTCCAAGCACTGCTTTTTGATATGTGAAAGACGCTTGTAAAGTTTGTAGTTAATCGGCGCAGTAACGTTTGTTTGGGTTTGTAAACGACCATAACCCCCTCATAGCCGATACGAAATTTTCAGAGAATATTATTAAAATGTTCTATCTCGAGAATTCGTCAAAAACAAAAAATCGATGTCTTCAAAAATTCCACCTAGGTGTAAGCCCTGAATACTTCTCACCGCCGTATTTACCGCGCTCATTGACATTAAAATGCCGGCTGAATTCGCGATTTTTCGTAAGAAACTGTCAAATCATGCAGACTCCAATAATCTTCCCTTGAAAACGATGTAGTGGAACTCACGAGAACTTTGAAGCTGAACATTTATCGAACGTATGTACGTATGAAAAAATCAGTATTCTTCAACATTAATCGGTGAAACGCTTGGCGGTCATCAAAGCAAACTCATGTGCATTCGTTATCGAGCTTATGTATTTACTCGTCCATCGAACAGTTCAATAGACGTATCTATACATATAAATAAATATATATATATACATATACATACATACATATATATATATATATATATATATATATATATATATATATATATATATATATATATATATATATATATATATATATATATACACACATAGGCGATAGAGTCCGAGGATTAGGGAGGTTACCAGGCTATAAGGACCAGTTACACCGGTTTTCCCATGTAACGTTCAACTCTACGGAGCAGCGTAGAGTCACCGCGACAATCCAATCGCGTGTCGCCCGTTCCGAGCTCTCTCTCTCTCTCTGCTCTCTGCTCTCTTTCTCTAGCTGCATTCACTTGGAATCACGTACGACCCGAAGAAGATGCGCATCCGGTCCTCGTCTCGAGACCATCCACGAGCTTTCGGCGACTCAGCGAGGGCGGAGGTTGAAGTGACCCCCCCCCGCCCCCCAACGAAAACGTGTCAATCGGGAAGAAACGAAGAAAAATGGTTCGGGAAGAGAGGACGAGAAGAAGAAGAAGAGGGGGAGGAAAGAAATGCAAATCTGTGCTATTTAGAATGGGTCCACGTGACGCACCGTGCGCGCCACACTCTAAAAGGCCTCAATTAAGGACCAACGTGGCCGGGGTCACTGCTAACTATCAATCACAATCCTGCCAGCTTAGAAAATTAGGGTCATACACTCGAATCGAACGGACGAGAAACATTGACCCATCGAGTGTAGTCAAGCCCTTCTTCGTATTGATAGTCGCGAGACTCGAGACTAGATGGTCGCAGTTTGCGTCACGAACGATGACAGAACATTTTGCAAATTTCTTATGGTTGCTTGGGAACTTCCTCGGCGTGTCGGGACACTTCGATCGGAAGGATTGCCATTGGTGTCTGCAACGAGAAATCGAGGATAAACATTTATCTCGTCCCTCGCTCAAGGGAAAATCATGCCCTTTTGTTCGCTTCGAGGAAAATTGCAAAACGCGGAATCGTTACGTAAACATTGTCGGATATGGCGGATGAGCACATTCGCGTGACATCAACGAGTCTCGGATTATTCGTTGATTTTGAATTGCGGCCAGTCTCGCGATCGCCAAGATACGCAATGAGATCGCGAACGCACGGGGAAAATCGGAAGTGGGGTGAGGGTTGGAAGAAAAAAAAAACGATAATCGCGTTTTCGGTGAAGGCGCATCGTTTGGCATTCCGACTGGCCCATAAAGTTGGGCCCTGGTGTGGCCGGTTCAACCGCATATATATGTATGAGGCGTTCTCCATCAAATCGGCCACTTCGAGACTCTCGAACCTCTCAAAGTCTTCGCGCCAATTTATAACACCTTATTGATACTGTCCAAACTTTATTTTACGATATTTAGCACCTGTCAAATTTTTCAGGGGTCTTATTTTGCATCTATGCGGTTTTTTTACTTCCTCGTGAAATATTCATAAGGGAACGAAGCGCAGGCGGAGTGCGCCGAGTTAAAGGGCGAGGCTATTGTCCAACGTATGGTGCTGGAATAGCAGATTGAAGGTAAACTCATGTTTACAACGATAGAACTTCGGGTAAAACTTTATGGGGCTATACCACAGGGTGTCTAATTTTGACCAGAACTGAAATTGCATGACATTTAAGGATTTTTAAGGCAAGGAATGGGGATTTTTTCATGACTCTTAGTATGACTTTCTGGCATAGAAGTATATACTTAATGATTCTACAGTGCGACCGATTTTCTACATTTTTATATTTTTATTTTGCTCTTTCAAACAGATGTGTGTTGTATGCCAATAAAAAGTATACGGAATAAACGAAAAGTCACCAAACTGTACAATTCCATATGTAGTAAAAAATGTGAGACAAACATAATTTCACGATTGCTGTAAAGAAATATATTTTGGGAACATCCAGAAAAATATTGCATACATTTAGGAACTTTGAGTAATATCATCTAGTCGCTTTACACGAATAACAAAGAAAAACTAATATGTTCAGATAACGCATCATTGTCTTTTACTTTCTTCTATTTTATTTTCTATCGATTCGATATTCGCTTCCCTATCGACAAGTACCACAAAGTTAGTTCATATTGGATATAGACTCAACGATAATTTAGTAGGGTATAATAATTCAGGTAGACTGGTAATTTTTCATGATATTTCATGACTTTTTTAGGGTCGAGTGTAATTTCATTACATTTAAGATTTTTCATGACTTTTCAGGTCAGTAGACACCCTGTACCAGTGTGAACGCTGAAAGTTTGGGTGATTTACGGGAATTATTTGGCAGAAAAGTATTCAATTAAATATTTCGAAAAATTAAGAATATATTTGGCTATATTTGACCTACATTACATAATTTTTTCATAGAAAAATATTGAGATCCAAGCGACTTATGCGCTGCCTTCGGAGGCGCAAAAAAAAAGTTCCTCCACTGCTGACATGATTCCGGCCGATTGAGTAGCTGAAACCGAAAAAGGAAAAAATGTCGTTAAACTGGCAGGTATTTCCTGTACAATGACGTAGGATTTTCGAAAAATATCGAAATCTAACAAAATGGCGTAGTTATGAAAAAAAAACGTCTGTTTTTTTGCCTATAAAATGGTCGTTTTTTCAATGCCAAATCGTCCATTTTCATCCAATCAAAAATATTCTACGTCATTGTAGAGTAAATATATTCAAGAGTACTCAGTTCAAATTTCAAGTCAATCGGATAATTGCTCTTTGAGTTACAATGTCAGCAAATTTGAAAAATCTCATTTCGAGAAATACGCGTTTAAAGATTTAACTATCGATTTTCGCAAGATAAAATGATATTTACCATAAAAACTGCCAAGTATAAACGTAAAGTATAAAGTATAAACTGTCGAAAGGGGCAAACAAAAACGATTTTTTTGAAAGTGTCACAGTCACAAGTGCCCCTTAAACGCGTTTGTCTCGACGGTTTTTTTTTTCAAAACGGTGCACACGATTGCTCGACGTCTAATGAACGGAATTACTTGAAATTTGGCACACTTATTCAATTTAATAGCAGTTTAGTTCTGACCGACGTTTTTCTTCTTAACATTTTTTTTTCATTAGTCAATAACAATAATGATCTATTTTTTCCTCGAAAAAATCGAAAAGTTTTTCTTTTGATGATTGAAATACGATAACCAAAAAAAGCTCAGTCAAGTCTTAGCCAATATTATATATTTTCAGAACAAAAAAACACTCGTTTTTTGTCAGATCAACCGGGTGGCCAAAATCAAGTACACCGTTGAGCCCCTCACGTTCAAAGGTCCTTCACGAGATTGTCGATAACTTCGTTAATTATCAATATGTTTTAATTAAATTTGGCACACAGATTTGTTAACGTACATACAAATAAATGTCCAAACGATCTTTCAATCTTATTTATTCCTTCGAAATCAATTTTTTTTAAACCCCGTTTTTTGGGGTCGTCACAGTAACCCGTTGAGAAAGCAAGAAAGGAAAACCCATAGAAAACGATGCTCCTGGCTAGAAAAAAATGATCGCAATTTCCCACAATTTCGATAAACCTCATCGTTATCCTCACAGGCGTCGTCGCGGTCCCGGTATAAACGAAAAAAAAGGCCCGAAATAACAAAAAGCCCGAAGAAAGTCCGACGAACGAGCTATCGGAGATGAAAATCTCCCCCTTTCCGTCCTCGTCCCTTCCATCTCCTCTCCCCAAAAAGGCGTCGGCTACAAGTTAAGGAAGAATGTCTCGTACGTTAGTGCAATAAACGGGGAGCATCGTATATTTTTGCATACATTACGAATTGAATGAACGAGAATGATTTAAGCGGTTTGAGAGTGGCGAGCTTGATGCTGCCCGCGTGTATTTGCTCGCTCGGCAAGCGCGTGTATTGTTTGTTTCGCGAGTTAAACAGTGCGGTGACGACGTAAGAGATGCAACCGAGCATTGTACGAGCGTGTACGTCCGCACGAGGAAAGGATATTTTGCGGCCATTATCTCCATGTAGCGCTGGCTATTGGCACATCTGACTCTTAAGGGGTAAGGCTACTGCGACCCGAAAATGAGGATTATTCAAAAAAATTAATTTCAAAGGAATAAGTCGTTTCAAAAATCGTTTCCAAATTTATTTGCATGTACATTGACGACGTTGTGTACCAAATTTCATTTAAAAAATATTACGAGAGGTTTCTACCTTGTTGGGCCAAAAATTTTTGATTTTTCACCAATTTTTTATGCGAAAAATATGAAATATAGAATGTTGACATTTGGTATGTTTACCAAGCGGTCTTCGGGATATTACGATATCTGTGGCCCCTAATTTGGATCACGTGGGCTTCATATTTCGACCAAAAGAAACACTTTTCAAGAGTGAGGAGTTGAGGCGATTCGCGAAAAAAAAATTGTTTGTCATTTCAAAAGCTTTTCATTTTTTCGAAATGTCTCCAAAACTTCGAAAAATCATATTTAGAAAAAGTGTGTGTGTGTGTGTGTGTGTGTGTGTGTGTGTGTGTGTGTGTGTGTGTGTGTGTGTGTGTGTGTGTGTGTGTTCCGGTACTGTTTTGTAGTTCTTCAAAAGATCCCTATAGAAAAATGTCATTTATCTAAAGGTGACGAAAACGTCGAGGTTTAGGAAATGTTGAGCATAGCGATGATAGACTACTGTAAGAACGGTCCACGAAGTCAAATGTCTTCCAAATAATCTTCCCTCGTGTATATAGACGAGATATGTGATGAGATATGTAATGATAGACTACTATAAGAACGGTCCTCGAAGTCAAATGTCTTCCAAATAATCTTCCCTCGTATATATCGCGTTGTGTGTTGCGAAGTGATGATTTGAGAGTCAAGAACGGAGATAAAGAGGTCTCTAGGCTGAAGCCACAGCAATCCTAGTCCACACGAATTTCTCTTCTACACAGCGATGAAAAGAAGATATATATATATATATATATATATATATATATATATATATATATATATATAGAGAGAGAGAGAGAGAGAGAGAGAGAGAGAGAGAGAGAGATATGAGGACAAGACGTTCGAAATTGCATTTCACCGAATAATTTATTTCCTACTAATACACTCGATAGAGAGAAAGAAGCTGCTCGCTCCATACGAGAAATTCTCGTCGTGAAAACGAGCGCGCATCTGAACTCAGCACGCCTCGCAGGCTATATATATATATATATATATATATATGAACAGGGTGACCATGCATTTTTAAGGGGTTAGGCTACTAACTTTCAAAAATCGATAGTCGCTTGAGGCAACTCAAATTGAAGAGGAAGATCCAACATATAGTAAAGGAATCGCAGATTGAAGGTAAAATGATTACAACGATAGAACTGCTGGTCAACTTGAAACGCGTTTTTCTTGAAACTACGTTTGTCAAAACGATGTACACAATTTCTCGACATCTAATGAACGGGTTGACTCGAAATTTAGGCCACTTATTCAGTTTAGTAGTTTAGTTTAGTCTAAACGTCTCCGACGTTTTTCTTCTTAACGTTTTTGTCCATTATTTATCAACAACCACGTCGTCATTTTTACTCGAAAAATCCAAGAAGGTATTCACCATTTTTTAAAATGATTAAACCACTATAAGAAACACGAAGCTTGGTCAAGTCTTAGCGAATGTTATCGGTTTTCAGAAAAGCAACTCGTTTTTTTTTCGGATCAACCGGTTGGCCAAAATCAAGTACACCTATGAGTCCCCCACGTTCAAAGGTCCTTTACGAGATTGTCTATAGCTTCTTTAATTATTAATATTTTTAATGGAATTTGGTACACAACTTTGTCAATGTACATACGGATTAACGTCCAAACAACTTTTCAATCGTTTTACTTATTCCGTCAAAATTATTTTTTTTGAAACCCTGATTTTCGGGTCATCACAGTAGCCGTAAGGCGTACTACGCCGACCGAGCGGCTATGAGTGCGACATAGATAGCTGGTTTGCAGATTCCCAGTGTTCTCCGAGACTGCTGATAATTCGGAAAGAAGAAAATAAACACCTCCGCTCTGTTGAATGCCGAACTACTTTCTCTCCGTTTTCCCGGAATGTGATCCGTCTAGGAGATTTTTACTCACCGGACGTGTGAACCACGTCCTTGAGGAGTGTTTCGTATTCGGAATTGAATTCAAAATGGAATTAAATTCAAAATGGAGTTGAATTCAGATTGAACTCAAAATGGAATTGAATTCAAATTAAACTCAAAATGGAATTGAATTCAAATTGAACTCAAAATGGAATTGAATTCAAATTGAACTCAAAATGGAATTGAATTCAAATCAAACTTAAAATGGAATTTTGATTTGTTCCCAGAATGCTCATTTTTTGTGGCAAATACTTCTCACCACAAAAATACGCTATATTTTTTTCCGATGAGGTCTTGAAAAACTGTTAAATATCATATTTTTCTCGTTCGCAAAATCGCCGCGTAGACCCTCAAGGGGTAAAGTCATTCGAGCATTAAAAAAAATCGATTTTTTTCCCCTAAAATATCCTATTAGGGTCTCGAAAACAAGAAACAACAGGTTTTATAAGTCGGAAGAATTCCAAAGAGGTCGTTTTCATGTTTTCAAGTTTCGTCAAGGCACCCTGCCGTGCGCATCGATCCCTTTTGCCCCAGTGCAGTGTAACTTCAGAGCGATCGCTAACTGATGGAGCTAAAGCTGCTCGACAATCTTTGAAATCGACCATACAAGAAGAAAAACATAACAATGTTAATTTGGAGGGTCAAATGTATGGTGCTGGCATTTCAGATTGAAGCTACATCGAAAATGTCTATTGCTGAATGTTAGTTCAAACTAAAACGCATTTTTCGTGAATTCACTGGCCGAAAACGTAACTCAACCAAATAGGAACCGCTTCACTTGAAATTTTCAACATGTTTTCTCACTTGCGTTCTCCGTGTACCTGATTTTCATGATCTTTTGTAAAGGAAAGATTTTTTTACCATTTTTGAGACTGAGGATATGTTTTATTACTACTCTCGGCTGTTACATGGTATTTTTTATAAATTAACCTTTAAAAATGGAGGTAGTATGGGCACGGACTTCTAAACGGGTTGCGGCGGATGTTGTCAGATGGCGTGACACGTAGCGTCGGCGGGATTAATATGAGAAAAAAACCAACGAAGCTTTCTCTCAACGAAGGCTCTTTCATTACCTCAGACGCAGAATACGAACCAAGAAAATGTGAGAAATTTTGAAAATCGATCAAATGATACGCTTTGACACAAAAATATTGAATCTTCCGAACAATGGTTATATTTTGCAATAAAGAAATATAGTTTCTTTATTCGCGTAAACATTTAGGGTAATGTTTTAGATCATAAGGCTAGAAAGATGTATACCAAATTTCATCAGAGTCGATTAGTTGTTTAGCTATACGTCACGCCAGTTTTAAAAATGCCAGTTCAAAAGACCGTGCCATACCTCCGCCATTTTCAAAGATTGATTTTAAAAAGTACTGTGTAACACCCAAAAGTAGTAATAAAACATACACTAAGTCTCAAAAATGGTGAAGAAGTCTTTCCTTTAAAAAAAATCATGAAAATCATCAAATTGTTTCCTTGCTTAAAGTTATCTCCCCACTTAAAAACATGGCCACCCTATCATCGGCACTCTGTATATATCATTGTCGACTACGCGGTACGGTACCATCGCGATCCTGGCGGCAAGAAGTACAAGCTCTTATCCATATCGCCGTACATACAGATATTTATTTACAGACACAAAAATACACTGCGCTTGCATGTACCTACACACACACACACACGCGCACACACACACACACACACACACACACACACACACACACACACACATATAATAAGTGAGAAGCTGCGAGCATTCACGATTCATTACCATTTCCTATCGCGGGCAACACGATATACGACGATAGATGCGCTCATTTTCACTCGAGGTTCAAAGACCGACCTTTATAAGCAAGCACAGAGCGTCATCATGACCGCAGTTCTTATACTCGCTGCATAGAAATAGCGAGAGAGACGGAGATATACTCGCGAGTTCCAAGTGCTGATGTACCATAATGATGTATCGCAAATCTTCAATGATGAATGTTTAGCGATTTTTTTCTGTTTGTTTTCGGGAAAGTTTCTGAACGGCTCTGTTCGGGTTGACTCATCACGCTGACCCATTTGAACGTGGAGAAGCAGAAAGATATACATTGGCGAGAAGGCTTGCGGTCGTGTGACGGGAGAATGAGGTGAAGAAAATTTCGTGCTCGTCGCGGAGCATTGCTCTCGTGATCTTGGCACGAAGTACCGCGTTGAATCGATAACAAACTTCCTCGTTTTCACGGTCGGGATTTCACCTCTCTTCCTCGCGCATACGCGTGTGTGTTTGTGGGATATGGAGTAATTGATAAACAAATCGTAAATTCAATGGCCGCTTTCCCAGTTGCTTTGTTGACAAATCGACGCGCAGCTCGAATTATCGTTATATATTCGCGATTTATTTCACGCACTAGAGGTTGCGCAGCGATATTTCAATATGGCCGGTCACGTATAGCCTTAGACGCGAACGATTATTTCGTTCTTGATTTCCTGCAATTTGGCTATTGGATTTACCGAGCCGTTACTCCATATTAGGATGTAAAGATGCTACTGCAGTGAATAATTTATCATCCGCTCTTTTTAGCTCTGTCAGCTCTGGATTTAGATTTTTTAAGGTTATGAGCGTCACTCGCCTGTTTTGAGAAGTGATTCTATTTTTCAGAGCATACTTTCTGACAAGGGACGTCTGAAATTATATTTATACATTGTATATAACAGAAATAACTTTAAATATTGCTCGATTTATTATTTATGAAAATGCAAATTTGGAAAAAAAATCTTGTGAACAGGCTCGCCTTGATGGCCTAGAGTCATTTTCAGAGTCAATACCATTCTTTTTAAAAGAGATTATCTTAAGGTGGCTTATGGAACGACAATTTATTTTTATTATCCGTCTTGCACTCTGGAACACAGCAGAATCTCGAATAATTGTTCGTTTTTTAAATTTTGTCCATCATGAGTGATGTATGTTGCCAAGTTACTATATTAGTAGAGCTTCTGCCTTAGGCCGCGAGAGGCGCCAAAACTTTTGGGGATCGCGAGTTGTGTTTCAGTCTCAATGCGCCTTTGCTCTTGCATCAGCGAGAGGGATCAGATCAACGGGTGAAAGAGCGATACTTTTCAACAATTAATCTGCCGAAAGAGTCGATTTTTTCCATTTTTCACTATCCCGAAAATGCTGAAATTCAAACTTCCGAATAAATATGGTTTTTGCGAAAACGCTTGACTGTGTTTTTTCGTATCTACAAACCTTCCTTTTTAAAAAACCCAACGTATTTTTTCATATTCTGAAAAAAAGTTATGATCTCTTGCAAGTACGTATTTTGAACGCATTGAACGATTGTTCGGGCACTTAATTTTTGTTTTTTTTTTAAAATAAATTTTGGGCCATAAACAAGGATCATTGACTACAAAAAAACATATTTATCGAAATACAACGATCTAAAAAACGTCGGGGTCCGATCGACCCCATATGCAGTCAAAGGTTCGTGGCGGAAGTGTGCAGACAATTGGTTAAGGAGGGGGTTTTCGCGTGTCGAAGGATTTTACGTTTTGCAAGAAAATATACATCCGTAAATTCGACGTAACGCGGAGCGGTGGCGAAACGCGAGGGAAGCGCTCGCGTATACGCGACAACGCGCGACCGCACGTACTATATAGGTTAGGTGCACTTCAAGTCATTCTAACGTTCGCGTCCCAATTGGAGCATGTACTATCTCTTTGTGCTCCGCTGCTCGGCGATGCAACGGAGAGAAGTAGTTCAAGGGGTACAATTATTTAATTGTACGTACATTACGCCAGCTTCGTAACAATTTATATTGGCCCTCATCGTCGTGTGCGCGACCGATGTCCAGATGGTGCCATAGGGACAGAGAGAGAGAGAGAGAGAGAGATGTGAAAAGTTCGAAGAATAGGTAGATTAAAATTATATGCGGCCCGATTTTCCGCGAAACTTTTATCGCGGCCTCGAGAATAATGCACGTCAGTCGTTCGTCGCTCCTGATCTCGTGCGATGTGATGTACGGGCACGTTATGTGCACGTCGATTCTGAGTCCATCTGTTACAGCGAAGTGTAACAGACCAGCCCCCCCCCCCCGCCCCTTCTGCATTTAATTTATTGTCAACCTTTGATTTAAAGATCTGAAATAATTAATGATAATAGCGTTTAAGGGGGTCGAGGATTTTATTGATACAAGTTGGAGGATGCTCATTTTTCTTCCTTGGGGACTTGAAATATGGACAAGAAGATAAAATCTTGTCGAAAATAATGTAATGAAAATCCTAAGAAAATCCGAACTTTTATTGGACGTAGACGGTGTCTAAAATAAGATCGGGTTGTTTTATCGAGAAATTTTCAATAAAATGATTTCGGTTGCTGTAGGAATTATTAGTTTTCAGAAGAACAAAAATGAAAAACAGTTTTGAATTCGAAAAAAAAACTTTTGTCCGCCATATTTTCCACACATTAAAAAATGTTAAGGTCTTATATGCGCGAAAAATTTCAAAGTGTTTAATTTTTTTAATTTTTGATTCCATTAGCCTGAACGGTTAGGAATATTTTGAGCTTTACAGAATTGAAAAATTCCAAAAATTGTTGAAGTTACGGCATTTAGAGCTAGATAATAGATACCGCGCGGCGCGCCCGACCACGAACTTCAAAGCCGTTTTTCCACGATTCACTTTTTTGAACCGTGTGAAAGTTCTAACTCTTGAACGAAGGTTCACATCGCTTTGAAATTTTTACAACATATTTTTAGTATCATCACCGATCGTGTGAACCGCAGAAACAAAAATTTCAATGACACAAAAAATATAAAAAAATAAAAAACTGACAGACAATGGAGTAAAAAAATGTTAAGTTTCGAATTTTTATTTTAATAATTAAAAAAAATAATATTGTTGGTTCACACTGAAGATTAATTCATTATGCAATTATAAATGTTCATTTTTTCAGACACCCACATCGATGCCGAGAACTTTTACCATCAACGCGCGCGCAAAAAAATACATTGCTTTATTAATATTTCTGATTTTTTTACATATCCTTAACCATGTGCATAAATAATCTGTAAAAAAAATGTCAATGTATGCGTCATTTTTTTAACCGCGTCTAGAAAAGTACCTTCGAAAATCGGCGAAATAAGGACTTAAGCTTTAACCTATTGGAGGTTAGAGTACAGGAGTCCAAACTCCAAAGGACAAGTGGTAAACAAAATGTCCGCGAAGTCGTAAACAGTTCAGGTACAAAACTTCACCACCAGAGTCGCGCCGATAAGTCGCCGAGCAATATAGTGATAGGCGGACCACAAAGTGAGTCGCCGCGACACTCGGAATAATCCTTCAAAAGTCAAAATTGAAAAGGGTGCAATGAAAGGGCTAATCGATGAAAAATAAACGTTTTTCGTAGAGTAATAGCCTTAATACCAGAAACGGAAGAATCGACAGCACACGATAAGGACTTATAAGAAGATTCATAATTCATTTTTTTTTCATTCCAACGTTCCACCATTTTTCGGTTTTAGCCGATGGGAAATTTTTCGCAAATTTCGACTATCACGGAGTTTTTGCGAAAGCTGCAAACAACGCCGACTAAACGCGGGAAACGTGTTGCCACAGACATTCGAAAACTTTTAACCAGCCCCCTGACACTGGTAGATAAATGCTGTTCGCAAAATGTCCTTGCCGCACTGTGGCGCTAGTAGTCCTGTGACAGGCATGCATGTATATGTATGTTGCGTCGTTGTTTCGAATATTTTACATGAATAAAAGTCTATTGATATATTTAGAATGATTTTCGGTTCTGATGATTTTCCATTCGAACACAATAAATAACGTCTCCATAACGATAACAGGCGAAAGCCATGAAAGTATTGAATCGTTAAGCTGATCGGAGTATTTAGAGCCGAAGGCTGTCACACAACAGCCAACGCTAGGCAGTGGCGATTTCAAGAACTAAAAAGCCGGGACAAAACGCGTTTTCGTTTATCGTATACGAATAATAGGCCAGTGTCAGGGGGCTGCTTTTAACTAAAATTGAGAGTTTTCGGGGGAAATGAATAGTGGATTCGTATTCAGAGGTAAAAATACATCGAAAGGGACTTATGAAAAAGAAATATTAAATATCTGATGTTTTTCTGCCTCTCAGCCAAAAATAAATAGCCCGATGCCAAACACCACACATCAGACGCCATCTCCATCAGCTTGCGGAACCTCCGTTTTCGCAGTTTTGCCTCGCCTCACAGCACCGAAGTTTGCCTCCGACACTCCAACCTCAAAACCACCACTACACAGAAGTTTCACAGACTCCGATGTTTCCCCCCTTTCTTCGTCGCCCGCGCGCGATGCGCCATTTCCCCAGATGCCAAAAAACAAGATGGCGGCTAATCGTTCGCAGGATCTACGAATTTTCAGTTGGAAGAGTAGAAAACGACACAGCTGACACACATCCTTAATCATCGGTTGCTCCACGGCGCGTGTGTATTACAGCCATTAGAGTACTCGAGATCCATCGAGAGCTATGTGCGTGCATGCACGCTCGGTGTACGCGCGCGAGTGCATCGTGAATTTATTACGATAGCTTGCGGTGCGAGCGAGGGACTACTGAATGAGAAGAAGAAGAAGAAGAATAAGAAGCAGACGCGTGTTACAACAACCAGCCCGTTACAATGGCAGGACGTTAACGGGGTTAATGGGGAAAGGAAAAGAGAAAGAAAGATTCTCATCCTTTCGTTTCTCTTGAATATTATATTTAGCGAGGCGCAGTGCGTAACAGAGTTCGGCGCAGAGAGGAAGGATGTAATGATGCGGTTTCCCTTCCTCCAGTTCTACTTGCGTACCCGCGAGAACATGAGAAAACGTTTTTTTTTTGTTTTGTTTTCGTTCGAGGCACACGAAGGTCCTTTGTGTTGCTCCGCTGTGAGAAACTCGGCCGTTCAGAATTCGTTGCACTCTGCGCGCACTCTACCATTTATTTCGTCCACTGCACGGTTGATGTACAGCGAGAGCGATGCACGGCGGGGCAAGGGGGATGATGCGAAACTTTCACGAAAATTACGGTACCGTGATCGAATGAGCCAAGCGAAAAGGGTATATTACGATCGTATTGAGGTACAACCGCTATCGTCCACTTTTCAATATGGACCAACGTATAATGGGCCGTGATCGGCGTAACACCGGTCTCGTCATATCCAATCGCGCGAGTGAAATAAAGTTTCGACTTTAAAAGACAGTTTCGTAATATTTGCCTCCGTTATTTCCGGTCATGAACTTTAATTCTAACCTAGCCCCTTTCGGCAGGTGCACGCAGGTGCACGGTCTTACATACAGGGCTGGGAACGCCGGCTTTGTTTTTAGTGGCGTGGAGTATCACCGTTAGTGAGGCACAAATTTAGTTCCTCGTGTATCCACTAGGAGATCCCTACACGCCGTCGCGTAGGCGTCTTGTAGAAGTATTGGGAGTACAAATGTCTCCGCCGTTTAACAAAAGATGGCCCCACCAGGACGTTGTGGTTGAAATTGTCAGATGTAAAACGTCATATCGTAAGGTTGGACATCTGGCAAGACCATAACCTTGAAATATTAGCGATTTTGTATCAACGTCGCATAACTTTTTTCGTACGAAAATGTCGAGTTTTGAGATGGATAAGCGTAATTTGCGGGAACTCTTGCGTTTGGCACGAATCTCCCTCCAATAATGCTTCCAATACCGCATCTTCGTTTCGGCCTTCCGCTACGTTATTTGTCTTCGACGTCAAACTTACCGTTCTTAAACTGTTGAAACCACTCTCGACAACTTCTCTCACTTAAGGAGGTACGGTGATTGGAGCGAGTTCAAGATAAAAGCCCGATTTTTTTAGCATTGTCGAGACCTTCGTCCATGCGTATGCGGAGTTTCCACGAGATTTACCGTACACTTTCCGAGTTATTAATTGTTAAAGTTGGTGAATTAGTCACACGTAGACGACAAAATGTGCCTGTCCTCTCATATATCGATTTTTTTGTGCTACTCGGAGCCAAGAAACACGTAAAAAAACTGATGGTTGCGTTCGTTGAATCTTTGTGATCGATAAGGCACCTTGAATTGGAAAGCTCACCGCAGAAATAAGTAATAAATTTAGAAATAAAGTCGCAAAAACCAAAGTTTTCGGAGAGCGAGACTTCTCGTGACGTAACAGCAGCCATCTTGCTCGACGTGTGGCAACGCCGGATACCCGCGCAAATTTGATTCGTCTATCGGATATTTTCAACGCGAATTAAAAATGTGATTCTGCGAAGCCGTACATTTTTTAATGGGTTATAAAGGACCTTTCGTCGATATTTACTTGAAGTTCTTTTACGTACAGCAAAGGCATCTCAATTTTTCTGGCGACATGTACCTATACAACGCATCTATATATAAATTCAGCATGGGAGAACCGTCATATAAAATAAACGTTCGTTTTTATACCTGCAAATATTGTGAAAATTGGGAAAGGGAAAATAACATAACAATCGATGAAATATGTTTTGACTTTGGACAGATTGGACATTGGACATTGAGGTTAACTTCAACGCGACGTTTTTTATTTGCAATCGCAATATTATCTTTTCATTTTCTAATTCTTGTCCGTCAGAATCTACATTTGTCTCTAAACTGGACTTCAGGTACAATCCCGTTACTCTTTTGATAAACTTCCACAGTATTTTCATTCTCCATGTTAACCGGCTACAAAAAATAATAAGCCGGGTGCGTGGAACCGATGACAGCCACCGAAAATGCGACAATGCTAAACGCCGATATGGCGTACTACTGAAGTCGAGTAGTAGATTATTAAGGTTGTTTCCATATTATAAAAATAATAGGAAACTGGAAATGCAATACTTAAAAAATATTTCTCGAAAAATAGGCCAGATACATATAACTAAAACGTGGCGATATTGCGGCGTGAAATAGACTCTAAGTTTACTAGCATGGTCATCACCGTACCTCCTTAAAGCAGCCTCATCATATGCTTCTACAATCGATTGATGCGCCTCAGCTGCAGATGTCTTCAAATTAAAGAAGTAAAGAAGAGTTAGAAAGTTCTCGCAAATGTCGCTAAAAACTCGACATTTTCGCACGAAAAAATTATGTGATGCTGGTGCAAAATCGCTAATATTTCAAGGTTATGGTCTTGCCAGATATCTAACCTTACGATACGACGTTTCGCGTCTGACAATTTCAACTATAACCTCCTAGTGGTGCCATCTTTTGTCAAACAGCGGAGACTTATTTGTACTCCCAATAGATATACAGCTCTAAATAACTACCTCAAAGTCTTTCAATCGTGTCTCCGTGTTCCGTCGTAGTGTCGAAAGAAAGTAAACGGTTTATTCAATTCAGAAAATGCCTAAAGCGTGCAACTTACCGAACTGTCGGAAAAGTTTTAAAAGGATAGCGGAAAGTGTTTAGTGTTTGAAGTTCTGGAGAAGTAAGAATTGCATCGAAAATGGGAAGTCCCAATTCCGCGCATTCAAGTGCTGAAAACGTCGCAACACATTTGCACTAGAATATATATTACATTTCACTATGTCGAAAATCGTGTGCTCTTGCTAGCTGTTTACAGATGCCATTATCGAGCAAGCTTGAGGTTTTTTTTTAATCACAAATAATTGTCATCCTTACCATAGACCAGTAGTAAAAAAACCGATCTATTTTCCGATCATATTGTCCTTAAAAGCAATTATTTATTCCGAAAAATCTGCACCCTTGCACAGCTGTTCGGTGCCTGCTCTTGATTGGCTCACCCCAAGGTAGCAGCGTTTGAGGTGGCAAAAGCGAGAACTCCCCTCTTTGCCTCATTATTTGGGTCACTCCCCACTCTACAAGTTTCGAAACCTGTATTGTAAGACCGTGGGCAGGTGCAAGGGCCCTGGATGTGCGAAAACGTTGAATTGATTCCGCCGTGTGATGATGATCATTCGATTTCCGGTGGTTTCTTACTCCCTTAGTTGCTGATCACCTTCTGTTAGGTCGGCAAGGCAGGACGCAAGAAACGGAATTAGCGTTTCCTCTCGGACACAGTAGCAGACTAATCTTCTTCTTCTTCACTTTGTTTAGCTTCCGGGGGAGGTGAAAAGCCAAAGTGGAAACTTAACAGACTCATCAGTAGGGCGCTGCCACCGTACCCTGTACTAGACGTGTTGAGTGTTTAGATCTAGGGAAGACGTACATATATTACGCATACAATAGTAACTCGTTTATAATAGTAACTCGTGGCTCTGCGATAGTAAATACGTATATAATAGTAACTCGTGGCTCTGCGACCGCTTGCGAAAAACTCTGGAACAATGGTAGCCGCGTAGCGGCGAGATAGTGAACTGCGAGTCGGCCACAACGAGAAAGTGGCAGCGCCATCTAAGATCGCGTAACCGCACCAACGTCATCTTCGTCGCGACGGATCAGCAATTCAAGTTCGCGCTCCGAACTGAAACATCCTGTCGATCAGATCGTTCGATTTTCTCACCGCGTGCGACCTGCTACGCATAATGCGTGAAATAATGCAAAACATTTGGATACTTATGTCTACGGCGGAAATATTCTTGGAAAGCAGTGCGCATGCGCGCCGTTATCTTTATAGTAGCACGATCCGCCGCCAGGGCGCTTATACTTTGAAATACGGGGTGTAGTTCAACGTGCCAATTTATTCGTCTAGTAAAAACAACTTTATTTATGATGGATTATAACGATCTAATTGATTTTTTTATTAGAATGATTATTATTGGTATCATTTCGATTGATCGAATCGAGGTCGTATCAGATACAATGCCCATTATCTTCGAGCTCTATAGTTGAACGATGCTGCTTTTCTTTCTTGTAGCAGATATAACCGGAAGACTTCACCTCCGAAGTTTTCACGACTACCGCCCTATCGCGTTGGAAAAAAGACTCAGGTAATTCCGCACAGATTGTTATGGAAAAACCTTAAGGTGTTACATCTACGTGGCTTACCGAAAAATGAGATGCTTTTGGGATTTCTTATTTGAAAATAGTAAAAAAGCAATCTTAATAAGGCTTAGAGGTTTCTACATGTGTTGACGAATAAGAAAAAGTATTATGGAAAAAATACAAAATGGCGGCTCGATCGGAGCTACGCTAAGGGCGTTTTTTAGGCGCTCAGCGGGAGGACGCTTTGAGGATTAGCACGTGAAAAAAAATCGTCACTTACATCAGTTTCGCTAGAGGAGTACAAACGATTATAGAAAAATATGGATTTTCGCAAAATGGCATCATTTTGAATAAAAGTTATTTTTTCGCTAAGAAATCGGCCTTAGTTTCTTCATGAAAACGAGAATTGTTGACGAATCGTAAAAAGCGTGTGTACTTTTTAAAAGAATTTATGTAAGAAGCTACCGTTAAAATTTCAAGTCTATCGAATGAAAACCGCCCGAATTATGCGTTCCCTCGATTTCAAAAGCGCGCTTTCGAGAAAAACGCGTTTGAAGTTTGAAAACTGATTAAGGCGCTATCGTCCACACGACGGAATTGAAGCTCTCATTTGAATTCTGCGTGTGCACACCAAGGCATTTTGACAGTATCTTCAATTGTCAGGTCGTTGTATATTTTTCGTGCAACGACTGGACTAAACGACTCCGAGTTGCTGCTTTCACCGTCTAGGCCGCTTCGTGCATTTCGGAGCGCTCAGAGACGCTTCGGAAAATGAGTTCTAAACATTTTTTAAACTTTTTTTTCGCGTATCGTTTATCATTCTAGTAACGTTTATACATCATTTAAGGCCTTAGGCCACTCTAGAGGCCGAAAAAATAGGCTGTTTGGGGATTTCTTTTCAGAAAAATTACAAAATAAATCGACATTACAAAAAAGCGTGTTTATCATACATATCAGTGACTGTATACAATAATTTTTTTGAAGCGATTAATCTCAAAATGGCGGCTGTGCAGTGTTTATCTCAAAACTGCATTTTTTAAGTTGGCCGGAAACATAACTCAGACAATTTTCAATCGATTCACTTGAAATGTTGAATATATCTTGAAAAATACATTGCCTATGGAAGTATGTAGGATTTTTTTTTTACATTGCATAGTTCATTTGTTATTAACAATCTGACGATTTTTTAGACAAATTTTTGGAAAGTCAAAAAGTCAGTGTCCTTCAGGAGGTTGGAGTGGTCCAGTTGAGTCGAATGACGGCGTATGATTTTTTTTTCAATGAACCTCAAAAATGCCTACGAGGTATAGATTTATTCTGTAGATGCTAATTTTTCATAAAATCTATAATTAAAGGGCAAGATTATGCATTTTTGTATTTTTATTACGCAAATAAGAAAAACTTTTGTATTACTACCAACTTGAAAAGGTATGACATTATCAAAGATCATTATGAAAAAACTGCGTCAGCGAATGTTTTATACAAGTCAGAATGAAATTTTGCGTAATTTATAATTATGCCTATTTATATTTACGTCACGAGATTATTTATTATTACCATTCATTGATATTAAGTTTCGCCGAAATACGGCAACATCGCGGACATTGAGCGGACACAGCAATGCTTTTCATTTGCCAGCCAAGATTCGTAATCTTTCATCAAACCTTGATGGTTCAATCTTGAATACGTAGGGTATCTCAAAACTACCTGACATTTTAATTTATTAATAAAACGTATTATTTATTTGAAAAGTACAAATATTTTTATTTTAATATAAGGTACAAACATGGAGGTTATGTGCGGAACACAGTATCTGATAAATGGCCGCCACGTCTCTTTTTGCAAACGTTCCCTCTTTTGACGAAATTTTCAATAACATTTTGGCATAATTGCGGAATAATTTCGTTAAGGTAGTTCCTCCGCGACAATCTCAACCAAAAGTTTACATACCATGTTCATGTTTAAAAGATTGATAATTGGTTTAATTAGTAATAAATAAAATTAAAAACTACGCAATATTGACTCGGTATTAGTAGATAATACGATGGATATCATTTATTGCCGTAAAATATATTTTATATTGTGTTTTTGATCTACCATTGCCAGTAAACTTTTTGCCGGGACTGTCCAGGCTTTGCCCCAATTGTTTTTTTTCCAGGCTTTGCCAGGCTTTACACCAAAATTGTGAGGGCTTTTCATGGTTATATCTTGGAAACTAGATGGTGAATCATTCTCATTTTTTTCACATTATTCGTGATATCTTACTCTAGCTTATCCTCGTTTTTTTTATCAATTTCTTAATTTTAGTTTTGACGGTAAAATTAATGATGCTCTGTTTGGCCATCATAACGCATTTGTTGCGTGTAAACCAAGCCAACTTTAAGTGTAAATATCTCAGGTTTGGGGTGGTCAAACTTATTCAAATTGCACAGATGTTTGGATAATGTATTGAATAACATATATGTCAAATTTTAACCATTTCTTAATTCGACTCTTCTGTGGAGGTACTACCTTAATGGTGCGTCCAATTGCTTCCTTGAGCTCCGGAATGGTCTGTGGATCATTGGCATACACTTTTCCTTTCAGAAAACCCCAAAGAAAGAAGCCCAATGGCGTCAAATCGCACGATCATGGTGGCCAATTGACATCGCCGCGGCGCGAGCTAACACGACCATGAAACTTCGTCTGCAATAGCTATGCAGTAACAATGCAGCAAATAAAAATTTCTATGCGTTGCTCGATCGTGTAATTGTCCGTGACTAAACCCAGTACTTCCTGATGCCAGTTGCCAAAGATTAGTACTCTATGTTCGCCACAAAAAAATAGCGCGCAATTTAAAATGTCAGGTCATTTTAAGACGATGTTTATATGGTTTACGATCGGAAAGATAGGTTTTTTTTCTATATGTTTACAAAGGTTTGCGATAATCCGTTGTTAGAAATGGTTTGTCTTTGTGCTAAATAGCCAAAAAAAAATTACATCACCCGTAGCGTAACGGTCTTGCTCATCTAACCTCACATAAAGTTGCAAACATCAAGCTATTTTTTATCTCCGGGGTTTGGGGGTGAAAAAGTTTCCAAAAATTCGCGCCCTCAGTATACTCTAGACAGTAACCTACATTTAATTTTTTAAATCTTGGATTATGGCTAACGCTCCGACGTCTTTAAAAGCGCATCATCGATGCGCCGGAGCCTTGGGTGCAGGAACACGCAGTCGATACGTGTTGTAAACAGTGGAAATGGCGGGCGGCGATGGGGCCCAGGGCGATAGTGGTACAGGAGCTAGCGACAAACGGCAGCAGTGGCGCGCGAGTCGCGCTCTCATGGGTGTAGCGGTGCCGGCGTGCACCGGGCGAACATTTCGCCCATAGACTCGGCCCACTCGACGAGCGTTTCTTCAGTCTGCATCGGAACGTCGCGAGTGTCGCGTCGTTCTACTGTATAGCGTTTTATACACACGTTGCTCTTGTGCGGCTGCAAGTCGGGGCCCTTTTTTCTTGTTATTGTTGTTGCTTGACTTCGTTGCGCGTTCCCACTTCTTGGGCATGATCGCATCCACACACGCGTATACATCGGCTTGCGGCAAAAGCCGAGTGTTTGAAATTCTAACTGTCAACGGTTTATCTATTGGAATAACATTTATTCCGGCAGTCCGGACGTTTAACGTATTGAAAGTTTAAGAATTGGTGCGCGCGATAAATAAACTTCAATACATATATATATATATATATACACGTGTATATCGTAGCGGTGCATGAAAAAAGGAAAATCAAGTGCAGCCGAAGGGGAAAACAAGGAGTATATAATCGGAAAAAGCGGAAGCTTTCAAAAAACATGTTATTGAAGTCGTGACGCGTCCAAAATATAGTCTCAACAAATACTTAGATAAATGAATGATAAAAATAAATAAATATATATATATATATATTTAAACACATTAATATATCAATATAAAAAGTGTTGCACCGGTAAACAGTTGGAGATTATATAGTAGCTCGTTACGATCTCGTTGCAAGTGCCGCTCCGCGCTACAGTGAGAATTTTGGGAACAGAAACGATCGACGAAGTCGTTGCGAGAACAGAGCCGGCTTAGCGGCTGAGCTTCAGAAGCGAAAAGTGAGAAAGAGAAACACGAAAAGGAGGCAAAGAGAGATAACAATGATGACGAGCATCAGCGAGGATCATCAAGAGTTCGAGAGTCGCGGATGACGAGCTACCTGCTGTGCGGATTCGTCCTTTGCTGTCAACAATCGCGTCTTTATAGTCCTCCGAGAGTAACTGCGGCGAGAAACGTCACCGACCGATAAACGGAGGATTTCGGTTGTCGGAGAGAGGAGATCGGATCTTCGGAAGCGAGGAAGTCGGGTCAGTGAACGATTACGCTTCATGATTCTCTCTCTCTCTCTCTCTCTCTCTCGTTCTTTCTCTTATTTATATACAGTCATGTATACATAAAAAGCCGTAGATAAAAGATCGACGCATACCCGTATCCTCCGACTCCCCAAACACAAAAGAACAATGGCGTAATACGCAGAGGGCGCTGCGCCAAGTTCAATATTCCCCCGTAACGATATACGACATTCTCCAGGCACGAATTTACGATGGTACTGAAGTTTGCATCGGTGAAATGCAAGGAAAATTCCTGATCTGTCATTTCTTCATTTATATCATTATTTAAAATCCTTTTTTGTGCAGCTTTTGGCAATCAATTTTTTATAAGCATTCTCGAAAATGCCGCAGTAACTGCCGTAGCCTAAATGTGCTAAAAACTTAGGAATACGGAGAAAATATCTTTTCGTTGCCTTCCAACGATGCAAACTTCAATTTACGAATCCGAGATTACAGGAGGTCGAAATTTGCATCGTTGCAATGCAACGGAAATCAATATTTTCGAATTCATTTGAGTCAATCATTTTAAAAAATACTTGATCAGCGATCTACGATGGAAAATTATTTTAAAAAGTTATTTTGCAATAATAAAAGTAAGGAAAATGCGGCAAAGAACTTTCGTTGCGTTTCAACGATGCAAACTTCGACACCATCGAAATGCCGCAAATCTCGTGAAACGTGAATGAACGGTGGCTGTGACATAACGAGGCAGCAACGAGAACACGGTGATTTAGCGAAAATGGCACGTGCACCGGCCGCTTCTCCCAAACACTCGGCCGCGCATTCAACGATGGTGAAGTTTGCATCGTTCGAGCGCAACGAGAATTCATTTGCCTCGTTCTCGTCGACATCGAAAATCTTTCTGACGTTGAAGTTTGCATCGTTTGAAGCAACGATATTTTTTCTTTCTTTATTTTTATCATTATCCAAAACCTTATCGCTGCAAGTCGAGGCCGTCAATTTCTAAGAAGAATGCGGAGAAACTTTCGCGCGATTTTCACGGCTTAATCGGCAGAACAAAAATTAAGGGGCTTCATCAACCTAGAGGCCCGAAAAATTGCCAATTTTGATTTTTTTTCTGGGAAACTGGTGAAAAAGAAACGCATTTTTCAAACACAAAGGTACATATATCGAGAGCCTTTAAAAAAATCATCAAAAAGTACAGAAAAACGGGAAAAACATGGCCGCCGGCAGATTAAATTTTTTTCGCGACTGTTGGCGGTGGACACTCTCCAGCTTAAACGGTTCATCCGAAATGGAAAAACCAAACGGCGTTTTCGAGTTAACATTAAATACGAGTCATTGACGATCGCCGATTTTGAACATCATTTTTTTTTAACAACGTGGCGACGAATTGAATCTCGAGCATCGAAAATCTATGAAACAAGTAGTAATTTTTACGTAACTATTGAAAAATAAAGATTGATTTTTTTAAAGTGAGATCGTCAACGACCTTTAAATGTTTATCATTGTATCTCCTGTAAATTTGGAAATAATCCATGAAGTGGTTCTCGAGATATCATGTCCACCGACTTTGTAAACAGTGTTTCGAGCAAAACGCCTTTAAGGGGTCTTCTCGCGGGTTTATATTATAGATATTGATATAGAAGTTGTTACACTTAATAAATTCATTTTCGAAATACATTAAAAAATTTTGTATGTCTTTATTTTAAATTTTACACGCGTTTTTTCTCGAACCAATCCTTATGAAATGTTAACCGCTATTCTTTACAACTATAGCTATAGCGCATTTCAAGGATTTTTTAAAAATTTTCATATTTACTATTTTTTTTTGCCAAAAACGGTGACAAAAAACACGTTTTTTTTTTTTTTTCGAAAAATATCCGCCATTTTGTTATTTTTGCATGTATCAAAAATCGCAATTAACATACTGAATCTAAAAACAATTGATTTTTTTGTTTCGAATGATCCATCTCCGAGATTTCATCAACAGTGCAGACCTACAATATTTTAGGACATTTTTTTAACTACCATTTTCGTCTATAAATAGTGACTTAAATAAATAATTTTTATTTTCAATGTATTTCGAAAGTGTAACTACTTTTATGCAATATCTATAATATAAACCAATAACAAAAATTCATGAAAACAGCCCTTTTTAACGTCTAAAGTGAGAAGACCCCTTAAAGTTCGAAGTATGGTGCTGCTACCGCTCGCCCGGCCGACTGTTAGAAACTGTAGCTCATTTAATTTTCGGAATATTTCAATGAATTTTTCGGGGAATATAGCTAAAAGGTGATACTATTGAAGAAAAATATTTTTGAAAAATGAAATTTAGGAGCTGGCGAACAAAACCGGACTTGTCCTCACAACGCCTAATTTTTTTTTCTTTCCGTGTTCTTCAAGCCCACACTTATTAGCTCCTAAAATATTTGGCATCTAATCTGTCTCTAAAAACCCCAACATTTGTTAAAAAGTGCCTTTTCGAGCAGGAAATACATTGGATTTTCATTTTCAATTGAAAGAGTTCGTGTAGGATTATTAAAATGACAAAAAAAACAAATTTATCTTCATTTCAAAGAATTTGTTTTATTTTATAACCGGACATGTCCAAAAGATTTACATTTAAAAGCGGAGTTGTCCACCATTCTCATTAAAAACCGGACCTGTCCAAAATAAAAATAAAAAAACAAATGGTAGTTAGTGTTTTTGTTTAACTAAAGCCAGGACCAGGTCTACATTTTGATGGAGCCTTCAAATATTAAAGCTTAAAATTTTGACTCATCTCTATTTGGTTATTTTGGTTTTTGGCTTGTCCTGTAAAAAAGTAATTCGTGGACAGGGCCGGTATTGTTCGCCAGCAGCTCAATTTTTTATGATGTTGAAGTTTGCATCGTTGGACTGCAACGAAAGTTATTTTTTTCTTCTATTGCCCACATTTTTTTGCCGATTTAGGGTGAAAAATCACCTGAACGGTTTTTATTATTCTCATTGGAGATCCACGATTTTAATATATTTAAAAAATAATAGATTGTGATAAAAAAAGGGGAAATGCAAAAAATTGATAACTTTCGTTGCATTCCAACGATGCAAACTTCAGGGCCATATTTTTTTACCCTCCTAGGTAGATGTAGCCGGCGTTAAGTAACGAAAAAGAACTAATTTCCGTTGCATTCCAAAGATACAAAATTCAACGTTATAAATCAACGTTATTTATCAAATATAATTCAACGTTATAAAAAAAGAAAACAAAACCGTTCGTGTTTTTCGTAGTGCAAATTTGGCGAAAAGGTTTGTACTTTTCGGCGATCTTTTTAAAAAGACTCTCAATATATGTATCTTTGTGTTTAATAAAAGCGTTTTTTTTTTTCACCAACCGTTTTCCCGAAAAAAATCGGAATTTGGTCATTTTTTTCGGGCCTCTAGATAGATCATTTCTTTTGATTTTCTTTAGCCGTTGTAGGCCGAGAAAATCGCTCGAACGTTTTTTCGTATTCTTATTAGAAATTTACCACCTCGATGCGCAAAGAAAAGGCTTTCTATAATGATAAGAATGAAGAAAAAACAATGAAAAAAATATACGCTCATGAAGTTTGCAACGAAAATTCTTTAAAACACATTTTTTAAGCTCATTTTTATTATTTTACCATTTTTTTTGCAGATTCAAATAAGAGATCTTTTAATAAGTGATTAAACAAATTATTAATGGATTTTCCTAATGACGATTAGCCACAAGAAATTCGGGCAATTGAAAAATAATCATTTCCGTTGCATTCCAACGATGTAAACTTCAATCTCATAAGAAAATATCGTTGCATTGGAACGATGCAAACTTCATCGTTAAAAATCTTTGCAAATCTGGATAAATTTTCGCTGAGGATTTAAAAAAACCATTCGAATGTTTTTCGTAGTGCAAATTTGGCGAAAAAGTTTGTACTTTTCGGCGATTTAAAAAAAACTATATATATGTACCTTTGTGTTAAAAAAGGCGTTTTTTTTTCACCAACCGTTTTCCCGAAAAAAAATCGGAATTTGGCCATTTTTTTCGGGCCTCTAGGTAAATAATTTCTATCAATTTTATTTTGGCCGATATAGACCGAGAAAATCGTTCGAACGTTCTTATACGAATACGGATTCTTATTAGAAATTTACGACCTCGATTCGCAATGGAACGGCTTTCGATAATGACAAAAATGGAGAAATAAAAAATAAAAATAAATATGCTCATGGCAACGTTGGACTGCAACGAAAATTCTTTAAAAACCATTTTTATCACTCTACAATTTTTTGCAGATTCAAATTATACATCTTTAAACAAGCGATTAAAAAAATGATTAATGGATTTTCCTCGAGAAGATTAGCCACGAGAAATTCGAGCAAATGAAAAATAATCCTTTCCGTTGCATTCCAACGATGCAAATTTCAACGTCAAAAATCTTTGCAAATCTGGATACACGAGGACGTTAAAAAAAAAAACCATTCGAGTGTTTTCCGCAGTGGAAATTTGGCGAGAAAGACTTGGCTACTGGAACGCGCGTTATTGATCGATGTCCGATAGGGAATCGAAGCGAAGCGAGGTATCAAGGAAAAATGTGCAAAAATCTCCCTTGGCATCGATTCGCAATGGCGCTTATCGGAGATTCGGGTACGCGGGCCATTACGTATTATCTTATAGTCCCGGGCCTTTGTGTGAATGTGTATGTGCATGTGTGGAAACGATAGTTGAGAAATACACGGAGCTCACACAGGAGGCAACTTTCTCTCGGGCACTCGCGCGCCCGGTATCTTTATTTCGACGAAACTTTTCTTGCTCCTGTTTGACATAGATTGTTGAACCTGCGCACGGGAGCGGCGGTTAGGAGAGTCGAGGAGCGGGGAAGAGCACGCGCGGCGCTAAAAATTACTCCTCTCCCTGTCGTCTCGGTTCCTCTTGATGTTTTCGCCGTTTCTCTCTCCCCGCTTGCTTTCTTCCTCTCTTTTGCTGTTTCTTTTCTCTCGGACGTTTTTTCCCTCCCTTTTGCCCTCTCTCTCTTTCTCTCTCTGTCTCTCTGGTTCTCACCGGTTACTTTTCACTGTTCCGTCTCGTTTCCCGCTCGCGCAGCTCACGTTTCTCTCCGGGCGTTCCTCCCTTTTGCCTTCTCTCGTTTCTTATTTGTCTCGTTTGTCGGTCTCCGTCTCCATCCGCTTCCTACTTCTCCCTTACGAAATTCTGCCGGAGTAACACACCGCGGCGCTCCGAGCGCAATGATCCTCAATTCGAATGGCGTTGAGTTTGCAACGTTGGAGTGCAACGAAGTCTCATTTTTTTCTTCATCTCTCCATTTTTAGTATGACGAATAATTTTTTTTTACCTTCAACCCAGGTAGGAATTGACGATGAAAAAAGGGCTCGCCAAGCTCTGAAACAAGGCCTACATTTTTTAATTCAGGCTGAGCACCAGCCTGATTTCAGGCCTAGCTGAACCTCTGAATGATAACGCGGTTTCAGGCTCTTGCACACAGGCTTGACCAAAGGCTGGTCGAAAAGCCTGTACTAAGCCTGGAACGACGAAACAACAAGGCTCAAAACGAGCCTTAATGAAGCCTTCACGAGCATTTATGACCAGGCTTTTCCCAAACTCTTCCCGAGGCTATATGAGGCCTGTTTTTAGTTTTCTATATTCGACATTGGGGTAAATTTAATAAATTTCTAAAGAATTCATTTGATTTATTATATATATTTATTATTTGTTATATTATTTGTTACAAAATATATATAAAAAATATTTTTAAAAACAATACTTTATTTTATTGCGTACTTTTATTTTCGTATACACTTTTTTGTGTACCTCATAAATATCGATAAGAGCATATGTTTAAATGTTCTGAGCTGCCTCCTTCGCTTTCGTGCCTTCGTGCCTTCGCACCCGACAAATTTATTGCTAAATTTTTTTTTCATAAAAGTACAGAAAAAATATTATTTTAAACTTATTTTATTTTATCACAACCTGAAACAAGCCTGCATCCAGCCTTGATTTTTCAGCCTCAAAATTCACCGGCTGAATGAAGCTTGAAATAACCCTGAGTTTAGGCTAAGCAGCCAGTCTTGGTTCCAGGCTGCTCCAAACGATGCAATAAAACCTGGGCCAGGTCTGTCTTATTCAGGCTCGGTGAAACAAGGCTCGCACAAGCTTGTTTCCATCGTCAGCCTTTTAATTTCCTACCTGGGAAGGCGAGAAATCCCTTTAGGAGCGTGAAAATATTTTTCGGGAATTTTTTTAGAGGGGATAAAATAATCTGATCGTTTTCAAATTTGGACATGAGTTTATTATAACTGTCAGGTTAAACAAATTTTTTTTTTGGGATGACCAACAAAATGGCGGCGTGATTGAGGGTCTTCGGACGCCTGTTTACCGCGACATCGAAAAGTGCTGCAGTTGTCACTCTTTTTCGGTTGATCTGAAAAAGATTTCATAAGTGTCATTCGTTTACTGACATATTAAGGGGAGGATATACCTAAAAAATTATGAAAAAGTGCAAAATTGAAAATTTGGGAATCTTCTTACTCCAAAGTTCGAATTTTCGACCATTTTTTCGACATATTTGACCCGAAAAAAATTATTTATTTACACGCTACCTTTCAAACTTTGGGTGTATCCTTTCGATAATATTACTGAGAGTAACCTCCCAAAATTTCATCCAAATCGGTCGATAACTTTTTGAGCTACAACACAAGCAGTTTTTGAAAAAGTAGTTTCGAGATAATCGCGTTTAAAGTTTCAACATGCGACTCGCTACCTGACCGCATGCTGTCCCCGCGCTCTAGTCTATATGCGAAAACTCCGCAAATATTCAATATTTCGAGTTTCCCTTTGGTCAGTATATTCGTTGGGTATCATACTTTCGAATTATGTATTTAAAAAAAATCGATTTTTTGAAAATTCTAAAGGGATTTCTCGCCTTAAGGTCGTGGATCTCTAATGAGGATCTCTCATGAGGATGCAACGAAAGTTCTTACTCTTTTGTTTTTTTTTCTTCGTTTCTTCATTTTTAGTACAATGAATGATTTTTTCAAACTTTAAGGTCGTGAAATCCTTAAGATTAGATCGTTATAGATGATTTAAGGTCGTGGATCTCTAATAAGGATTAAAGATCCATGACCTTAATCCCTTGGTTCGTAGAGAGAATTCGACAAAAAGTGCCCAAAATGGCAGGAACATTTTTTAATCCTGAAAACTTGTACTCTGGGGTTTTTGAGGATGCTGATTACGAATCTGTACTCAAAATTCAGGAATTCACAATGACGAACAAATATGGCGAATGAAAATACAAATAATACAGATTGATTCGAGTAAAATGTTCAATTTCGGTCCGCCATTCTAGCGCCGCCATTTTGAATTTTCAAATTTAAAGTTCAGATTCGTAATAAGCGAGCTCAAAAATCCCTGAGTACTAATTTACATCTAAATCGAGTAAAGTTTTGTATTTTTGTCCGCCGTATTGGCGCCGCCATTTTGAATTTCCAAATTTTGACTTCAAACTCGGATTCAGCGAGCCCAAAAACCCCCGAGTGACGCTCCGATTTCGAATCAGAGCAAGTTAAATAGGGAAATAAAGGTTGACGCACTATTGCGTCAATGCCAACGAAGGGGTTAAGGCGTTACCCCCACTTGTAGCGCAAAAAAAGGCCTTTTTCATGAATATTTTTAAAGAAAACTACAAAACTTTTTTAATCGATCAATATACCATCTTAAAGAACACATCTTGAAGAACTTTCAGTAATTTTTTTATTGAAAAATATTACATTGTTTAGTGGCAAATGGCCGTCAATGAAATAATGTTTTTATATACACGGTTTGCGGTGACCAACATTGCGGCGAAGTGGATCATCTGAAGAAAAAAATGCGGATGGATTTAGTCAAATATAAGTATAAACTAGTCTTTAATCGAAGGATTTTAAAAAATATTTATTTTTCACAAAATGGCGGACAGTCAAAGTTAATGGTTCGATTTTAACGAAAAAAAACGGCCGTTTTTTGGCTATAAGACGGCCATTTTTTTCGAAAAAAAATCGAACGATTAAAGACTACATTTTTATGTATTAAATAAGCCTGCAAAATTTCAAGAAGATCGGTTCATTAGTGTTCGAGTAATCTTGGTCACCGACTTCAGAAATGCCATTTTGAGAAAAACGCGTTTAAAGTTTCAATTTCAGTTTACACGAAGAAAATATTTTTTTTGTAAACTTACATAGAGTCATCTATTCCCGGCCCATACAGAAGTATGGGCCCGGATACTTATACTTCAAAAAAATGCAAAAAAAATCGATTTTTTCAAAATCGCAAGTGGGGTAACCCCTTAAGGATAACAAAAATCATTCATTATAATTAATATGATTATTAATATATCATTTGAATATTAATATTCAAAATGAAGAAATGACGAAAAAAAAACCAAAAAATAAGAACTTTAGTTGCATTCTCATGAGAGATCCTCATTAGAGACGAAGAAATGAAGAAAACAATAAGAATTTTCGTTGCATTCTCATAAGAGAAGCCGTTTTAGTGATTTTCGTGACTCAAATCGACGAAAAAGCAAATGTGAGTAATAGAAGAAAAATGAACTTTCGTTGCATTCCAACGATGCAAACTTCATCATCATCAATTGGAGGAGAGAGACGGCGAGAGGCCACTCCATACTCTTCCCTTCTCTCTCTCTCTCTCTCTCTCTCTCTCTCTTTCTCGTTCGCAACCCTATCTCGAATCTTCGTTGATAGAACACCTCACCCCCTTTGTATTTCCACGCGACGGAGAAAAATCCCAACGAAATAAATACGATAACACAGGGGAGAAAATTGCAAAATAAAAGCAAATGGACGATAAATCAGAAAATTTTGCCACAGTTATGAAAGTTCCCTCATCAACCGGGCACCCCGCGCGACGATGAAAAGTCATGGAGAAGGAGAAAGAACGAAGAAAATTCTCGCGCTCGGCGTAGTTCTCCGTTACATTAGAGCCGAGCCTTGCCAACCTTTAAAAACAAACGGGTCTTAATGATCCGCGACCGCACTATCATGTTTATCGGTCGATCTTATCGTTGCGAAGCCCGCTCAGTGCGCGATTCTTCTCCCAAAATTTTCTAACGCACGTATTCCCTTTTATTGCCCTCGTTATATATATATATATATATACAGGGTGTCCTGTTATGAATGGATAATCCTGCAACCGTCGATAGGCCTGATCCATGTCCTACTATATGCTGGAATTTCAGTTTAGTACAAGTCCCACGATTTTCGAGATAAAAATCATCTGCTTTTGGTTTTTCGCATGCCATTTCTACAAATGATAACTTGTTTACCCGGTTAAAAAAAATACTCTTGGTTATTTGTTTTATCTAGAAAAGTCTTCCTTTCATCCCTAAATGTTGAGGGGCTTATATATTAGGGTGGCCCAAATTTGAGCTCTATTTTTTTTCCTTTTTCTCACCATCGAATTATCTTCTTTGAAGAAGAAAAAAACTGTCGCGAAATCTGAAAGCGGTCGAAAATATTTAGCGGTCGCTCAAGCCTCCCAAAAATGCAAGTCTTCTTTAAAAAAAAAAAAAACGATTTTTTTTTCGTTCACTTCTCACCTATGAATTTTACGCTTTATAATATTAATTAAGCTCGCAAAAGCTCTAGCCGGCCAATGAATATTCAGTGATCGCTCAAGAGCTTCGAAATTTCCAATTGTCGAGAAGCGGCGAGAATTGGAAATTTCGAAGCTCTTGAGCGACCACTAAATATTCATTAACCGGCTGGAACTTTCGCGAGGTTAATTTAAAAATTACAAAACGTGAAATTCATGGGTGAGAAGAAAACGAAAAAAAAAATCGATTCTTAAATGAAAATTTGAATTTTTGGGAGGCTTGAGCGACCTCTGAATATTTGTTGACCGCTCGCAGATTTCGTGGCAATTTTTTTTCTCTTTAAAGAAGATAATTGGATGGTGAGAAAAAAAAATAATGCTGAAATGTGGGCCACTCTAATATATATACAGGGTGTCCTGTTATGCATGGATAATCCTGCAACTGTCGATAAGTCAGATAATGTCCTACCATGTGCTGGAATTTCAGTTTAGTACAAGTCCCACGGTTTTCGAGATTTTGGGCCTTACGTTATTTTATTTTATATCATCTGTTTTTGGTTTTTCGCATGGCATTTCTACAAATTGTATGAATCGACAATAACTAAGCAACTTTTTCAAGTAATTGGCACGATACGCGTAGTACATTTTTTTTGCACCTATCAAAGTCAATTGTTCGAATTGGTTTGAATGAACATTCTGCATAAGATCTTTTTTCATAAAGTTTCCATAAGGGGCTATACCAGTGTGAATGCTGAAAATTTGAGTGATTTTTCGGGAATGTATTGGAAGAAAAGTACTCAATTGAATGTTTCGAAAAATTAATCATATATTTGGCTATATTTGACCCATATTGCATAATTTTTTCATAGAAAAATATTGAGATTCAAGCGATTTATGCGCTGCCTTCGGAGGCGCAAAAAAAGTTCCTCCACTGCTGACACGATTCCGTCCGATTGAGTAGCTGCAACCGAAAAAGGAAAAAATGTCGTTAAGGCGTTACCCCCACTTGTAGCGCAAAAAAGGCCTTTTTCATGAATTTTTTTAAAGAAAACTACAAAACTTTTTTAATCGATCAATATACCATCTTAAAGAACACATCTTGAAGAACTTTCAGTAATTTTTTTATTGAAAAATATTACATTGTTTAGTGGCAAATGGCCGTCAATGAAATAATGTTTTTATATACACGGTTTGCGGTGACCAACATTGCGGCGAAGTGGATCATCTGAAAAAAAATACGGATGGATTTAGTCAAATATAAATATAAACTAGTCTTTAATCGAAGGATTTTAAAAAATATTCATTTTTCACAAAATGGCGGACAGTCAAATTTAATGGTTCGATTTTAACGAAAAAAAACGGCCGTTTTCTGGCTATAAAACGGCCATTTTTTTTCGAAAAAAAAAATCGAACGATTAAAGACTACATTTTTATGTATTAAATAAGCCTGCAAAATTTCAAGAAGGTCGGTGTTCAAGAACATCAGTGTTCGAGTAATCTTGGTCACCGACTTCAGAAATGCCATTTTGAGAAAAACGCGTTTAAAGTTTCAATTTCACAACGGATTCTTCTCTTTCAACGCTCATATCTCAGTCAATTTTGTTCGGATCGACTTGACATTTTCAGGACATATTCTCAGATACTTATACTTCAAAAAAATGCAATAAAAAAAATCGATTTTTTCAAAATCGCAAGTGGGGGTAACCCCTTAAACTGGAAGGTATTTCCTGTACAATGACGTAGGATTTTCGAAAAATATCAAAATCTAACAAAATGGCGTAATTATGAAAAAAAGTCTGTTTTCTTGCCTATAAAATGGTCGTTTTTTTCAATGCCAAATCTTCAATTTCCATCCAATCAAAAATATTCTACGTCATTGTAGAGTAAATATATTCAAGAGTACTCAGTTCAAATTTCACGTCAATCGGATAATTGCTCTTTGAGTTACAATGTCAGCAAATTTGAAAAATCTCATTTCGCGAAAAACGCGTTTAAAGATTCAACTATCGATTTTTGCAAGATAAAATGATATCGATATGAATGATATAAATGATAATGATATTCTTGAAAGTATAAACTGTCGAAAAAGCCAAAAAAAAACGATTTTCTGAAAGTGTCACACTGGTATAGCCCCTTAAGGAACATGATCACGATGTAACGAAAACTCGATATAACAAACTTCCCTAGAGATTCGTAATATCGATGTTCGTCTGTATAGTTATTGCTGTTATTGTGAAAAAATAATAGTTTTAACCCTTCGAGTGCACACCTCCGCCGCCAACCTATAAGTGCATCTTGGGTCAATCTGACCCAAGCCGTTTTTCAAATCGTTTTATTCCGGTAAATATGGATTTTTTTTTTGTAGAGACGTTTTTTGTAGTAAATTATCCATATTTTATGGCCCTAAATTTATTTTTTGACGAAAACGAAAATTAAAGGCCAAAACATTCGTTCAAAGTGGAGCATACGTCGAAAAATACGTACTTACACGAAAAAAATCGCTGGGTCAATACGACCCAGTGTGCACTCGAAGGGTTAATATAATGGATTTAGTTTCACAATTATTTTCATGTTATTTCCATTTTTATAATTATTATTACTATTTATTACTATTATCATTATAGTCGTTAGTGTTAAAAAATATAACAATAATAATGATAATTCATTGTCTACATCTATTATCATCATCTATTATTTGTATCCATTATAATAATCCATTATCTATATCCAATATAATAATCTATTATCAATATGTAGATCTGTGTGGAAACAGCGCGTAATTTCTTTTTTCGTATTCCCAATCTGTTCTCGCGAAGTGAAACGACGATCTTTGGTATAATTCAAGGAGTCGGAGTGAGGCAGCAAGCTCGCGTCAACGGTAAAGGAGCATCGATCACGGAAGCTGCAACTACCAAGAGCACTCGAGGATAATCTCGCTTCGCAAAAAAGGCGGCATAAATATCGTATCGTCTTTTTCAATTCGGCTGATTATTCGTAGTGCCACGAGAACAACTGTAAAGTTATCTAAAGACAGAGAGAGAGAGAGAAAGAAAGAGAGAAATATTTCGTTACACGGATACGGAAAAGTGCGGTAATTTGTGATACAAAAAAAGTTTCGCGTCGTCTCGATTATTCTCGTTCTTTCCATTATCGTCACGTTTTCGCGCATCCAATTTTTCATCTCCTCAGCAATCTCGCGACCAACAAATTCCAAGTGCAAAAATCGCGCGCGTCTTTTGTGTGTGTATTTTTTTTTTCAACGATTTTTCGCTCGCGCAGTGTGCCGGTTTCTCGGATAATCTCACGAGAATAACAAATATCGTATAATAATAATAGAGATAATAATAGTCATAAAAATCGATAAATTTGCAGATAAGCAAAGATTAAGTAAACGTGACAAAAGGCTGACCGGTTTGACAATCAAGCCGATCAAAGTGGAGGCGAAAAAGGCGAGAGCTGCTACAAGGCGGTGGACATGATTATTTCAAAGGATTTGTTCCTCCTCGGCGATCAAGACTATCTTCGCCTGCCAAACAACGAAAAGCGCCAGCAGCGGGCAATGGGACGGCCGATCATCAATACTCCCAGGTCAGTGCGCCATTTTTCACGTTTTTGGTCTTACCCCATTTGGACAAGACTGAAGTTTGCATCCTTGGAATGCAACGGAAATGCTTTTTTATTTTCTTTTTCTCCATTTTTACTGTTATCGAGAATGATTTTCGATAGAGTTTGGTTGTAGGACTGTAATGAGGATTAAAAAAAAAGTTTTTCGTAGCTTTGATGTGCCAAAAGGAAATTTGTAATTGGGAGAATAAAACAAATTTGCGATGATGAAAACATCAATATCATATAAGTAAACATAGCATGCATTTTTTTCAATAGTCACTTTTCATGAGGCCTCCTTGCAATGGTAACCGTATAAATTGTAACCATATAAATGTATGGTTACAATTGTAACCATATACACCTTACAATTGTAACCATTGTAACCATATAAATTTATATGGTCTTTCAATTGTATCAAATTTGTATTCAAATTGTATTCAAATTTATATCAGCCTTTCAATTGTAACCATATAAATTTATATGGTAACCATATAAATTGTACAAACTTGAATAGAATATTAGAAGTTCACCCGAACAAAACCTAACGTACGACATACAGGATTAGTATTTCTGGACTGAATTTGTGATATCACTGAATTAACGAATCTATATTATCAAGTCTTTTGCAATAGTTAGGCGAGGAAAAAATTGGTGATTTTCGTGATTTATTTTTCCAAAGGGAAAATTTCTTCACCATTTAGATCCTTTAGATTTAGGGTATGTTTTATTATTACTACTTTCGGCTGTGGCATGGTATTTTTTTCATTAATCTTTATGGTGGAAGCATGGCACGGTCGTCTAAGCGGGTTGCGGCGGATGTTGCCCGACGGCGTGAAACATATCGTCCGCGGCATTAATCTGAGAAAAAAACCGACGAAAATGTTTCTTTAGTTCACATTCATACGCAGAATATGAACCAAGAAAAAGTAACAAATGTTGAAAATTGATGAAACGGTACGCTTTGAAACAAAAACATTGAATTTTCCGAAAAAAAATGTCTGCATTTTGCAATAAAAAAATACTATTTTTTTATTTTCAAAAACATATAGGGTCATGTTCTAGACAATAAGGTTAGAAAGGTTTATACCGAGTTTTATCAGAATCGGGGGTTAGCTATCTGTCATGCTAGTTTTGAAAATGCAGTTCAGAAGATCGTGCCATACCTCCGCCATTTTTAAAGAACAATTAAGAAAAAAATTACTACGTAATAGCCAAAAGTAGTAATAAAACATACCC
>OX101791.1:29691897-29739397 GCA_944452715.1 Ophion slaviceki
GTTGATACGTAGTGTTGCCAAGCTTGATAATTCTAGTTCGGGCGATAGCGACACTCATACATATTGAAAATCTTTTTGAATTTTTTGTATGAGATTACCTGGAGAGCGCCAATCACTAACGCCAGCAACGGATTTTTTTTCAGTCCTTTACACTATCATTAATTGCTAAGTAAATGTACATTCATATGTACAAAAATTTTTTCCATTCTAGAAGAGTGGTGGTTTAAACGAAAAAAGTTTCTACCGATACATTGAAAATCGATGACAAGTTACGCTTTGAAACTAAAAGATTGAATGTTTCGCAAAAATGACTACATTTTGTGATTAAAAAATCCTTTTTTTTTTTTAAACATTTACAGTGGACAATAAGGTTAGAAAGATTTATACCAAATTGCATCAGAATCGGTCGACTAGTTTTCTAGTCATACATCACGACAGTTTTGAAAATGCAGTTTGGAAGACCATGCCATACCTCCGCCATTTTTAAAGATTAATTTTGAAAAAATACCACGCAGAAGCCATAGATAGTAATAAAACGTACCCAAAGTCTGAAAAATGGTCAAAAAATATTTTCTTTCGAAATTTTTTACGAAAATCAGCAAATTTTTTCCTTGCCTAACGGTATCTCCCCCCTTATAGAAAGTGCCGTCGTTGCTGCATGGCCAGTCGGTCCAGGTGGCTTTTTCTTTGCCTTACGACCATCTGGAATAAAAAATAAAAGAACGTTCTTTTGGTATGACAAACAACTTTCGTATAACCGAATAGTTTATTTGAAATTTTGAAAATACGTAAATGGCAAGCTCTGGAAACAAGTTCGATTTTCGACCAAAAAAACCATTTCAATCATTTGTTATTAACAAATGAACAAATATGTAAAAAAATCATTCGGTCATACGCTACAAAATGTTATAAACTATGCCCTGTCCTAATGAGAATTGAATCATCCAGAGAGATTTTGTTATACGACTTAAGGCGTTTCGTGAAAAATAGTTTCGAGAAAAATGCCAAAGAAAAAGGGGTAAAAGAACATATTTAAAAATAAAAATAAAAACATTTTTCTCGCTCTAACTCTGCCGCTATTCATGGGAGGATCGATGAGAAAAAAATCGCCCGGTCCGTCAGTAGACACGGACGGTGAGTGGTCAGACCGACAAAATAATTATGGTCTATGGAGGCTAATGGGGGAGGCCGAGAGTGCGCGGTGTCATCCTCGACTTGAGAATAAAAGGCGCGCGAAAGCCCCAATGATCAATCGGCGATAAAGAGCGAGAACTCGGTAAGAAGGTGCGCGCGCGGATCTGGTCGATACGGCATAGGGCCTCGGGACGCGAAGAATGTTAATTTGGATCGGTGGGGGCCGAACCTCCCCCGCCTCTCCGATGTTGTGCGAGTAACAATGAGCTCGAGTCGAGCAGGTATAGAAAGTTACGGAGCTGAGTCGTATTTTTAATTGCATCATAACAAAAAATAATAACAATAACAGAAACAATCGTGATAATTGTAAAAATACTAATAATAATAATAATTCTAATAATGGCAGTGCACAACAGTCGCAACAGGTATAGTGGTCATGGTTCTTATAACAATTATAATATTAATGAAGTGAAAGAATAATAATGAATGGCATAATAGATGAAAGATAATATTCCGGAGTCATTGGATACCGTTTATTTCTTCCCTCAATAGTAACAATAGTAATAATAGTGAAAAAAACATAATGGCGACAGCAACAATAATAATATAAAATACAAAACGACTATTATTATTATTAGAGATTTTTTTAATTATGAAATTATTATTATCATGCATCTTATAAAATTATATAATTGTCATTTTTATAGATTTTATAAAATTATCACATTATTATGATTATATATTTCGTTCAATTATTAAATTATTAAATTATTATTATTATTATTACACATTTTATGAAATTCCAAAGTTATTATTGTTATAAATTTCATTTAATTATGCATCTATTATTATTATTTACATACTTTTATTTACCTATTTACTTATTGTCATTGTAGATTTAGTCATTATTCCTAGTATTATTAATCATAACAACAATAACAATACATTTTTTAAATAATAATAAATAATAAATAGCACAATCCAAAAAAGCTAATAAATCAAAATAATTTACTACTTTTTACGTTGTTTCTTTTATACCTATGCGCTGCTTCGGCGAATGAAAAGAAAAAAACAACGCGTCGAATCCGACAGATAGTAAAATAGTGATTTTAATCACTCGATCGAGCCTCGATTCCCCGTATCCCGCCGAATTTTACACGAGACATTCAGGCGGGGGAAACAAGAGAGAAACACGAACGCGGACAATATAATCAACGACAATATTGGCGCTATTAGAGACGTTCTACGCTCAATAAAAGAGTAAAAGAGAAAACAAAAAAAAATCATTAAGAAAGAAGCGCAGCGAGTAACCCGATATAGGTGGCAAGAATTGCTCCACCGACCCGCTCGTATCTCTCGCACATGACATATACTGTGTTCTTTTGAAACGCATGGTGCCTCTTTATTTTCCGATATTTTTGTCAGTCCCCCTTTTTCGGAGCCACGATATTCTCTCTTGTTCGGTGCAAACGATCGTTCGGTGATATTTCGACGAAGCCAAAAATGCCTGAGGTACAGCCACAGAGAGAGAGAGAGAAGGAGGGACAGGGGGGCGAAATAAAGAAAAAGATGTTATCGTCCCGTCGTGAAATTGAAAGTTACTTAGCGCCGCAACGAATATCAAGCTTCGCGCTCGAGACCTGGAGTTGCCGGACCCGTGTCACGGTCGCCACGCGGCCTTCACGAACGCGGGCGTGATGGCGCAAAAAAAAATCCACTCCCGAATCAGAGAATTCGTCGATAAATTATGCGCAACTGTCGCAATTATTTGACACTATGAAATTCGGACGAAATTGCACTGAGACGAACGATGCATCGTCCTTGCGGTCGCAGACTCGACCTAGTGACGGTTTTTCCTTTTTTTCTGGCCTTTTTTTTATTTTTTTTTCCGCCTCCGAGCTGCTCACGGGATATCGTATGCCACTGGAGGAACTGCTTCGTACCGTATATACCTATTGCATATTATCGCGTATTATATTATGTTATTTATATATATATATATATATATATATACACACACACATACATACATACATACATACATACATACATACATACATACATACATATATATATATATATATATATATATATATATATATATATATATATACATATACATATACATATACATATACATATACATATATATATATATATATATATATATATATATATATATATATATATATATATATATATATATATATATATATATATATATATATATATATATATATATATATATATATATATGTGTGTGTGTGTGTGTGTGTGTGTGTGTGTGCGTGTGTGTGTGGGCCGGGACTCGAGAAGGATGACCAAGCGCGTGCCTTGACGATGCTTGGGCGTTAGCAGTCGCGTAGTTGTTGTAAAGATTTGTAGGGACAGGTTTCAGCTACTCCATACATGTGTGTGCGTATGTATGTATATGTGTGTGTGTGTATGTGTGTATGCATGTGTATGTAGGGGAAGATATCTTATGCCGCACCGGGACTTCTAGTAGCGGAAGAAGAGGATAAGTAGAGGAGCGTAGTAGTATCAGTAGTGAGAGAACTGCGAAGGAACGTGCCTGCATACACGCGGACATATACAGGGTGGCCGGAAAATGAACGTCCAAAAGAAAAATCTAGATGCTTTTTCGTGCAGAAATAATCGTAGGGATCCAATTGGATTGCCATACTACGTGATGGGGATTGAATGCGGATCGCATTCGTTCTCTGTACTGAAACGGCTCGTTTGTATTGCGTGAAGTTTGTCGTTGGACTGCAACGAAAATATATTTTCTTCGTATTAGCTTTTGTTGGCACATTTAGACCACAAAAATTACTATAATATCTTCGAGAAAACGTAGTGAAAATCTATAACCAGTACCAGGAGAAAAAGATTTTCGATCATAATGAAAATTTAAAAGAAGGAGAAAACGAAAAAGAATTTTCGTTGTGTTTCGACGATGCAAACTTCGGCACTATACGTATAGTGGACTCTCATCGGGATAGTGCATTGGAATGTACATGTCCAATTTGAAGGCTGAGGGATTCCCACATTATCGAACAGAATTCGATATGATTCTTGGTGGATCCCATTGCATTCTGTACCTTAAATTTTCTAAATCAAATATGTCGATGTACGAAATGCGTGGAACTTAAACGAGTATATTCTTCTCTCAAAAAAGTATATCTCAAAAATCGATTTGACTCACATTACTGAAAATCCGCTGTAATTATCGTTTTTATTTATCTTACTTATTAATGGTCAAGAGTCATTCATCGGGGTAGAGTGCAGAATCCAATTGGATCCAAATGAGGACCCTCCATGTGCAGTGTCCCTAAAAAATCCCTACAACGATGTGCGTGCATCGTGGGACTCGCCAACAAATTTATTCACGGGTCGTATCGATACCTATAAGAATCACCCCATCTACGTTCTAACGAGGTTGAAGTTTGCATCGTTGGAATGTAATGAAAATTAATATTTCTCAATTTCTCTTTAATTTCTTTCGGCAGATTTTGCCTACAATAATTCTTCAAACATCTTTAAAGAAATTTATTCAGCGATCTGCAATATAAATCTATGAAAAAGGATCTTGTATAATAATAAAAATATGGAAAATAAATTCGAAAAAAAAATCTTTCGTTGCATCCCGACGATGCAAACTTCAACATCGTACGTTCTACCATCTTTCCATTTTTCTCTTTTACGCATGTACTTTCCTCGCCATTCCTATGAGATTGAAGTTTACATCGTTGGAATGCAATGAAAATTATGATTTTTCGGTTGCTCGAATTTCTTGCGGCTAGTCTTCAGGGCGAAAATCCGTAAATCGTTTTTTAGATCGCTTATTTAGCGATCTAGAATTTAAACACTCAGAAAAAAGATTTATTATGTTTCAATAAATTGGCACATTAGAACATAATTTCTTAGAAATTAATAAACGTTTACTCGTATGGAGACAGTTTTTATGTGATTGTAACTACAGAATTTATTCGGCGTCACTAAATATGTCTCTTTACGTGCCGATTTTTCGCATCAATTAAAAGCCATATTTAAAATAGAAAATTTGAATAAATATTTCCTCAAATCAAATAAATACTACTTTCCAATCACGAAAACCTCTTATTTCGCGACTATGATACTAATGCGCGCATGCGCACTTTGCCTTTCAACGCGACGGGCTCGACAGCAGGCCGCTCGTCAGATGTAGCTCACGCATACGCTTACCATGTAGCTTCCTCCTATGCCAATGCTTTTGGCACAAGTGTCAGTGTTGCGTTTCGGAAGTGAGAAACTCGACAGTGAGGAATGATTTGAGTGTAAGTAAGAATATTAAGTGAGAAAAAAACGATCAAGTGAAAAAATAATGACGGACGAAATGACACAATTCCTCGAAGAAAACCAGCTGGGGGATTATGAAGAATCCTATTAGATGTTAAGAAAAACTCTATTTGTCGGACATAAAAGACCTATTTCTTCTAACTTATATATCGTATTAGATGTTAAGAAAAATTCTTAGTAAATCTTAAACATAAAGTTAAATAAAAAATGTTCTTAGCTGTTAATACAATCGTAGTAGGCCGACATACGAATAAGAAAACTTATTCGCCGGGAGACAAAATTCTTTGTCCTTAATAAATCTTTTTTCTGAGTGAATCTGAAAACAAATATTTTCTAAAATAATGAAAATGAGAAAATAATATAAAAAAGAATTTTCGTTCCATTGCAACGATGCAAACTTCAAGACCATCCATTTATTTCACTCGTGTCATTGTTATGGAGTGCACTGTTGAGTAATAAATAAACGACCAAGCGGACACTAAAGTAAATGCCTTAGGTTTTGATGAAAAGTTTAAAAAATAGGTTCGAGAGGATCAATCACTGAAGTTCAGATGATTAAAAAAATTACTCAGGCTAGTCTAAATGACTTCGAAATGCTTCAAAAAACTTCCAAAACGAAGGTACACACGCGAAAGAGAAAAACGAGAAAAACCCATGGTTCGGGAAAACTCGGAGAAAAAATGGAAAATGCTTTTTTTCCAAACCCAAAAAGATCGTAGAACATAGACGTGGATGATTCAAATAGGTATCGATACGAGGCATCCGAATTATCCTTTCGGATGTCACTTCTCGAGCCACCCTGTACATACAAACGGGAGATCCTCTCCGTCGGTCTTCCTTTCTCTCGGGTCTTCTATCACTCGGCAATTTCCACGTCTAGGAGGCTAACTGTTCCACTAGTTCTACCAGGTACCTATACACAGTCGGGCATTCCTCACGTTGAAGGGTCTGAGCGCGCGGTGGTGCGAATACCGCTCGTACAAAATTTCCCCACCCACGACAAAGTATTCCCACCGTAATCGTGTAACTTCCGGAATATGCGGAACGTGCGCGCGATTTGTCCGTAATTTCCCGCACTGCGTCGATGGAGGTTATCGAAGTTTGCATCGTTGGACTGCGACGAAAATATATTTTCTTCTTATTGCCGATTTTTTTTTCACCGCTTTCAGACCACGAATATTACTGACACGGAACATCACTTTGGTGTCCTCCGATTTTGTTGAAACTTCTTTATGTGGAAGAATAACAAAAACTAAGAGACACGTATTTTTTTTATCGGCGGAATAACGGTTTTAAGGGGTGTGAAACGCACCCTCAAAAATGGGGATGTTTTTCGTCGATAACGTTTTAACGGTACGAGATATTAAAAAAATACGAATTGCAACAATGTTTACTTTTTTGTGCACTATACATTGGAGATGAGAACGATAACGTTATCGACGAAAAAAATGAAAAACAACCCTATTTTCGAGGGTGTGTTTCACCCCTTAAGGCGTTACCCCCACTTGTAGCGCAAAAAAGGCCTTTTTCATGAATTTTTTTAAAGAAAACGACAAAACTTTTTCAATCGATCAATATACCATCTTAAATAACACATCTTGAAGAACTTTCAGTAATTTTTTTATTGAAAAATATTACATTGTTTAGTGGCAAATGGCCGTCAATGAAATAATGTTTTTATATACACGGTTTGCGGTGACCAACATTGCGGCGAAGTGGATCATCTGAAAAAAAATGCGGATGGATTTAGTCAAATATAAGTATAAACTAGTCTTTAATCGAAGGATTTTAAAAAATATTAATTTTTCACAAAATGGCGGACAGTCAAAGTTAATGGTTCGATTTTAACGAAAAAAAATCAAACGATTAAAGACTACATTTTTATGTATTAAATAAGCCTGCAAAATTTCAAGAAGATCGGTTCATTAGTGTTCGAGTAATCTTGGTCACCGACTTCAGAAATGCCATTTTGAGAAAAACGCGTTTAAAGTTTCAATTTCAGTTTACACGAAGAAAATATTTTTTTTTTGTAAACTTACATAGAGTCATCTATACCGGGCATAAAAAAACTGCACTTCAAATTGCACTTAAAAAAAATGCAATAAAAAAATCGATTTTTTCAAAATCGCAAGTGGGGGCAACCCCTTAAGACCGTTTTTCCGCCGATAAAAAAAATACGCGTCTTTCAGTTTTTGATACTCTTCCACATAAAAAAGTTTCACCAAAATCGGAGGAGGACACCAAAGTGAGGTTTCTTGTGAAACATTTTCAAGGATACTTCTCAACAGTCTAATCAGAACTTGCAACAAAAGATTTTCGATAATAAACAACATACAGAAGTTGAGGTTGTTGCCTGAAAATATTGGGGTAAATTGATATCAATGAAAATTTTAGTAATCGTTATGGTATATTTTCTGAATATATTGGCAAAAGGAGAACGGAGATTTCCGCACTCGTTTATTAAATATTAAATTTTAAAGTTCACATAATTCTCCACTTGATCGCATTGGTTGTACGGGGCAACGTCATTACCATTTCAGTTTCTCGCGTATACCTTCCACATTTATGAAGAAAGTGATTCGCACACAACATATTGTGTGCGAATAGTGTACAGAACGATATTACGGAAAAAAATAGAAAGGTTACCGATCTAATTAATGAAAATGTATGAAAAATATGCGACCAGTTTACGATAAAGTGAGGCTTGTTGAGGAGTATGTATTGAAATGTGGCAACGTCGGACCTATGGGAATAGCAGAAGCAATCGAAAACCTAGCGCGCCAATTTCAAATACGTTAAAGTCGAATGCGACGTAGGGAAACTTACTAGGTGCCCAACTAAGTTTCCGGGTTTTTTTAACGAATAAAAAATCGAAAATTTCAAGACAAATAGAAAAAACGGTTCCTTCGAAGTATTGTCCCTCGCTATTTACACATCTTTGCCATCTCTCTGGCAATACATAAATACCGCGACGATAAAAAGACGCGTCTTTGGACCGAAACCATTCGTCCAACCAATTTTGTACTGCATCGTAATTGGCCAAGTGAAACTTTCGCGATATTCAGTCGTACACGTAATCAATATTTTGCTACAATAAGTTCGCACTGATGACGTCACACAGTGTATTAGCATAGGAACTTCCTTTCTCCCCCCATCCTTTAAAAATGGTTTAGCAACGACCTTACGAAAATCAAGAATTTTCGTTACATCCCAACGCTGCTTGTTAGACTCGAGGGCAAATTAGGTTGAAGGTAGCTGGAAAGGCAGCTTGGGATTTTTTGTTTTTGCAAATGGGATTATCGGTTTTTTGAGGTGGAATATGCAGGGCTGTGGACGCCCGGATGTTTGTCCATCTGGCGTGTGTTTTCCACCTACATCGGTGATTGCTCCGAGTCCTACCCACCCATCTACCTACCAACCTACCTACGTGAGATCCTGGATGCCCGGCTAACACACTGCCATACTGACAATGGGCGAAAGAGACGGAGAGAGACTGGGAGAGAGAGAGAGAGAGAGAGAGAGAGAGAGGCGCTCTGCTTCACGAACTCTGTTATAACGGTACATCTTGCCAGTTGTGGCCGCAAGAGTGCTCGTACTGTACTTCATTCTCGTATATGATACTGAGACGCATATTCAAAGCACGCATGATCGCATCCGCATCTCGCTCTCCTCTGTCCTCGAGCCCCAAACTCAATTTTTTATCGCCCTTTCCCGAATTCTCTCTCTCTCTCTCTCTCTCTCTCTCTCTCTCTCTCTCTCTCTCTCTCTCTCTCTCTCTCTCTCTCCCCCCTCTTTTTCCCTCTCCGTCGAGCTACTCCCGTAATTCGCGCACTCGTTGAAATTGCGAGACAAACTCAAAGAAATCCCTAACAAACTTGAGGCAACCGTGCGCGCGCGTTTCTCGTCGCTCCGCAAGATTCTCTAAATATTGCAAGATTTTCTCTCGTGGTGTGTGTTCACCGCTCCCTCTCGCGGAGAAAGCTTCCCGCGCGTGCATGAAAATTAATGAGGAAACGTTTCTCCTCGAGTTGCGTCGAAGACTCGAGTCGAGAAAACGAAAATGCAAAAAATAACGTATGAACTCTCGATTGATCGAACTCGCACTCATCTAACCGCAGGCCAATACCACTTCGGACGGGGCTAGGAGTTGCGCCATGTTTGCATCGTTTGAATGCAACGAAAATTATTTTCTTACTTTTAATTCGTCATTTTATTTATCTTTTTTCAAGAAACAAACATTCTTTTTTATTCTTTGATTTCGGTTTGTGCTATATGCTAGAAAAAATAAAATAAAAATTATTTTATTTTTTCAAGAAAAAAGAACATTTTTAAACATCGTTTTATTTCTTTATTCTCATTATTATCGTTACGATCTTGCCAGTTTACGTTGTACATTTCTAATAAGAATAGAATGTCGAGAATATTTTGGCAACTTGAAAAAATCAATGTATTTTGGCGAATTTGGGCTACGAAAATCATTCAAATGTTTTTCGGGTACTTTAATGAGAAACCCACAGCTCAAATTTGCAACACAAGATTTTGGATATCAATGAAGATGAAGAAATCGGGAAATAAAAATAAACAATTGTATTAGTAAAATACAATTTTATACAATTTAAAAATAAAAATAAATAATTGTATAGACGATGCAAACGTCTATATCATGTCTATGCTATGACGTCACCCGCGAAGTGATCCTTCCTCGAGTGAATCGCTACGTGTGGATGCGCGTTATCGAAGCACGAATACATCGATGTCATGTGCGCTCTTCAATTAGTATATGTATGTGCCGCGTCTTGTTCGCCCAGAGCGAGGGGCACCCCGTCATCTTCGCACGCCGTTTACACTTACCTACGCGCGGCTTTCCGCTCGCTCAATCTCGCGCCATGTCGGATAGTCGGCTTACAAGTGAGTACTTTCACACGGAGGTGAACAACACGCGCCGGTATCCAGGCCAGGGGTGGCCAACCATATTCCTTTACCATCCACACACGCACACACACACGCACACACACACACACATGGTGTCCGGTTATGAATAGATAATCCTGCAACTGCCGATAATTTTGTACACCGCAGGGTATCAAAGTCAGATGTTCGAATTGGTTTGTATGAAAATGCTGCATAAGACCGTTTTTCATCAAGTTTCCTCAACATTTAAGGTTAAAAAGAGGACTTTTCTAGATAAAACAAATAACCAAGAGTATTTTTTTTAATCGGGTCAAAAAAATTATCATTTGTAGAAATGGCATGCGAAAATCGAAAAACAGATGATTTTTTCCTGGAATACCGTGGGACATTTACTAAACTGAAATTCCAGCATACCGTAGGGCATGATCTGATTTATCGACAGTTGCAGGATTATCCATTCATAACAGGATACCCTGTATACACAATATATATATATATATACACATTTTAAGTTTAATTATTGGCCATCAAAATGATAAAAATCGTCTAAAAAACTATTATTAATTCGAAAAAAAGAAGGAAAAATGGGCTCACGATGAGACTAGTCTTAAAAATCATAGAATGGGTCACTCTATTTCAGAGAATTTAAAAAAAAATCAAAAAAAGGCAATCATCATTTTAAAAAATTGTTCTCACTTTCGAAGCAAAAAAACATTGACATTGACCATTTTTATCATATTTTTTAACGAAAGTATGCTTCAAAATGAGACGAAAATAATATAGTGCCGTTTGTCAATATTTTAATTAGTTCAAGAGTTATCAGCGTTTAAACATTTCCAAAACTTCTGAAATCGACATCTTTTGGAAAATTATAAATCCTAAAAGAGAAGAGATAAAAATCTAAAAACTGGTGTGGAGATTCCATTCTTGCGGTACAATTTCACCAAAGAAAATCAGGAAAACCAAAAATGGTCGGGGTCATGGGCTAGCTGAAATGGCGTGGAATATTTTGATGACATTCCTTAATCATTTCTCTTACAGTCTGGTGACTTTAGAAGCAGGACAGTCCTGCCCTTGAATAACCTTTATATAAATCCGCCCATATTTTTATTCCGAGGTCATTTTGCAAATATAGGGATTCACATAATGTTGCGCATCGAGACGAAAGGCCAGAATGAGGACGATCCTCCCAGTTAAAAGTCTTCAAAATCGCCTTGTCCATTCATAAGTACCTACTCCTCGGCTTAAGTTTATTAATTATTTTCTCCAGTACAATACGAACGTGTTTTCAGATCGAAATTTGCAACCATTTACTGTCAATTTCTCTTAGCGCGAAACATTCGTGTTGATGATATTATTATTATCATAACAATAATAACAAAAATAACAATAACAGTATAACAATCATTGATAACATTTTGATTGTAATACATTTTATAACAGTAATAACAATCATTGTTACTACTGTTATCAAAATTATTATTTATTATTGTTATAAATTATTTATTATCGTTATAAATTATGTATTATTGTTATGAAAACGATACAAATATTTAGGAGTAGGAGAAAAAAAACAAGGAGAACACTGAGATTGAGAAGAAAATGCTATAAATTATAATCATTAATTTTATTTTTTTTTAAACCGAAATATTTGTTCGATCTTAAAATTAATTAACATAATAATTGCTCCATTTTTTGGCGCTTTACTTTTCACGTATTATCATTAGAGATTTAAGACCTCGATTCGCAAAAAAAGTCTTCGGATAATGATAAAAATAAAACAATGAAAAACGAGAAGAAAAATCGTTGCGTTCCAACTATGCAAACGTCAACGTCATTCTCGTTGGGCCTGTGCCGGAAATCTCGCACGAATAACTGTAATTCGTCTCTCAAGGTTAAATACTGATGGATCTGTGTAGCTGAGTCAGTCAATGTCAACCGGTAATCAACATCCTGGAGAAAACAAATTACCAGCATCGACATTCTTAATGATAATGAGTATAATTTTTAAAAAATGAAGGAATTTTCAGTGATTTTCGACTACGGCGTCGTCCGTTTTGGTCATTGTCGTACATAGAATCGGATCAATAATACGTCAGGCCGCGGTTATCGACGACGACGACAATGACGACTGCGACGAAGACGACGACGGGGAGTGACGACGAGTGGGTATGCCTCCGTCGTCCAACGAGCCGGGTAAACACGACTCTCCGACGACTTTTAATTAACGCTCTCTCCCATTGCACCGTGTGCCGCCCTGTCTCGCTTCCTCTCGATGCGGCAATCACACACAGGCACACGTGAAAAAGCGCGCTGCGCGGATAGACGCTCTCAGAGGGTACGGGCGACACACGGGGTCGAAAGAGCAAATGAGAAAAACGAAAGAGAGAAAAAAAAGGCAACGGCCAGTGAAAAAGAAGGCAGCGAGAAACGGAAGGAGAAAGGAAAGAAGGCGATAAGAGCCCAGACATACATACACGATCCGAGATCGCGGCAAAGTTTCACCTCTACCTTCCCGCTCTTCTGTCTTTTTTTTGTACCTCCACACTGTCCCTCTCTCTATCTCTCTCGCTCTCTCACGGTGTGCCGCTCTTGCACATGCAAGCTCACTCCCAACGCCGGGACTGCGGTGAGCCTGCGCGCTCATTAGCCCGTCTGCGAAACAAATTATTGATTGAAAATTCTCGCGACGTTATGCACCAACTTCGATATCGAATTCTCTATTAATTTTAAACACACACACACACACACACACACACACACACACACACACACACACACACACACACACACACACATATACACACACACACACACATATATATATATATATATATATATATATATATATATATATATATATATATATATATATATATATATATATATATATATATATATATATATATATATATATATAAATGGATATGTATATGTGTACACACACACACACACACACACACACACATACATATATGTATATTTATCACCCAAGGTGTCCTGTTAGAGTGGATAATCCTGTACCTGTCGATCATGTCCTACTACATGCTGGAATTTCAGTTTAGTAAAAATCCCACGGTTTTCGAGATTTTCGGCTTTGTGTTATTATTTTTTAAAATCATCTGCTTTCGATTTTTCACAATACATTTCTACAAATGATATAAACGGACAATAACGAAGCAACTTTTTAAAGTAATTGGCACGATATGCGTAGTGGATTTTTTTTTACACCGCAGGCTATCAAAGTCAGATGTTCGAATTGGTTTGTATGAAAATTCTGCATAAGATCTTTATTCATAAAGTTTCCTTAACATTTAAGGTTGAAAAGAAGACTTTTCTAGACCAACAAACAACCAGGAGCATTTTTAAAAAAACCGGGTCAAAAAAGTTATCATTTGTAGAAATGGCATGCGAAAAACCAAAAGTAGATGATTTTTATCTCGAAAGCCTTGGGACTTTTACTAAACTGAAATTTCAGCACACAGTAGGACATGATCTGACCTATCGGCAGTTGAACGATTGTCTTTTCATAACAGGACACCCTGTATATGTCAATATATGTATGTATATATATATGGGGAAATGTGATTTTGAAAACTTTGGAATTCGAGGACCTCTCTCTAAATGGTCGGATATGATAGCCAACATTACATAGACATACCAGGTCTAAAATATCGTTTTCCCATATACGTGCGTACATATATATCCGCCCTTTGGCAAAACTATCATTGTTTCATGCTGTTGACGTTTGCATGGTTGGAATGCAACAGAAATTCTTTTTTATTTTCTTCTTCTCTATTTTTATTGTTTTTCACGATATTTTTCGACAGTCTGCTTGTAGGTCCCTAATGAGGATCGCAAAAAAATTTATCGTAGCTTTGATCTAGCAACAACAAAAAATTGCAATTGGAAAAAAATGTTTTGTTGCATTGCGACGATGCAAAGCTTAATACCGTATTATTTCGAGGTTTCTTGAATTTATATCCTTCCGATATCTGTGAAAAATAGGTCGATGTTACTATATAATAAATGAAAAAAAAAAGATTCTTGTTCAACAATTTTTTCAATCTACATTCCTTCAATCATTTTTTCAATCTACATTCATCCTCCCCCTCTCCCGTCGATTTTCATTTTATTCTCATAAAAACATAATGGTATCGAATCGTTCATGGCTAGGCTGCAGGGAAAATATGTTTGCTTCGTAATACCGATTGTTTTTTTTTTTCACATTTCGACTACAAAAATTACTGAAACATTTTCAAGGTTTCTTATTAAAAATCTATAAGCAAAACCGCCAGAAAAGATTGTAGGTAATAATCAAAATAAAGGAATCACGAAAATCAAGAAGAATTCTCGTTCACACGAAACATCCGAAATAATAAAACTCATACGCATTTCGATTTTGCATGAAAGTGAAGCTTGCATCGTTTTCACAACGATGCAAGCTTCAGCACCATAAAATTAAAAATAAAAGGATCGAGAATGGAATTATTCAAGCACTTTCGTCCAACGTTCAGCAATTTTGCTTGTATCTGAATAAATAGTTTCGGCGTGGTACCCTCGCGATAAGGGATATTGACGGGAGAGAAGGATCACCGAGGGATGCAGATGCGAGCGCCAATTTAGCCGGCCGTGCCGTGCCTCGTATCGCTGTTGCTGGAATGACAATAACAACAATAATAATAACAATTGAAGCTATATAATAATAATAATAATAAGTATATAATTAATATAATATTTACTATTGCAAATAGTATATAGTAAATAATAAATATAGATTATATAAAAAGATAATATACATAATATAGTAAATATTATCATAATAAATGCAATAATATTTACTATATACTATACAATAAATTATTATTATTATTTCCCAGTGCAAACCGCCAAAGTGGTTTGCCCGGAGCAACAAGATCTGATATAATTTTTTAAAATAATAATACCTAACTGGAAATATATAATAATAGTAATAATTGGAACTATTAATAATCGCAACTATATAATAATAATAATGAGTATGTAATAAATATAATAATATAATATATAGTCTATAGTAAATATTATCATAATAAATACAATAACATTTACTATGTACTATATAATAAACAATAATTATAATAATTCACGAGGGCAAACTAAGAAAGTGCGTGACCCGGAGCAATAAAATCTCTTATTAAATAAAAACTATAAAAAATAATACATAACAGGAAATATATAATAACAATCGCAACCATCAATTGTGCAAAAGCAGAAACGAGACATTTCTCATGCGACACCCAGCCCAGTGGACATGCTCTCGTCGCCGTCGAATTTTTCACACAATTCGCCGATCGCGTTAATTTAATAATCCCCGCTTTGTCTCAATGTGGAAAATACGAAATGCGCCATTCGAAAAACGAGGTCCTCGTTAGTGATAGTTGTTTTTTCGCTTTTGCCTGTCAGTATGAGGGATACTTCGGTTCTGAGAAATTTCTGATTATGCGTTAACGCTCCGCTGTGTGATCTCACAGCTAGAGTGCGACTGCAACATCTGCCGTTCCTTGATGCATAATTTAGTGCTGGATATATTTGCACTATATATATATACGGACAGAGGCACATATATACGTATATACAAATATATAAACATACGAAGACATTTTGCGTAATAATAGCGAGAATAATTCACGTGTCAGTGGGTTACCGCCTGTTTACTACCGACTTCTGCCAAGCGGTAAAGTATCCCTCTGCTCTCTTCTCGCGGGAGAGTTCTAGCCGAGCTTCTAGCTCTCTTTCACTCTTATATTGGTCTATCCTGAGCGCTCTCTCTCTCTCTCTCTCTCTCTCTCTCTCCGTCTCGTTCACCGTCAGTGGCATATTACCAACAGACTCCGATCTCGCGTCCGAGGATCCCTAACGAGTAACGATATAGAGCAGAGCAAGAAATGTGACAGTGCCTCCTTTCCTCTGACATTTATATCAATTCCACCTGGCGCGTTGCGTACGCTTGAGTTAGCTCCGGCGTTCAAGCACTCACACCGCGCGCGTTAGCATCAAATTCACGTTCATTTATGATTTTTAATTTTCTCTTCGCTTCTCAGGGGATTCTGATTGTGACAAAAAAATGGAATTTTGCGCAGTTGCTTTGACACGAATTTCTCGACGGCATTTCACACACACTGATACATAGTCTTGCCGGGTTTAAACCTCTTCTACGTTAAAAAATGTTGATAAACAATGAAGTTATTATTTTTTAAGGCTTGTCTGAAAATTAAAATTAAATGATTTCACTTTTAGTATTATTATTTACTTTTTTACCAAAAAAACAACTATAGACATTTGTTATTTATGCAGGGATAAACATGAAAAACAATCATTCGGTCAAACGGTAGAAAATGTTCCACTCAAGTAGTCCTACTCAAGTCTAAAAAAAGATGAAGATATCTTTCGTTTAAAAACGCAAATCATGAAAGTCAGGAAATTTTTCCCTTGCCTGATCTCCCCCATTAAAAAACGACGTATTAACAATCTTTTCAATTAATATTACAGAATATAACATTTTTCATGCCATCGGCGCCCTCCTTCACCGAGCATCCCGTGCAGAAATGTGACTGGGCATTCCCTACTTTGTGTCGGGCCCTGACCACACTTGCCTTGTCTGATTTACCTGACCGAGCCCTTCCATGGAACAAACCGGGAAGAACCCAAAATCGTTTTTTAAAGTTTTACCCTCTATGTTTGGAAATTACAATCTTCTGGCCGGTATACACTGCGAGCAAGTGCATCTTCACGTAATATATACCCGCCCAGAACATTGTCATGTTCCGAAAAGTGAAGCCTGTCTTCAAGAACTAAAGAAACGCTACTTTGCTTTACACCTCATCAAAGATATTTATAATTGATTGGGATGAAACTAATATATCTGTTGTAATTCTATTCATCATTAAAAGCATTCATTTCATCAATGATAATCGACGAGGATAACAATGCTTATCATAAATACCGGGATTACGATAACTAATGATTTGAGCTTAAAGAATAGCCAAATTATTTCACGAGGCAAATAAGTAAAGCAGATCATTCGTGGTTTTCGAACGCCTTGTCGCCATGTTGGGAAATATCAATGTTCTGGCCGGGGAGACATTACCCGAATGTATTTTGCCAACAATCCGCCTGGTGGCTACAAGCGAAGCGCTTCGCGTAAGCAAGGCACCATCGTACGAGGATAAAACTTCGTTCTGTGAGCTGTACCGCGTACAGAAGTACTATGCTTAACAGCGTGCACTTACGCTTATGATTTTGCGATACTTGCGAAATAACCCTTTGCACTCTGGACCTTTTTCGCTCGGAATTAAAAAAATATTGGTTTATCCAAAAGTTGTAGGTATTTGAACTTAAGGCGTTTCCCCCACTTGTAGCGCAAAAAAGGCCTTTTTCATGAATTTTTTTAAAGAAAACTACAAGACTTTTTTAGTCGATCAATATACCAACTTAAAGAACACATCTTGAAGAACTTTCAGTAATTTTTTTATTGAAAAATATTACATTGTTTAGTGGCAAATGGCCGTCAATGAAATAATGTTTTTATATACACGGTTTGCGGTGACCAACATTGCGGCGAAGTGGATCATCTGAAAAAAAAATGCGGATGGATTTAGTCAAATATAAGTATAAACTAGTCTTTAATCGAAGGATTTTAAAAAATATTCATTTTTCACAAAATGGCGGACAGTCAAAGTTAATGGTTCGATTTTAACGAAAAAAAACGGCCGTTTTTTGGCTATAAAACGGCCATTTTTTTCGAAAAAAAAATCGTACGATTAAAGACTACATTTTTATGTATTAAATAAGCCTGCAAAATTTCAAGAAGATCGGTTCATTAGTGTTCGAGTAATCTTGGTCACCGACTTCAGAAATGCCATTTTGAGAAAAACGCGTTTAAAGTTTCAATTTCAGTTTACACGAAGAAAATATTTTTTTTCGTAAACTTACATAGAGTCATCTATTCCGGGCATAAAAAAACTGCACTTCAAATTGCACTTCAAAAAAATGCAATAAAAAAAAATCGATTTTTTCAAAATTGCAAGTGGGGGTAACCCCTTAAGAAATGAATTTTCAGTGAAAAATTTCGTTATAACTGCTGATAAGCTGCTCATAAAATGAAAAGTTTTCGATTAAATGAAAAATGAAATGCAATTAGGAACATAACATTTAAATTTGAAGTAAATCGTGTGAAAATTGTTGAAGTTATTTGTCACGCTAATTGGACAAAAGCTGTTTCGAGAAGTTTCGAGTAGTCGGCCATTTTGTACATCGAAAAAACAATATATATATTTTTTCCAACAGCTTGATATCCATACTAAATAGATGTGTAATTAATTTTACGCGTGAATGACTTTTTCATGCGAAATTGTTAAATTCGCACATAATTTTATACCCGCTACTGTGGCCTAACCCCTTAACATTTGAGGTCAAAAAGAACACTTTTCTAGATAAAACAAATAACCAAGAGTATTTTTTAAAAACCGGCTCAAAAAAAGTTACCATTTGTAGAAATGGCGTCCGAAAATCCAAAATCAGATGATTTTTATCTCGATAAGCGTCGAACTTTTACTAAACTGAAATTCCAGCATATAGTCCAGCATCTGACCTATCGACAGTTGCAGGATTATCCATTGGTAACAGGACACCCCGTATATACATCCGTGCTCTGCGAATCGGCTGGATGCTGAATCTCTCGTTGAACATTAAGAGGACGCTGACCCCCTTCTCTCCCACTTCGATATCCGGTTTTCGCGAGGTAATACGGGCGCCAAACACGCGAGGCAGCCCTTCGCGCGAACGCTACGTCTTCATCCCCGTGTGAATTTCCCCATATCTATATCCACAGTTCCGTTGCACTCTCGGCCACATCGGCGCATTTCAGCATCCAAAGACCGGAAGTGAGTGTCGCACACGCCCTTCGACATACGCGGTCGGATGCGATCAATTCTTCGAACACTGGACGATCGATAATTCGATCAGGGAATATATCTCGTAACTCGTTGATTCGGTGAATTGCGCGACCGCGGTAGAAACGAAGCTGCATCGTGTGCGGTATCGATCCGCGTATGATGTTTGAGAGAGCGCGTAGAGCGAGAGGTCCAGCTGACAACGAAGACGTCGAGTTTCTTGAACCGCGAGTGCAAGAGGGAGAGAGAGAGAGATAGAGAGGGGGGTTGGGGGCATTAAAATTTGACGCGTGCACGACGTCGACGAGAGGTTGGCTCAGCTATGCATAAATCAAGAGTTGATGCCCGACACTAGCGCAATCACTCGATCCAAACGTCTGTCCGAGGTCGTTAACTCTCGAGAGCTCATGCACGTCTACGTATTTGCGATTCGCGAGGGGCAGACGAGACGATCGGGATAATCGATTTGTTTTCAAATTAATTCACCACTACGCATGACTGCACTTTCACTTTTTTTTATTTTTATTATCTCCATTCCCTTTGTTTACAATGCGTCTCAACATGTTGTACACGTGGATGCAGAAAGGTCACTTTCAGCAAGTTGCCTCTGCGTAGTGGTGAATAACCGTGCAGAAATTTGCTGCTCCCAAGATCCTACCACATCCGCACAGGGATAATTTGATCGGGACACTGCATGCAGGAAGTCCACATTGGGATCCAAGTGGATTCCACGCTATTTTTCGATTGACGTCGTTTGAGAATTTTTTATTCGAAAATCTGAACCCGAATTTGTTGGATCTCCTGAAAAAAATAAGGTCCCTGGGGCACCCACATCTCTATAGGGAAGGGACAACGCACATTGGGAGTCCTCGTTGGGTTCCAATTGGATTCTGCACTGTTCCCCGATGAACCCTGCTTGAGAATACTTGGATTTTTCAACGCATCTCCCACTTTGTACACACTGAGAAAAAAGAATCGTTGAATGTGCAAAATGCATTTCGTTGTCTCGAAAATTTGTTGTTTTAACAGTTGCTCAGACATGCTGAATAAGCAGATAGTTTAAATGTATCTTTGGTTACCGCCCAACTATACTGTTTTGTTATGCCAATCAAAAATCAAGTTGAACGTATTTAAAGATACAATTTCGTTAAACCAACTGAATTTTGGATGGATGAACGAATTTTTTGTCAGTGCAAATGTTTGGGCACCTAATTTTTGTTTTTCTTAAGGCGTTACCCCCACTTGTAGCGCTAAAAAAAGGCCTTTTTCATGAATTTTTTTAAAGAAAACTACAAAACTTTTTCAATCGATCAATATAGCATCTTAAAGAATACATCTTGAAGAACTTTCAGTAATTTTTTGATGAAATTGTCTTGAAATGAAATAATGAAATAATGTCTTTATATACACGGTTTGCGGTAACCAACATTGCGGCGAAGTGGATCATCTGAAACAATAAAAATGTGGATGGATTTAGTCAAATATAAGTATAAACTAGTCTTTAATCGAAGGATTTTAAAAAATATTCATTTTTCACAAAATGGCGGACAGTCAAAGTTAATGGTTCGATTTTAACGAAAAAAATCGAATGATTAAAGACTACATTTTTATGTATTAAATAAGCCTGCAAAATTTCAAGAAGATCGGTTCATTGGTGTTCGAGTAATCTTGGTCACCGACTTCAGAAATGCCATTTTGAGAAAAACGCGTTTAAAGTTTCAATTTCAGTTTACACGAAGAAAATATTTTTTTTTGTAAACTTACATAGAGTCATCTATTCCGGGCCCATACAGAAGTATGGGCCCGGATACTTATACTTCAAAAAAATGCCATAAAAAGAAATCGAATTTTTCAAAATCGCAAGTGGGGGTAACCCCTTAAGAAATACATTTTGGGCTATAAAATAAGGATCATTGACTACGAAAAAACGTCTCCGCAAAATCGTTCGAATCGAAAATATGTGAAAAGTCACGAAAAAACAACTCGACGTGTTGAAACATAATCTGCACGCGTCGTAAGCGTGTAGGTGTGTGGTGATATGTCAAAGTGCAGTAAAATAAATGATAACCGATAACTAATATCTACCTTTTCAAGCGATTTATACTTTTTTTAATCGTTCAACTGCATACTTCCGCCACAATCCTCTGACTGCATGGGGGGTCGATCGGACCCCAGACGTTTTTCAGATGGTTGCATTTCGGTAAACATGCATTTTTTTGTAGAGACTTTTTTTGCCAATGATCCTTATTTTATGGCCCAAAATTTGTTTCAAGAACAACAAAAATTAAGTGCCTAAACATTTGTTCAAAATGGGAGATGCGTTGAAAAATACGTATCTGCCCGAAAAATAAATGGGGTCAGAAAGACCCAGTGTGCAGTCGAAGGGTTAAGATTCACTCATTTTGTAGATCTATCTATTTGATTCAGACAATTCAACGTACAGAATACGATGGGATGCATTGAGAATCGTATCGGATTCTGTTCGATAATGTGAGAATCCTTTAGGATTCAAATTGGATTCGTACATTTTATTCCAACGGGTATTCCTATTAGAATTCAAGGTACGAGAGTGACTTTTTAGTACAGTGATCCAATGCGATAGCCCATTCGATTCCTAAGAAGTGGGCACTAGTATCAGAATCCAATTGGATCCCTACAATTTGTGCACGAGTATTACATATGTGGCGACTCTAAATGAGGTCTTCATCTAATTTCGATTAAGGGGTTACCTCCACTTGCGATTTTGAAAAAATCGATTTTTTTTTATTGCATTTTTTTGAAGTATAAGTATAGCCCGGAATAGATAAATCTATGTAAGTTTACAAAAAAATATTTTCTTCGTGTAAACTGAAATTGAAACTTTAAACGCGTTTTTCTCAAAATGGCATTTCTGAAGTTGGTGACCAAGATTACTCGAACACTAATGAACTGATCTTCTTGAAATTTTGCAGGCTTATTTCATACATAAAAATGTAGTCTTTAATCGTTCGATTTTTTTTTTTTTTTTTTTTTTTTTTCGAAAAAAATATGGCCGTTTTATAGCCAAAAAACGGCCGTTTTTTTTCGTTAAAATCGAACCATTAACTTTGACTGTCCGCCATTTTGTGACAAATGAATATTTTTTAAAATCCTTCGATTAAAGACTAGTTTATACTTATATTTGACTAAATCCATCCGCATTTTTTTTTCAGATGATCCACTTCGCCGCAATGTTGGTCACCGCAAACCGTGTATATAAAAACAATATTTCATTGACGGCCATTTGCCACTAAACAATGTAATATTTTTCAATAAAAAAATTACTGAAAGTTCTTCAAGATGTGTGCTATAAGATGGTATATTGATCGATTAAAAAAGTTTTGTAGTTTTATTTTAAAAAATTCATGAAAAAGGCCTTTTTTTGCGCTACAAGTGGGGGTAACGCCTTAATATACAAGTCTTTTTTGCAGATTTATATCGTGGATCTCTAAATCACTATACGAAAGAACGATTTAGTGACTTTAGTGCTATCACTAAAGTCACTAAATCTTTCTTTCCCCCCTTCCTGCTAGAAATCGAATGGATCGCATTGGATCACCGTTACTAAATCACTAGATCACTAACTCTTTCTAACCAAATTTAGATTTGGATAGAAAGATTTAGTGGTAAATGATAAAAACAGTTCAGCAATATTGATTTTCAATGTACCTCGAAGATGCGAACTTCAATCTAATTTTTCCCCCATTTTCCTGTAATCCTCGCGGGCTTTTACTACCTCATGCCTGCCACCTTCATCCAGGGTGACTTCGCCCTTTTGAGTTCGCGGGGACCACCAACTGCGCGTCCATTACCGTCAAGATTAATAGGCAGTCCCTAATTCATTCCCCGAGGACAATGCAGGCCTGAATCATTTTCCACCTAGGAAAGGCAAATCAGTGGAGTACAGGGCGTTTATGCGTACTTAACCTTTTTCTTAAGCCCTGCTCAGTGGGGAAATCCTTTTCACCTGTTCCGATTCCACCCCAGCCGCAGAGCCACATATTACGCGTGCCCACAGGCACATACACACGAGCTGATGAATCCACGCGAACCCTGAGACGCGTTCACACACGTATGTAGTGTTTTATATGGGCGGGGAGAGGTTTACACGCAGGGGTGAATCGACGCGCGTGCACGTTCCGCAGGCTTGCCCGTATTTATAACGTTCACCAGATAGGACTACGCTGTATAGTGTCTGGAGGGTGAAGAGGAGGAAAGGGGTGGATATATTCGCAGCGGGGGAGAGGATTCTAAAGAGGGGGTTGGGAGAGCCTGGCGGACAGGTGGAGGAAGTCCGCGAGGGTGGCTGGCTGGAGGTTGATGCCCGGGTTCACATCCTAGTCTGGAACTTTCTCTCTCTCTCTCTCTCTCTCTCTCTCTCTCTCTCTCTCTCTCTCTCTCTCTCTCTCTCTCTCTCTCTCTCTCTCGCCCTCTCGCTGCCTGTATCGACCGCAACGGGCTAGCACAGCGTCCCGACGCCCCTGACTCCAACACTGCGCGCCCGGTTGTCCAACCGATTGCATAAACCGCACAGCGATTAACCACCCAATTAAATTTCTAGAGAGAGAAACATAAAATTATCGACGGGCCTCCTCCAAGTCCTGGCGAGAATAATGACAGCCCATTGGCGTTGTGCGATTGCTCTCGATACCGTCTTACTGGCGTTGATGAACAAGGCCTCTTCTCACCCCCCATCTAAAAGGGCTGCATTAATCTGAAATGAATGGGTAGCATTTTCGATGGATAATAAACTGCAGGGGGTAAACCACATTCCTTGGTTTATTTAGCGATTTTTCATGGAAATTAAGGGTTCTGAGGGAAATTAATGGTCAATTCGTATTCAGAGGGTGAGAATACATGGAAAGGGACTTATGAAAAAAAAATATCTGAACGGCAAGTTTTTTTTCGTATTTTGGCCAAAGATAAAGTTTCACTGAATCGGTGGTCAATTATTTCCTATCTGGATTTGGAATGACACTTTGTGTTCATTCTCTTTGTTATCGTTTTCTCTTTAAAATGCCGTTTGGCTCATTACGCTCCAATGATTTTTCGATTTTGGGCGGAATTTCAAAGTTGGACTATCGATTTTCGCGAATTTTTCCATACTTCCATGCCCTTTGCCTCTTTTTTTCAATTCAAATATCAATTTAATAGAAAATACAATAAAAATGTTTTCCATTCAAAATATTCAATTTTTCATACTTCCATACCCGTTGCCTTTTTTCGCCCATTCTTCAAGTGGACCTTGCAGGAAAACTAATCAAGATATCCGCATTAATCCAACGGCATTCTCTAAATAAAACAAAATCATTTTCAAAACCCCTCATTAAATTCATGTCAGTCAAATAGAACCGACGACACAGCGGTTAGAAATTTCGCGTTTTTGGCGATTTCGCGTAGTGACCCTAAAGGGTTGAAAAAATTCAATTCTCAAACCAATTCAAGGGTCTATCCAATGGACAATTTTCCGCTGATAACGAATATCACGGAGTTTTCGACAAAAACTCAAAATTACGCCGGCTAAATGCGAAAAACGTTTTTCCACGCACATTCGACGACTTTTGATAGAAATTGAGGGTTGTAAGGGAAACTAATAGTCAATTCATATCAGGGGGATGAAATCACATCGAGAGGGGCTTATAAAAAAGATTGAAAAAGCGATTCTCTTTCGCATTTTGGCCAAAAGTAAAAGTCCCTGCACCCAATCGCTGCTCATTTCTTTTCCGTTTCTTTTTGCTCTAGAAACTGCAGCCTGATTCTTCTTGCTCCCATTATTTATCCACCTTTAGCAGAATTTCCACAGCGGCCATCGATTTTGTCAATTTTCGATACGAATAAAGAGCCAAAGGATTTGTTGATGAGAAAAAAACATCTATTCCTGATCCCGTGCACAAATTTGTCGGGGAGTCCCAAGATGTCCCCCCATAGGGATTTGTCTGGGGCAACGCACAGGGGGAGTCCTCATCGGGATCCACTTGGATTCTGCACTCTTCCCCGACGAACGCCGTTGGACGATTCTTATCGAATCGAAAAACCGTGCAAAGACACGAGAAAATAACGAGACAACGTACAAGTTATCCGACGACTACCCAGAGTCTCCAGCAGCCTCCGACATACCAATCCATTTGGAAGCCTTGGCCCTCCGTGCTGCTGTTTCGCTCGAGCTATATCGGTGCCTTGCGCACCGTGTGGGTCGAGTGCATACGGCGTTGTTACAGCGAGATGATGCATCTAAACGAGTGCATGCGGCCGGTGCTCCCATCGTCCCTCGGCCAATGATTTTCGTTAGCCACTTGCCTCTACATATATACGCGGGTACATTTATTTATATACATATTAATGGAGGCGGAGGGCGGGAGGCATCGAGAAGGGTGATTGGGCCGATGAGGATGCGGCGTTGCAACGAGAGTGTAACTCGACGGTGATGGGGAGAATGATAGAAGGACGAGACAGGGACGACGACGACGAAGATGAGGATGAGAAAGTACATAGAGATACATATACATTTGTATGCACGATGTATGGAAGATGAGGAAGACGACGAAGGGAGTACCGGGAGGAAAACACACGCGGAAGAGGTCGTTGCCGGTCCGAGGGGTGGCAGCCTCGACGACACCAGCCAGGGAGATAGAGCGAGAGCGAGAGAGACAGAGGAGCATGAAAACAGGGAGGGTTGAGAGGTGGAAGGTGGCGCGGGCGAGCTCTCGTGGAAAGGTCACTGAACCCTGGGTCGATAGCCTCGCTGGTTGAAGCGCGGGCGCGAGCTCCCTCCCTTTCCCTCTTCCTCCCTCCCTTTCCCTCTTCCTCTCGGTCTCCCTCCGGCCCAAGCGACCATCGCTACTGCCACACACCACCTTCCTCCGACCGGTGCATCAACGGCCAGCTCACCAGTGGCAAACCCACGGATCGCCGTCACAACCCCGCAGACTATCCACCGGCTCGCACACACCCACGCGCTGCCATTAACACAACTACACATACCCACGTATCGCCACACACACGGCCATTATGCTCACGTGAAATTGACACGTGCAGGACCGCGGGTCCAATTGCCGCCGTCCTAGATGCACGTCTTCCAACCGCAAGTGCTCCCAGATGCATTGTTGACCCCACCAAACGAACGGTTATCAATTACGATTAATTGGATTCACTGCATTAGGGGATCATTGAGGCGGCCTTTTTCAGTGTTCGGGGCGCAGGGGCCAAATGATCCGTGAGACTCCAACTCCACCCCTCGCACGACTTTCATCCTTTGGGTGTTGCTGCTTTTAACGGTAACGGTCCGCGGCGGAGGTCGATTCGTTCACCGTTCGATCAATTGGGGTTAGGTGCTGGGCAATCATTCCCTTGGGGCTACATTGGCGACAGTGAACATTGAATGAACATTTTTGGTACTAGGGTAGTTTCAGTTGCAATGGTGAACAATTATAAGTATAATGGAAGTTGGATTAGAAAGGTGAAAAATTAGATATACATGTGGTACTAGGGCTCTACTGCTAAAAAAAAACTGCTAAAAATTGTACTGCTAAAATTGTACTGCTAAAATTGTACTGCTAAACCGGCTCTACTGCTTAAACTGTACTGCTAAAAGATCTACTGCTAAAATTGTACTGCTAAAAGCTCTAGTGCTAAATGGGCTCTAGTGCTAAAACTGGACTGCTAAATAGACTATTGCTAAAAGCAGCACTGCTAAAGAGTCTCAACAGCTAAAACGCAAAAATCCAAACAAACTCAAACAATCATATATCGACATATAAAAAATGCTATGATTTTTCGTCAATAATGTAGCCCTAAGGTAAACTTTGGCGGTAGGTATTCCTAACTTTCGACGTTTCTGACGTCACAGGAGTACAAATGAGGTGTCTACGGATGCATCCCGCCGAGTGCAGCACAATGGCGCCGATAGCAAGGTAAGTTTTCTAAGAAAAGTCCCGAAAGATCGTCAAAAAACCGCAAAAAGTACAGTATAACCTCCATCAGTGGGACTTATATGAGCCCTCTGTCAGAAGCTAGTTTCAGCAGTCCAGTTTTAGCAGTAGAGCCAATTTGGCAGTGTTGCTTTTAGCAGTGGAGCGTTTTAGCGGTAGAGCCTTTAGCAGTAATTTTTTAGCAGTGCTTTTCTAGCGGATGAGCCCGACCACGGATATACATATGAGCATATGAGGAAAGGTGATTTCGAAGACATTCGACGTCGAAGCCCTCCAAATTGCCAATTGCCCCCGTATACTCAACATTGTGTCTACCCCAAGATCTTTGAAGTTATCTTCAGGTGAATGTAAGCATATTTTTATGAAGGCCATTACTAGGTACGCCCTGTATTCAAAGTCGACGATTGGATTTTTAAAAAGTTGTGGGTCGTCTCTCTGAACAGCCAGATTCGTTGGTCGCCAACATTACATGGATGTAACGGGTTCAAAGTATCATGTACCCAAATCGTTGGAATGTAACGATAGTTCTTCATATTTTCGTTTCCCTATTTTTATTATTATACAAAATAAGTTTTGCAACTTTGTATGGTAATGATAATAATTTTTATATGATAAAAAAAGGAACTAAAAATAGCCAACATTTGCAACGTCTGTCAAGAGAAGTTTGAGGAATTCGAAAAAAGTAATGCTCATTGCATTCCAACGATGCAAACTTCGATCTAATTATATATATTCCAAAAATACGAAATTACATCGACACTAGAATAACTGATCTACGTGGGTTCCATCTTAAAACCAAGATTTCCAATAGAATTGAAATTTGCATCGTTGAAACGCAACGAAAGGTTAGTAACCCAAACTTTTCGTTAAATTTCGGCTACGAAGAACACTCAAACCTTTCTTAGGCTCCTCATCAGAAGTCCCCAGCCCAAATTTGCCGGATGAGATTTTGGATGATGAAGAAAATGAAGAAATAAAAAAGTAAAAAAGAGTTTTGTTTCATTCCAACGATGAAAACTTCGTGAATTTGACCGGATTAATAATAATCAAAGGCAAAAATAGACGAAGATATGAGACTTGTACTAGTTAGGAAGGCTGATAGCGCATAACGGTTCCATATCTATTGGGGTTTGCAGATAGACGTGTGTGCTTGTATGTATGTGGATCTATGCATATTCCGAATGCATATAACTCGACCTATGATCTTCTAGCGGCGAAGGCGCGGGAGATGAAGATCAAGATCGCGCACTCGGCAATATCACTGCAATTTAAGCTGAGCGGAGCTTGAATCGAGTCACGAGAACATTGCACCGGAGATAGAAGATTGCACCGGACTTGAGACACATGCATGCGTGGCTATCTGCATAAATATGCGCTCCACATGTACTCATGTACGAGGATACGTATGTATACACGTGTACATATGAGAATACCCACCGAATGAATGTACCAGCAGGCTGCTCTCCCATCTTGAACTCCCGGCTACTGATTGCATCGTGTTACCGATCGATCTTGCAGCGTTCACGTAAAGCGCAATGGCCAGCGATCCCTATCACTCCTGCAGTTCTCCCATTCTTGATTGCTCATTGTGAATAATTACTGGTACTCCGAAAAGCTCTCGGTCGTAAAATAGTTTGGTGCAGTTTGCGAAGAACATCGGATTGCTCGTGCTCGAATGAATAATGACATAGAAGTTTCGTAGCACGAACTTTTTTCGGCAAATTTCGGCGAGGAAAATCACTCAATCGTTTTTTCAGATCCTTATCATGAATCTATAGTCCAAATTTGCAGGACGAGATTTTTATTATGAAGGAAATGAAGAAATAAGAATGATAAAAGAATTTTGATGTTCCATAGATGCAGACTTTAACGTCGTCATTAATGGTTTGCGAGCAAGGAAAATTATTTTTTTATTGATATTTCCATTTCCTTTCATTTATTATTAACCATCGTCTTTTTGTCAGATTTTAATTACAGTTCTGAAAATAATCGTCTTAAAAAATGATTAAGGGGCTACATCTAAAGACACGAAAAACATGGCCAAATTACGATTTTTTTCTGGGAAACGGTTGGTGAAAACGAAACACATTTTTTTTAACATAAAAGTACATATATTGACAGCCTTAATAAAAAAACACCAAAAAATGTCGAAAAACATGACCGCCGGGAATGATGAATTTTTTGGGGACGTTTCGCGGTGGACACTCTCCAGCTTGAACGGTCCATCCGAAATCTAAAAACCAGACGGGTTGTTCAAGTTGACAATAAATACGAGTCGTTGTCGATCGTCGATTTTTAAAATCAATTTTTTTTTTATGAAGTGGCGACGTATTGAAACTCGAGCATCCAAAAGCTATGGAAAAAGTCTTCATTTTTACCCAACTATTAAAAATGGAGATCAATTTTGAAAAAGTGAGATCGTCAACGACCTTCACATGTTTCTCATCATATCTCCTGTAAATTTTGAAAGAATCCATCAAGCCGGTCTCGAGATTTCATGTCCACCGACTTTGAAAACAGTGTTTCGAGAAAAACGCGTCTAAAGTTTGAAGTATGGGGCTGCTATTTTATGGATATTTCAATGAAATTTTCGGGGAATATAGCTAAAAGGTGATACTATCAAATAAAAATATTTTTGGAAAATGCAGTTTTTTGACCTACCTGGGTAGCCCGTTAAGGGGTAAGGCCACAGTAGAATTTTCAAAAAATTGATTATTTTCCGCTAAAACGGTGTTTTCGCATCATAAGTATAAGTTACTATTCGATTTATAGCAAGAACATTTTTTTTTCGCCAACATTGAGCGTATAACTTCAAACGCGTTTTTCTCGAAACAGCTTTCTTCCAATTGGCGTGACAAATAACTTCAACAATTTTCACTCGATTTACTTGAAATTCAAAAGTCATGTTCCTAATTGCATTTCGCAGAAAAACGTACGGAATTTCTGATTAATCGAAAACTTTTCATTTTATGAGCAGTTTTATACGAAATTTTTCACTGAAAATTCATTCAAATACCTACGACTCAAGTCAAATACCTACAACTTTTGAATAAAGCAATATCTTTTTAATTCCCGTACGTACTTCTCTGGGTATTCTAATGTAGATTGACGAGAATTTTTGTTTTTTATTCTAGGTAAAAAATTGTGGATGCTAAATGTCACGGAGCGCCTAAAAAAAGATAACAAAAGAAAATATTGGTAGTCGGCCATTATTGTACATCGAAAAAGGAATTATATACTTTCTAACAGCTTGATATTCATCCTAAATAGATGTGTAACTAATTTTACGAGTGAATCACTTTTCATACGAAAAAAATTGTTAAATTCGCACATGATTTTATACCCGTTACTGTGGCCTAACCACTTAAGGCATTTCCGCAGCCGAAATTAACCATAACAAATTCGAACGATCGAGAGAAAATAACGTCCATTGCCTTCCACCGATGCAAAGTTTAATTCCATCGTCATCACGCACGCGTGTGCATGCACAGATGTGGGTACGAGAGTGCACCGTCGAGGGACAACTTTCTCCAGAATGGTTTTGTCGCGATGGTTGTTGACACAGCTCGTTGATGAGATATTCAGTGTGTCGTGCGTCGGTCATCTGTTGAATTCTCCCTCTTCGTCCGGCTTGACTCAGACGGCCAGTGAGAAGCGAAATAGAGACGCAGAGAGGATTGCCGCTTATCAACCCTCGCTGCATTATACCTATGATTTGCAATGGCGCAAGACGCCTCTCTCTCTCTCTCTCCCCTCTCTCTCTCCCCCCCCCCCCCCTCTCTCTCTCTCAGTCTCTCTCGGGGTCTATGAACTCACTGAGTACTCTCTCGCACACACTGACACGTACGACACTTATGTACGTCTTTGTAAACGATAGTGTCGATAGGTGCGTGTTTGTGGGTGTATGTGTGAAGTGTCTCTTCAATGATGGATCTCGGTCGTCCGTGTGGCTCAACTGTCTATCTATCACGATTATCACTGCCTCATACATATATTGTATATATGTGTATGCATATTTATTGGATGGGAGAGAGAGGGATGTTGAATGAGTATTCGCTCATTTTTGTGTGAAAATTAATGCTTCATTAAAAAGAAAACAGTTCCAATGCTTTCAAACGTTTCGAGACTGATGGTTTTGAAGTTTGCATTGTTGGAATGCAACGAAAATGATTTTTTTTATCATTAAATTTTTCATGGGAGATTTGAGCTACGAAAATCACGCAAAGATTTTTTTAGGATTCTCATTTAGCGATTTAGAACAAATGTTCAAAGTACGATTTTGGATAATAAAGAAAAGAAGTAATTGGAAAGAATTTTCGTTGCATTTCAACGATGCAAACTTCAACCCCATCAAAAGTGGTGTGATCAACTCCTAATGATTCTGAAGATTCAGCTAACGTTTGACACGAGTCTTTATGAAGTGATGCCTCCAATTCAACACATCAAAATCATTATTTTTGAAGCTTCTAAACCAATCTCTACATGTTGTTTCCGAGCATGGTCGCCGTAAGTCTCGACGAGATTTCGGTGTGCTTCAGCTGCAGATTTTTATTGAATACAGTAGTGCAGTAAAATTCCCCGCAAATACTCCTTTTTGGCACGAAATTTCACATGTTTAGGGGGTCTTCTCATTTTAGACGCTTTTTTGATAGGTTTATATTATAGATATTGATATAAAATTTGTTACACTTAATAAATACACTTTCGAAATACAAAAAATAATTTTATTTATTTAAGTCACTATTTATAGACCCAAAATGGTAGTAAAAAAATGTCCGAAAAAAATTGTAGGTCTGCGCTGTTGATGAAATCTCGGGGATGGAGCATCCGAAACAAAAAAATCAAACGGTTGTAGATTCAGTATGTTGATGGCTATAACGCATATCATACGATTTTTGATATATGCAAAAATAACAAAATGACGGACATTTTTTCACCGTTTTTGGCAAAAAAAGTAGATATCGAAATTTAAAAAATCCTTGATATGCGCTATACCTATAGTTGTAAAGAATATGTGGTTAAAATTTCATAAGCATCGGTTCAGTAGTTTCGAAGATTTGATCAACGAGCCGTCGAAAAAGGTTGTTTCGAGAAAAAACGCGTTCAAAGTTTGTTTGCGTTACATAAATACATTTTTTTAAATGTATGGTATTTCAAAAGTGTATATATTAAGGGGTTAGGCCACAGTAACGGGTATAAAAACATGTGCGACTTTAACAATTTTTTTCGCATGAAAAAGCGATTCACTCATAAAACTAATTACACATCTATTTAATATGAATATCAAGCTGTTAGAAATTTTTTTTTCGATGTACAAAATGCCTAACTAATATTTTCTTTTACCTTTTTTTTGGCGCTCCGCGGCATGACATTTAGCATCGAAAATGTTTGACCTAGATCAAAAAACAAAAATTCTCGTCAATCTACATTAGAATACCTAGAGAAGTACGTACGGAATTTAAAAAATATCATTTTATTCAAAAGTTGTAGGTATTTGATCTTAAGAAATGAATTTTCAATGAAAAATTTCGTTATAACTGCTCATAAATTGCTCAAAATGAAAAGTTGTCGATTAATCAGAAATGCCGCACGTACTTCTCTGCGAAATGCAATTAGGAACATAACTTTTAAATTTGAAGTAAATCGAGTGAGAATTGTTGAAGTTATTTGTCACGCCAATTGGAAAAAAGCTGTTTCGAGAAGTTTCGAGTAGTCGGCCATTTTGTACATCGAAAAAAAAATATATATATATATTTTCTAACAGCTTGATATTTATACTAAATAGATGTGTAATTAATTTTATGAGTGAATCACTTTTTCACACGAAAAAAAAATTGTTAAAATCGCACATGATTTTATACCCGTTACTGTGGCTTAACCCCTTAAGTGTAACAACTTTTATATCAATATCTGTAACATAAACCTATCAAAAAATTTCATGAAAATAGTTTTTTTAGCGTCTACACTGAGAAGATCCCTTAACACTATAAAAAAAAGTTGTTCGCACTGCGGCGAAATGACACATTGAATTTCAAGTTTGCTCATAGTGATTCATTGTGGATGCGTTACCATCTTAAACTGCACGCACGCGGTTCTGGTTACTCGAAGCAGTGCTTACGCGCGCATATGCAGGTACGAATTGCATATGTAGGTACACGTCACATACATATGCATATGTACAGACGTCAAGTAGACGAGCTCGCGCGTCTATCGTAGAAGATTCCAGCACGAATTCCTAACGTGTGTTTCGGTGATACACCCACACACGTATCGCACACGCACACACTTCTGACTTACGCAGCTCATCGTTTGATCGCCCAGCCCGGAATCTCCGCGTGGACACTGGTCGAGTTAAAAATAAATGTTCACTATGAATTATTCAACGTTGTTTTCAACGAAAATTTTATATACCTGGGCATAGACGCGATTACACACTGAAATGGAAACTTTCCCGTATGAACGAGCCCGTGATTCATGAGCGATGTCTTCTATATATATGTTTACAGGACGGCCGACCAAAAGGAGGATCAAAAGCAGGAGGAAAGTTACAACCAAAAGGAAAATTTAGACGCCTCGTATCAATACCTATCGGAATCAACCCCGTGTATGTTCTATGATCTTTTTTAGTTTTCGAGATGAGAGCACTTTTTATTTTTCTCTTTCGTGTATTCACTTTCTTAGCGATTGTTTTATTTGTGTTATCTCTATGGAGTGCACTGGTGAGCGGTAAATAGATGAACAAGTGAAGACCAACGTGAATGCCTGAGATTTTGATCGAAAATTAAAAAAATAGGTTTGAGAGGATCGATAACTGAAGTTAATAACTGAAAATAACAAATAAATACTTATGTTGGTTTAAATGACTCCCAGTTACTGTTGAAACCTTCTAAGTGGAAAGTATATACACAAACGAGATTACGTGGATGTTTGCATCGTTGGAATACAACAAAAATGATTTTTTTTTGTGAAAAATCACGTAAACATTTTTGAGGACTCTTATTTAGCGATCTACAACAAATTTGCAAAATATGATTTCGAGTAACAATGAAAATAAGGAATTGAAAAGTACTTTTGTAGCTTCCCAACAATGCAAACATCAACCTCATTAAGGGGCTACCATGTACCAGTGTGACACTGTGAAAATTGATTTTTTTTGCCCTTTTCGACAGTTTATACTTTCAAGAATATGAGATGAGATTTTTATACTTTCAAGAATATGAAATGAGATTTTTTAAATTTGCTGACATTGTAACTCAAAGAGCAATTATCCGATTGACTTGAAATTTGAACTGAGTACTCTTGAATATATTTACTCTACAATGACGTAGGATATTTTTGATTGGATGAAAATTGACGATTTGGCATTGAAAAAAACGACCATTTTATAGGCAAGAAAATAGACTTTTTTCCCATAACTACGCCATTTTGTTAGATTTTGATATTTTTCAAAAATCCTACGTCATTGTACAGGAAATACCTTCCAGTTTGACGACATTTTTCCTTTTTCGGTTTCAGCTACTCAATCGACCGGAATCATGTCAGCAATGGAGGAACTGTTTTTGGCGCCTCCGAAGACAGCGCATAAGTCGCTTGGATTTCAATATTATTCTATGAAAAAATTATGTAATCTAGGTCAAATATAGCCGAATATATTCTTAATTATCCGATACGTTGAATTGAGTACTTTTCTTCCAAAAAATTCCCGAAAATCACCCAAATTTTCAGCGCTCGCACGGGTATAGCCCCTTAAAAGAGATAATACATTTTTTTGAAACTATGTTACAGGAAAACTCGAAAAAAAATTGAATGCTCTTTTCACGAAAACGAAAAAAAAATCGTAGAACATCCTTGGAGGTGACTGGGATAGGTATTGATACAAAGCATGTAGATTTTTCCTTTAGACGGCACTTTTCGAGCCACCCTGTGTGTGCGAAAAGTACATCGAAACGACGAGCCAACCAATAATCATCAATTTTTATTTATCTCGGATGAACGGGCTTTTCGAAATCACCCGCGCATTTTTACACTATCGATTTTTCGTCCGATTCTTGCGTTTGTATTTTTGTTCACCTCCGAAGCAAACTGGCCCCCAAATTCTTGGGAAATTGTTCAAATTTATCGATTACGCACGCACAGACTGTCGCACACGCTTTCATCCACGAAATGCGTTGTTTTTTGTTTATTTTATTTTTATTACTTCGGCGCGCATTTTCATTTCGGCCCACGCCAACGCGTGCGCTCCGAATCCCGTTGCTTGGCGCGCCACGGTAGAGAAATAAAATGTTTGCCTGCTTTTTATTCTTTTTCTTTTAATCTCGTGTTTTCGTGGCTAGCCAACAATTTGGTTATGTGGGGCTTCGCCGGAGCTCTTTTTACGGCTCTCGTGCGCACAGTCACGTATACAAGAGCATACTGCTATAGTCGCCCGAGAAGCGGAATGGATTTACGTGTGTACGTATATGTACAAACGTGCGCGACTAACAAATACATACATATATTTGGGAAAAATTGATCTTAAGACATTCGAAGTAAAGAACTGTTGTGAAAACGACCGAATGTGTTGATAGTCAACATTGCATAGATATAATGGCTTAGAAATATTCTTTCCTTGTGCGAATATGAAAAAAAATAATAATTTGGAGTCATTTGAATTAAAGAACCGTCTTGAAAACGGCCAGATGTGCTGATAATCAATATTGTATAGATGTAACGGTTCATAAATATTCTTTCCCTATATCAGTACGGAGAAAATTAATTTTTATGACATTCGAATTAAAGAACCGTCCTGAAAACTGTCAGGTGCGCTGATAGCCAACATTGCATAGACATAACGTTTTAAGGCGTTACCCCCACTTGTAGCGCAAAAAAAGGCCTTTTTCATGATTTTTTTTTAAAGAAAACTACAAAACTTTTTTAATCGATCAATATACCATCTTAAAGAACACATCTTGAAGAACTTTCAGTAATTTTTTTATTGAAAAATATTACATTGTTTAGTGGCAAATGGCCGTCAATGAAATAATGTTTTTATATACACGGTTTGCGGTGACCAACATTGCGGCGAAGTGGATCACCTGAAAAAAAAATGCGGATGGATTTAGTCAAATATAAGTATAAACTAGTCTTTAATCGAAGGATTTTAAAAAATATTCATTTTTCACAAAATGGCGGACAGTCAAAGTTAATGGTTCGATTTTAACGAAAAAAAAACGGCCGTTTTTTGGCTATAAAACGGTCATTTTTTCCGAAAAAAAAATCGAACGATTAAAGACTACATTTTTATGTATTAAATAAGCCTGCAAAATTTCAAGAAGATCGGTTCATTAGTGTTCGAGTAATCTTGGTCACCGACTTCAGAAATGCCATTTTGAGAAAAACGCGTTTAAAGTTTCAATTTCAGTTTACACGAAGAAAATATTTTTTTTTTTGTAAACTTACATAGTCATCTATTCCGGGCATCAAAAAAAAAAACTGCACTTCAAATTGCACTTCAAAAAAATGCAATTAAAAAAAATCGATTTTTTTTAAATCGCAAGTGGGGGTAACCCTTTAAAAATATTCTTTCCCTCCACCAATATGGAAAAAAAATGATTTTGAAGACATTCGAATTAAAGAAACGTTCGGAAAACTGTCAGATGTGCTGATAGTCATCATTGCATAGATATAACAGCTTGGAAATATTCTTTTTCTATACCAATACGAAAAAAAATAATTTTAACGACATTCGGATTAAATAAACGTCCTGAAAACGGCCAGATGGGCTGACAGTCAATATTGTATCGATATAACGGTTTAAAAATATTCTATCCCTATATCAATATAGAGGAAATTAATTTTCAAGGTATTCGAATTAAAGAACCGTCCTGACAACCGCCAGATGTGTTGATAGCCACAATTGCATAGATATAACAGCTTGGAAATGTTCTTTCCCGATACCAACATCGAAACACATTATTTTGAAGACATTCGAATTAAATGAACCGTCCCAAAAACTTCCAGACGCGATAGTGACCATTGTACAAAAATAACGGCTTGGAAATATTATTTCGCCGCATACATGTGCGCGCGTACATGTGGATACGTGTGCACATATATATGTGTATATATAGAAAGCGACTATTAACCGGCGTCTCTCGGAGTCAATGCACGATTTTTTCGGGTCTCTCCTACTCGCTCGATCGTATCTAATGCCGCGTCCCGTCGAACGGCACGTGGCGACCGTTCTCGAACAAAAAAACAACGAACAAAAATAAAGAGGAATTAAAAAAAACGCTCAGCGTCGTGACGGTCGTGAACACGAGGGACAAGGATGGACGGACATTTTCGGAGGCGCTCTTCTTACCTTTATAGGCAAAATATAGTTGAAACTACCGTAACATTCTCTCTATTGTCAGACCGCATACCTCTCTCGCACTCTCTCTCCGTTTTTTTTTCTTCGCCTCCTTTTCCTCTACCGTTCTCGTCCTTTCACCGAGCAGCTTTTGGCGCCGGTACGAGAAAGAGACGCGGGCAAGGAAAGGAGGAAGAAAAAAACAACGAGGGAGTCTCGGGGGACGAGGCATCGACGACGTGCCACTACGGCGTGTACAGTTATTCGGCTTACGCCCCGAAATGAAAGAAAAAAAGAAAAAAGACCGAATGAACAACGAAAAAGAAAAAAACCAGTTACTGCGTCCGATCCGACACCGTCTCGATATCGTTCGGAAAGAAAAACGCTCCAGCCTTCGAAGCTAGTGCGCACCGTTGCGTGCACGAAAATTGTTATCTTCACTTTTTTTCATCTCTCCTGCTGTACGTTGGGGGCCGATGAGAAGAGAAGAAAAGAAAAAACACACACGAGCGATATCTTTTTTACGGCGAGACAATGCCGGCCAAACGGGAGAAAAATGATGGAAATCTCCGAGACGAAGAAGTCCAGAGAGGAAGCTGGATGAATTTTTCGCCGAGCATACGGTATGCGCATATAGAGGGTGCCCCGTTATGAACGGATAATCCTGCAACTGTCGGTAGGACAGATCATGTCCTACTATATGCTGGAATTTCGGTTTAGTAAAAGTCCCACGGTTTTCGAGATTTTGGGCTTTATGTTATTTTTTGAAAAAAAAAAAAAAAAAAAAAAAAAATCATCTGCTTTTGGTTTTTCGCATGCCATTTCTACAAATGACATGATCCGACAAAGAAAGCAACTTTTTAAAGTAAATGGCACGATATGCGTAGTACATTTTTTTACACCGCAGGCTATCAAAGTCAGATGTTCGAATTGGTTTGTATGAAAATTATGCATAAGATCCTGTTTCGTAAACTTTCTTTAACATTTAAGGTTAAATTTAAGGTTAAAAGAAGACTTTTCTCGATAAAACAAATAACCAAGAGTACTTTTTTCAAAAACCGGGTAAAAAAAAGTTATCATTTGTAGAAATGGCATCCGAAAACCAAAAGCAGATGATTTTCATCTCGATAACCGTGGAACTTTTACTGAACATAAATTCCAGCATATAGTAGGGCATGATCTGACCTGTCGACAGTTGCAGGACTATCCATTCATAAAAATACACCCTGTATATATATATATATATATATATATATATATATATATATATATATATATATATATATATATATATATATATATATATATGGCACAATACATAGAAATGCTATATACAGGGTGTCCCAGAACTGAATGCGTTCCCTCGAATGGGGGGTTGAGGGTAAAATTCTGAGTCGGTTGATATAAGCATGTGCGGGTGCATGATTTTCATCTCGATAACCGTGGAACTTTTACTGAACATAAATTCCAGCATATAGTAGGGCATGATCTGACCTGTCGACAGTTGCAGGACTATCCATTCATAAAAATACACCCTGTATATATATATATATATATATATATATATATATATATATATATATATATATATATATATATATATATATATATATGGCACAATACATAGAAATGCTATATACAGGGTGTCCCAGAACTGAATGCGTTCCCTCGAATGGGGGGTTGAGGGTAAAATTCTGAGTCGGTTGATATAAGCATGTGCGGGTCTCAGATCAACCCCTGAATTATTATTAATTTTTAAAGGCGGGCGCATCTGATTGGCCCGCCTTTGAAAATCGATAATAATTCAGGGGTTGATCTGAGACCCACACATGCTTATATCAATCGATTCAGAATTTCACCCCCAATCCCCCACTTCAGGAAACGCATTCAATTCTGGGACACCCTGTATACATAGAAATGCTATATATATATATAGCACGTCGTGAAATTTACCGGGCTCTCTCTCTCTCTCTCTCTCTCTCTCTCTCTCTCTCTCGCTTTCCCTCCCCCTCTCTCGTCGGTCCATCCAGGTCTTTTTTTCGTAGCCCGATCGGTCGCCCAGCCGAGAAGGAGCGTGTGTGGCGCACAACGCGCACGTGCACAAGCCGACGGTAGGGTTGAACCAATACCTGAATTTTCGTCACCGCGTTCACCGCGCGGGGTCATTGAACCGTGCCAGGCAATATCTCACAGAGCTGGCACGACCTCTCGGCTCTCTCCTTCCGTAACTATCTCTTTTCTCCAAGTACCCACAGCCTATATGCATTTTATTGTCATTATTGTTATCATTGTTCCCAACGTGCCTTCGGATGCCCTTGCGGCCTTTTACGACTCGATCCCTTTCACTTTTACCCTCACTTCGCTATTTCCAGTTGCTCGGAGAGATCCCCCCCCCCCCCGATTATTTCCCCCCGATTATTTCCCCCCTCCCCCGCCGCCATCGCTCGATCTCGAATGCACGGCCGTGCACACGAGGGCACAGGGAAACTGGGAAAAACCGGTCGTCGGGACAGTAGACGTTTATTTGGGTTTTGGCTAAATGAACAAATCGCGCTCGCCTTCCAATGCTCGCTTCGGACAACCGAACCGTAGCCAAATCGCATGGCCAAACATGCAATAAAACCGATATTGCCCACCTCGTTTCATTCGAACACCTACGTACGTTCGAGAACGACTAGGATTTATATGTCTGCACGATGCGATAGTCAGTCATGAAGAAAATTAATCGCGATCTCCCCATACGAACCCCCCCCCCCCCTACTCCACCCCGCCGCTCTGCTCTCTTTTTTCTCAGCGCGTGTGTTTTTATTTGTCCTTTGTCAATATTTTCGATTGCACGCTTGATTGCCTTGGTTTTCGATTTCTTTTTTAATACAAGTGGCGTTGCGTCAGAACTCGCTCGATAGATGCATTCGAGCGCCGTTACGTTGGTGGATTAATTGCGTTGTAGGAATTGGAGAACGTGCCCAACCGCACGTCGGATAGATCGATCATTATTATCGTTGTATTTGTGTGTACAGGGTGGCCCGATAAGTGACGTATGGAAGGGAAAGGAGATCCTGCGAGATACCTAGCCGAATCAACCCCGTGTATGGTCTAGAATCTTTTGTAGTTTTCGAGAAAAAAGCCTGTTTTTCGGGATGTTGAAGTTTGCATCGTTGGAATGCAACGAAAATATATTTTTTATTGCCTCATTTTCGTTAAATGCCGAACATGTCCCTTACATATTTAGGCTGAAGATCTGTAATGAGGATTGTGAAAGAATTTTGTGATTTTGGAGGCTCAAGGGATCTTCTCACTTTAAACGCTAAAAAACGGTATTTTTATCATTTTTGTGATAGGTTTATATTATAGATATTGATATAAAAGTTGCTACGCTCCATAAATGCACTTTCGAAATACATTTTAAAAAATTATGTGTTTATGTAACCCTAATTGATATTTACTATTTTTTGCCAAAAACAGTGAAAAAAAAACACTTTTTTTCGAAAAATGTCTGCCGTTTTGTTATTTTTGCTTATATCAAAAATCGTATGGTATGCGCTATAGCCATTAACATACTGAATCTAAAACCGTTTGATTTTTTTGTTTCGGATGATCCATCGCCGAGATTTCATCAACAGCGCAGACCTACAATTTTTTTAGGACATTTTTTTAACTACCATTTTCGTCTATGAATAGTGACTTGAATAAATATTTTCTTTGCTTAATGTATTTCGAAAGTGTATTTATTAAGTGTAACAACTTTTATATCAATATCTATAATATAAACCTATTAAAAAAAAATCATGAAAATAGCCCTTTTTAGCCTATTTTAGCCTACAGTGGGAAAATCCCTTGAGTTAAAAAAAAATTGGGCCAAGTTTTGTTGCGTTTTAACGGTGCAAACTTCAACACAATTTTGTTGGTCTCTATTGTGTGTGTAGCTTCCTCGCGATCTTCTTTTACTTGTGTTATCGTTGTGGGGTGCACCGTTGGCCAATAAATAAATGCCCAACCGAATATCAACGTAGATGCCTGAGGTCTTGATCAGAAGTTTAAGAAATAGGTTTGAGGGGATCAGTTTCTAAAGTTCAGATGATTTAAAAAATACTTATACGAGGGTAAATGACGCCCAATTGCTTTGGAAACATCTAAGAGGAAAGTACACTAGTGGAATTAATTCATTTTTACGTTATAGTCACTTTTATTCAATATTTTTATTCCAGTAGGCTTATTGAGGCAAATATTGAGTAAAACATTATAGATTAACCCTTTGCACTCGAGGCCTTTTTCGCTCGGATAGTAAGTGGTGAGCGAGAGTCGCCTCTCAAGTGCAAAGTGTTGAAAATTTAAAAAATACTGTACCATTTCGGCACAGCAGAATATACATTTTATGCGTAAATGTAAAAAAAGCTTATTTCCATTGGAAGTGTCCGGAATTGATTCCACTAGTGTACACATACAAAAGAGAAAAAAATTAAACTACAAGAAAATTCGAAAAAAACTTGAAAAACATTTTTATCTCGAAAACTAAAAAAGATGGTGGCAGAAGTTTGCATCGATAGAATGCAACGAGAATTCTTCTTGATTTTCTTCATTTCTTTATTTTCATTAGTATTCAAAATCTTGTTCGCAGCTTTTGGTTATCGATTTTTAATAAGGATCCTCGAAAATGTTTCAATATTTTTCGTAATCTAAACGTGCCAAAAAAATCGGCAATACGAAATAAAATATATTTTCGTTGCATTCCAACGATGCAAACTTCAATACCGTAAAAAAAGATCGCAGACCATACTTGTGGCTGATTCGGATAAATGTCCATACGAGGCATCTAGATTTTCCTATTGGACGTCACTTTTCGGGCCACCGTGTATGTATCAGGGATATGTCAAACTCGATACGCCTACGTAACGTTGGCTATCAGCACACTGGCTGTTTCGAAGACGGTCCTTGAAACAACTATTATATAAATATGAACACCCTTATCTAAATCTGATTTTTCAACGTTTCGGTTTACACAATGTTGAGTACGGGGACAATAGGCTATGAGGACCGGCCTCGAAGTCAGAGCTCTCGAAAATTACCTTTTCCCATGTATATGGCGAATAAAATTAACACGATCATTTTGCCGTATACAAAACTGCACCACATCCCGTATAGATGTATGTATATATTTACATATATAGATATATTGGCATAGATATATGGTATAGACCACTCAAGAGAGGTTGTTTCTTCTATATAAGGAGGTCAAGGCCATGACCCACTGAGAGGTCGTTGCACCGACGTCTCTCTCTCTCTCTCTCTCTCTCTCTCTCTCTCTCTCTCTCTCTCTCTCTCTCTCTCTCTCTTTCTCTCTCTCTGTCGCCATCACTAGCGTTGCCGGTGCCGCTGGGACCGGGGCACAACAGCGCCGCTATCGACTGAACGCAGTGGCTGAACTGTTCCTCCTTTGGCTCGGCGAACCCCGATCTCCGATGCCAAACTTGCGCCATCATGCAGACCCGATTATTCAAAGATCTTTCTCTCCCCCTCTTTTTTCCTAGTCCTTGCTCGCTGCTAGGACAGATTCTTGATGGTATTCTATTGGATGGTGATTGATTTTTAATGATGTGTAGTTCTCGTTATGCTTTGGGCGAAGTTGGCAATGGCTTGAAGGCTGTTCAAGTGCATGTGTATGGTGAACGTTGAAGGAATTGCAGCAGGGTATCTTGTTCTCCCTCGCTCTCTCTCTCTAGCCTTCTCCTTCATTGTTGTTATTATTATTGTTAATTTTGTTAAATTTGTATGTTATTATTATTGTTATTTTTTATTAAATTTGTATGTTATTATTATTATTAAATCTTGTTATTTTTATTTTATATCCACAATTTTTTTTAATTTTTATAATAGACTATTGCTCCGGGCAACGCACTTCCTCAGTTTGCAGTGGGAAACATTCACCTACCCCCGGGAGTTCGGTTCGGTCTTGACCTAGACTGGAACAATAACGCTGGGCGGCACTCGAGGGTTCCGACATCACCTCGGCTGCCGCCCAGTCACAAAGTAGCGCGAAAAGTCCAATTTATCGCTCTGCGATAGCCGCTCCCTCAAGCCAGAGGGTGAGCGGCTACCGCAGTCCACAATCGTGTTGCCTGAGTAAACGGAGGGACCCAAGTATGACCGCATTCTGCATCCGACCCGCTAGCAACCGAACACGGGGTTTGCAAATCGGTATGCCAGCGAGGCCCGACACAAAAGACTCTTTCACCCCCCCCTAGCGCGCCGATGATGAGGACAACGAGAGTCACCCTGAATCCTCGGTGCAAACGACGTAGCTCGGCCAGAAGAGGCTGATAGTTGAGCCGTTTCTCCTCTTCCTTTCGCGACACGTTCACTTCGGCCGGAGACGAGAATTCAATGACGTACATCGTCTTGTCGTCGAAATCGAAGAGGACAACATCAGGCTTAGTCGCTTGAAGCGGCCCAATGGTCGCGAACGAAAAGTTCCAATAAATCTTGCACCTCTCGCCCACGACAACGGACTCAATATCTCCTGGTAAATAAGGCGGCACGGGTTTCCGGTCTATCCCATAAGAGTGCCGTAGATGGTAGTACAGCACCCTTAGGTCCGCGTCATGGCGATGGGTATAGCCGGAGACTGCATATACCGGGCAGGCCGACAGTAGATGCATTAGTGTCTCCGGCGATTGTTTGCATGCACGACACAAAGTGGTCGACAGAGGCTGACTATCTGATGAGGCTGATAATCCCCCTCCTATACCCCACCACTCCGGTCGACACGTTACCTTCAATAGTCTTAACTATGAAGCGTGTCTTCCAGAGCAGCATGAGGTGTTTAATGCATCCCACAATGTAGGGACTCACCGAAAGGCGTTCGAGTAGGTGCATAATCAGCTTGCGACTGACAGTGTCGAACGCCTTGCGGTAGTCTATCCAAACGACTGAGAGGTTACGCTTGTGCTGGACCGCGTCTTGCGTAATGCAGCGGTCCACCAGCAGGTTCTCCTTATAACCTTCCAGCCCCCTCTTGGATCCCCTTTGTTCGTATATCTCCCGCCATGTAGGCTCGATCTCGCGCAGAACACGCTCATAAAGTATCTTTGTGAAGATCTTACAGAGCGCATTCAGACACGTTATCGGGCGGTAGTTCTCCGGACGAGACAAATCCCCTTTTTTGGGGAGTAACACCGTCCTTCCCTCTGTCAGCCACGCAGGGATGGGCACCGTCCCATCGATGAACGACGAGAAGATGCGGGACAGATGGGAATGGGTGCACGTGAATTTCATCCACCAGAAGATGTTAATCCCATCTGGTCCGGGAGCGGCGTGGTTCCTCATGCTACTCACCGCCTTCTCCACCTCACCCCGCGTGAATGGAAGACAGTCGCCACGCTGACTCGGCTGTTGCCGGCAAAACGCGTCGAACCGCCGCGGAGCTGGAGTGCTTTCATCAAAATGACCCTCCTCGCTATACAGTTTTCCCCAAAACCGCTCCATCTGAACAGCTGTTGGCGCTGTATCGGGGGCAGGCGTAGGTGGTTGGAACCAGCGGCCTGGGTCAGAACGGAAGAGGCCGTTGTCTAACGCCCGACCCAGCCGCCTCTCTAGGGATTGCTTCGCAACCCCCAGGTTCCGCACCTTCTCCACGTAGCGTTCCTTCACAGTAAGAAGGATAGCTTTGTTCAATGTGTGGTGACGGCATTTCAGTTCCGAGCTGATTTTTCGGATTTTAGGGGTAAACGCCCTCCCCGCCGTAATGAAGTCTGACACACATGCAACACGGGATGCCTGCCTCCGCGCTTCATTGATCTTATTCTGGAGCTGTGCAACGCGCCGCCGAGTCTTAGCCACGAACGCCGCCTTATCATTGCGTGTCTGAGGCTTCGACTCAACAGCCCCGTGATACACGGCCCAGTTCAAGCTGAGATCAGCAGCCTCAGGGATTCCTGCTGCAAGGGACTCATTTGCCGCTTCTGTGACACAACTATGACACAAAATGCACTCCGAACTTGTGTATGCTTCAAGCATATGCACTTGCATAAAAATGTGCACGATACTCTTAGGGAGGTTGGACTCCAGAGTACCGTAAAATGGGGTTACATTAAACAAGTTTTGGAAGTTTTTCGTAAGTAACTTTTTTTTAACATCCTATATGCCAACTTTTTTACTCCAATAGAACAATGTGTTCTTTGACTATCAAATGTATGAGAAAGTCAAGCCCCAACAGCCCCCACACAATTTTATATATTTTTTTTCACGTGTCAAAGTAACCTCGAGTGTGCGCTTTCTTTGACAAGGCATTGAAATGTAGCTTGTTTCAAAGATTAAGGGTTACTTTGGCATCATTTTGATAAAAAATATTAATATTTTATGCATTATACATGGAATTAAATAAAAAAACGATTTTTTACAATAAAATTGTCATCTTTGTTAAGGAAACATTTTACATCGAAATATCAAGTACCTAGGCTACTATTATAGGCACTTGATCAGTCTTATAATTATTATTGAGATAAAAATCAACTTGAGCAACAATAGAAAATTTTTTTTTTAATAATTAGTCTGCGTCCTCGCATACCATCTGTCAAAGTAGCCCCAAAAACTACCAAAGTTACCCTTAATGTAAATTTAACCCCGTTTACGTACGAAATCTCTCTCTCTCTCTCTCTCTCTCTCTCTCTCTCTCTCTCTTTCTCTAGCCCTCTCCCTTTCTCTATAGGGCAATGAGGATAAGACGACCTTTGCCCCATGAATGATCTCCGGACACGACAAATACATCAATCAATCAATCTTTCCATCTCCCAGATACTTCGTCTCCCGAACTTCATACCATTCAAGAATTTATCGTCTTTTTCTCCCTACTTTTCGCCCTCCACACCTACGCCAAAGTATCGGAACTTCATTTCGATGGCTTCGCCAATCGCATACGATGTGTCCGGTATAAACGTGATTATCGATACATCGGGAGGACGAATGATAATGTCGCGTGTGTGTTTGCTCAAAAGTCGGCAATAAACGCTTGCGACGAAAGAATAGCTCTGGTAATCCCACGTCGGTCACTTTTACGAGCCCGACGAGTCGCCCGTTATGGTCCAGGTGAAACGTTCCAGCATCGAGAATATTTACGACCCGTGATCCTGAATAGCCGAGACGCAACGCTGAACATAGAGCCGAGCTCGCTGTTTCGTTGGATAAAAACGACCTAAGAAAAATACACACACGAACACCCAAAGGAAAAAGGATGAAAAAAAAGGAAGGCATATGAAATAAGAAGAAATGAGCCTGGAGAAAGGCGAGAAATCTAAAGCGCAGGTAACTGTCACTCGGCTTGGGTTATAAGGTGCAATGGACTGCTGAGTCTCTCTCTCTCTCTTTCTCTGTCAGGTTGCTATCTCTCCTGCGCCCATTTCAGATATATACCTATTTTATTGCGTTTCGCACTTACGTACATATACGTGCACCGTACACATACACACACACATATTCATACATCATAAGCAGCGATCTCAGTCGCTGAGATGGTGGCTGTTCTCCAACGCGCGTTCTCCACCTTTGCGTATCGAACACACAAAAGTTGCCGTAACAGGGAAAAGCAGCTGTTCTCTCGATTAGAAAGAAAAGATCGTCAATTGCGAGAAAAAATTTGAACCCGTCATCAACACTAGTGATGACGTTGAAGTTTGCATGGTTGGAATGCATCGATTTTTATTTTTCTCATTATACAAACCCTTTTTGGCAAATTGACCTCGTGAATTTCTAATGAGAATACGTAGAATCGCTCTGGCAAATTTCACAGCCTTAGCTGTCAAAAAAATGTGTTTTTAAAGAGAATTAACCTTTGTTGTATTCCAACGATGCAAACTTGAACGTCACTCTTCCTCGGTAAAAAGATTTTTGCCTGGAACCTCAGTAAAAAGATATTCGCC
>OX101791.1:29744397-29747805 GCA_944452715.1 Ophion slaviceki
ACGTCTATACACGGACCGGAATACCCATAAACTCAAGAAATAAGATTCTGTTTTATTTCTATTTCTTCCCTCCCCCCCCCCCCCCCCCCGTAAACGCAATATACACATAACAGCCGTATACCCTGTGAGTATCCAACCTGCATACACGTATACATGCGAGTTTCGAATATCTATTCTAATGAGAATTCCTGGAGCGTTAACGTCGCATCAAGTGAGCGCGCGAGCGAGCTCGACTTTCAGAAATTAATTGACACGCGCGCCGTGTGTATCCTTCCGATTTACGAGCACATCCGGCCGAGGAAAGAGCCCTGGGTTGTTCGAGACCGCGTCTCAATCGGAACGAGGGAGGCCCGAGGGGCTCGCGATGGGGAGGAAGAACGATAAGGGAATAAATAAAATTCGTTTATTCGCTAGTCGGGTGGCTGCGCGCGGACTCCGCGGGGTTCTCTTTGCGGTTGGAAGGAACTGGAGAGCAAGGGACTTGACCGGCTCGCAGACTCTATTATATTTAGGATCGGGAGATCCGATCAAAAGCTCGTTTGTCGTGTTGGGTTGGGCAAGGGTGCGGCAGAAATTGTCGTAGGGAACCAATTGCATTCTTGTACTTGTCCCTACTTCCTGCTAGGGATCCAATGACGAGGTTGCAGTTTGCATCGTTGGAACGCAATGAAAATCTATATTTCTGAATAAATTGAACGCATTTTGGCATGTTTCGCCTACAAAAATCCGACTTTTTTAACATACTCATTCGGCCTTTTTTACGGAAAAAGATCTTTGTAGTGATAAAAATAAAAAAATTAAAATGTAATAAAGAACTTCCGTTGCGTTCGAACGATGCAAACTTCAATCGGGAATCCCCTATTGCAATACAATTTACGAATCCAATTTGAATCTGAAGGATTGCCCCGTTATCGAACAGAATCCGATACGATTATTGATGGAGCCCATCGCATTCCGTACGGGGAATTTTCTAAACAAAATATTAGGACGTTGAATAAGTTCTCGCTGTTTTCCAACAGATGGCGTTACCGGAACTGCGTAGGTGTAGTTTGAGGTGGTGAGGCATCTATGAAGAAGTACTATAAGCAAGCTTGAAATTCAGTGTATGTCATTTCGTCGAAGTAAACAACTTTTTTTTCTTCACAGTGTTAAACATGTCAAATTTCGTGGCAAAAAAGGAGTATTTGCGGGGAATTTTACGGCACCACTTTATTTTTAAAAAATCTGCAGTTGAAGCACACAGAATTCTCGTTGAGACGGCGACCATGCTCTGTCGGAAACAACATGCAGAGATTGATTTAGACCATGGGTGGCCTTTTTTCCCACCTAATTTCCGTTTTTTGCTAATTAAGTAGGGGTTTCTGCGTTAAAAAAAAAAACTTTTTTGCGAATTTTTTTCATCTATATGGATAGTGTAAATTTATCGAAACCTTTTGTACATTGTTAAGTGTCATTTCAAGAGCATTCTGTGAAATTTATACGCGAAAATATCCACAATCAAGCCGGTGACAAAGCTTTTCCAAGAACGCCTTTGGAAAAACACGATTTGCGGTGTTCACTGTATCTCAGCTGGAAATTATCTGAAATCAAGTACCATTAAAATTTAGTCAAAGTATCATCAAATCCTCCCCCCAACGGTCTTTGATAATTTTTTTTTTCATTTCTAACTTTTTGGTGGTCATGTAAAGTGAAAAGTGTTATTTTTCATGAAAAATTCCGCCATTTTGGGGGTGGAAAACCCCCTCAATGTAAAAAAAATCTCAAACTAACCGTTGGGGCGCGGTATTTTATATGTAGAAAGTGTGTGCCAAGTTTGAAATAAATCGGTCATGTAGTTTTCAAATGGCAGTGAAGACGGACTTTGAAAAAGTGGTTTCGAGAAAAAACGCGGCACCGGCTTGTTTGTGGATATTTTCGCGTACAAATTTCACGCTATGTTCTTGAAATGACACTTAACAATGTACAAAAGGTTTCAATAAATTTACTCTATCCATATAGATGAAAAAAATTCGCAAAAAAGTGTTTTTTTTTCACGCTGAAACCCCTACCCTCCTTTTAAAGCAAACAAGCAAGTTTGGTTTTACTGTTCTTTTGGTGATATGTACAATGAAAGTTAACCCTAGAACGGTAACCTGGGATGAAAACCCACCCCAGGCGAGTTTAAATCTCGCGCCCCTTACAAATTTTTCATGTTTTTTACCCTTTCACCGCATTTTTTACTAACTATTCCTACTTCACGCGGAATCGCCGTAGGCCTACGTGATTCTGCATTAAAAAACGAAAAGAATGAGCCCAAGTTAAACCGTTCTCGTGAAATTTTTCCGGAGATATGAATTTTTCGAAATTGGGGTGATTTATCACCCCAGGTTACCATAATAGGTCAAACAAATAAGGTTACCATTCTAGGGTTAACATTTATGTTCATTTGGCCCAGCTCCGTGGGCTACAACACGAGCCCCAGGAGGCGCATGTCGTCACAGGTTGGCCACCGATGATTTAGACGCTTCAAAAATAATTATTGTGAACGATGTTGCAGTTTGCATCATTGGAATGCAACGAAAGTTCATTTTTATTTTTTTATAGCCTCATTTTCATTTTTATCCAAAAAAATGCTTACACATTTAGCCTGAAGATGTCTAATAAGGAACCTGAAAAAAGTTTAAATTTGGAGGCTTGAATTTTCCAAAAAAATCGGCTATGGAACTGTCGTTGTGTTCCAACGATGCGAACTTCAGTATCGTTGATTGTGGTGTGTTGAATTGGAGGCATTGCTTCATGCAGACTCATGTCAGACGCTGGCTGAACTTGCGAAATCATTAGCAGTTGATCACACAACAGTTTTGAAACATTTGAAAGCATTAGGAATTATTATTTTTTAATAAAGCATTAATTTTCACGAAAAAAACAGCGATAGCTATTCAACATCTCAATATATAGATATATAAAATAAGTGGATCTTACCTTAAAAAAGTATAAAACGCTTTAAAAAGCATATCTTAAAAGTCGATTTGAATCACATCACTAAAAATCCACTGTAATTGTCGTTTGTTATTTATTTTACTGCACTTTGACATAATATCACCACCCACGTACACGCTCAGGAAGCGTGCAGGTTATGTTTCAACACGCCGAGCTTTTTTTCGTGACTTTTCACATATTTTCGATTCGACCGTGGTAAGAATTGTCATAAAGCGTTCATCGGGGAACAGCGCAGAATGCAATTGGATCGCAATAAGGACTGCTTCATGCGGTATCCCTAACAAATCCCCATAAAGATGTGGGTGCATCTTGGGACTCCCCAACAAATTTGTGCTAATGATCACAAAAGGATTTTTTTTTGAGATCCCACAAATTCCACTTGACAATGTCAAACAAAAAATTCTCAAATGTCAATCGGAAAATAGTGCA
>OX101791.1:29748005-29848935 GCA_944452715.1 Ophion slaviceki
CATAGCGAGCCAACCATGGGTCAGTTCGTATGAGCTCAATTGGGCGAGCCAGTTACTAGGTCGTAACTCAGACAGAATCCCTATGTGGATATGGTAGGATCTCGAGACTTCCCAACAAATTTCTGCATGAGTATGAGGACGGTCCCCGAAGTCTTTACCTTCTTATCTAAATCTATATATCTATAATCTGTATATCTATGATCTATATATCTATAATCTATAATCTATAAATATAATATATGTATCTTTAATCTCTAATCTTATATACACCTGGAGGTTATTTCCTCGCGCCTCTCATCCTCCTTTTCAATCTGCCTTTGGGTCCGATGTCTGAAGCGACCGTGGCCGAGTGGGTGTAGGGGGCTCAGGAGAGCTGAAAGATTCGAAAAACGCGTGCCTTGGCGATGAGAAAACAATTGGGCTGACGGAGTGACTGATGAGTCGATGGGGATTAGTTCGAATGAATTCTCTACACACTTGCCCCAGGACAAAGACCTAGGCCAAGTAATCCAATAGCGATTGGAGCAGATACACAGATACCTATGCGTGTGTGTGTATTTTGCTGATGCTGGCGATCGGTATGGTTGGAGACGTATGCTGCTCGTGCGTTGCTCCTGCGATGTCCGAGTGCATCAGCGGGGGCGATAAAGCTGCAGGAGGGAGAGAGCGAGAGAGAGAGAGAGAGAGAGAGAGAGAGAGAGAGAGAGAGAGAGAGAGAGAGAAAGAGAGAGAGAAGAGCTGGAGTGCAAGAGTCAGAGAACGAGAGAAGCATATATATAACTACGTAAAGAACGCTGCTGGCATGCTGATACAGGGGAATAGAGAGGGCCCGTATAGGAACAAAGAGTCGAGCGAGACATTGTAACGATAAAAGTGACGAGGCCCGCGCACTCCAAGGTGTTGCTTTATAACATCGATGATTCTCTCTCTCTCTCTCTCTCTCTCTCTCTCTCTCTCTCTCTCTCTCTCTCTCTCTCTCTACCCGGATGCGCCTTCGCGGTAAGGATGGCGGGGGGAGGGAGAGAGAGAGAGAGGGTGTGTGACGTCCGTGCCCGTGTGCGAACGTTTATCAAAAACTCCTCCAACGAATCACCAAAAGTCGAACGGATACGCAACGATTTCGAAGCTGTGCCATCGTTCGAAAACGAGTCTTCGAGAGTGAAGGAAGGGCAAAAGGGAAACGTGTAAGCTCTTACGACTCTGTACATGGGACTCATATCCGTACGTACAAGTTGCACGAAAAGAGAGCGAGAGAGAGAGGGGGGGGGGAGGGGGGGTGAAAGGGGGGGGGGGGGGTGAAAAAGTAGAGAGAGTTATAATGACGGTACAATCTCGCGGAAATAAAATATCCGGTCTGACGGCTGGGCTTTACCTGCAGGAAAGTGGCAACGCAGACAGAAAGAGAAAAACGGAGAAAGAGAGACGTTGCAAAAGGTGCAATGCAATTGGTGGTACCCGGGAGCTCTTGCTCGCCGAGGCAAGGAGAAGAATGAGAGACGTTCTGACTTGAATGGGCCGTCCGATATTCCCTCTCACACACACACACACACATGTGTAATACCTTCGTCCCAACCACATATGCACGTGCAACTTATGCACTCGAATTGTGGTGTACTTGCACGTACAGACACACACGCGATGCACCATACCGGCCGGACAAAATGGCGTAACCATCATCCCTTCGTACACCCGTCTGCAATTGCCCGTTTACGCCTTTTTGCATCGCCAACGATGCGCGACGTACGTATACCTATCTTTACTCACACACGCGCATATATATATCAATATCCACACACGCACCAACAATATGAACGTATTACGCATCTTTTACGAGAATATAATGTACCGAGTACACGCACGTGGTATTATACAAGTACGTAAAGTGTGCAAACGTGCGACGAGTGTATAGCTACTGGTGTACACTTAACAGCGATTTGCAGCATCGTTCGTTTTTGCAGCCACCGTTCTGTTTTTCAATGACTTCACTCTTTCAACGAAAACTATCGCTGATGTATATATATATATATATATGCAGATAGACACGGACATTATAATAATCATAATAATATAATTAATATGATACTAATAGTTATATATATATATAAACCGACACTGGTGGATGAGCAGTCGGTGTTCGGCCACGAAGGTACTGCAAGTGAGGGCAGTAGTCTGGTCTAGAAATTTGACAAAATCGATTTTTTTTCTTCATTTTATTATTCCTTAGACTTTTCTTAATACGCTCGTGAAAACCGTTTATTGATATTCCAAAACTTTGCAGAGTAATAGAAATTATAAGCCAGCCGCGCGCAAACCTCATCCAACGGTATCAAAATTTGAACGCGTTTATCTCAGAACTATGTTTTTCAAATCGGCGCCCACGATATCTCGATAACTAATTGACCGATCGAGCTCAAATTTTGCACATACCTTCGGTAGCCTCTTTCTGAGGACTGGTAGCAGAATTGAGTCGAACAATAATTTTGCCCACATTTTATAACTCGTCGAATACCCGAAAATGTATGAAATATCGTTAATCAAAGTTTAACAGGCCGCCATTTTGTGACAAAATTTTTTTAAGTACTAATTCTGTTACCAGTGCTCAGAATACTCATACAGATTGAGAATATATATTTTTTTTCAAATGCATACAACATCACCCAGAGTGGGCGCCGTTTGAGGCGGTTGTCGGCGGACCATGTTGTAAAAAAAATAAAAAACTACATGAAAATATTTAAAATAATTTTTCTTTTATTGTAGATACATTCTTGAAGGAACAATAAATACATATGCAACATTTCATCAAGACAACTTCAACGCTTCAAAAGTTATTGCAACCCAGAAATGACGTCAAAAATCTCGCTCTAGACCAGACTACTGCCTTAAGAAGCTGATGTAAGTGCAGGTAGGGAGGGATAGGAAAGCGTTCAATTGGGAATGGTGATACCTAAGAACCGGCGGAGGTATATGTACAAAAAAGGGATGATATCTAAACAGCGGGAGATAAGATTTTTTCAACGTTCACCCCCCGATAAGGGCGCTTTTCGGATTATGAAAATGGTTGTCATTTCTTTTGGCGGCTCCTTTCACTACACATACGACGCTAATAAAAAAAAAAGGATTACATCAAACGAGGGGATAGGACTTTTTTTCATGAGTCACCCCTCGATAAGGGTGGGTTCCGGTGGTCGAAGATATTTAAATCGATTTTTCCGATATTCTTTAAGCCAAAAACGTAACACCGTTGCGTCGCAACGATGCAAACTTCAGACCCCCATTAGCCCCTTCGTTGGCATTGACGCAATAGTGCGTCAAATAATTCCGCGCCCTATGTGGCATTGACGCAATATTTAACTTGCTCTGTTTTGAAATCGGAGCCTCACTCAGGGGTTTTTGGGCTCGCTGAATCCGAATTTGAAGTCAAAATTTGGAAATTCAAAATGGCGACGCCAAAATAGCGGACAAAAATAAAAAACATTACTCGATTTAGATGAAAATTAGTACTCCGGGATTTTTGGTGTCGCTTATTACGAATCTGAACTTTAAATTTGAAAATTCAAAATGGCGGCGCTAGAATGACGGATCGAAATAGAAAATTTTACTCGAATCCATCTGTATTGTTTGTACTTTCAATCGCCATATTTGTGCGTCATTGTGAATTCCTGAATTTGGAGTTCAGATTCGTAATCAGCACCCTCAAAAACCCCAGAGTACAAGTTTTCAGGATAAAAAAAATTTCCTGCCATTTTTGGCACTTTTTGTCGAATTCTCTCTGCCAACGAAGGGGTTAAATAACCGCAACGGTATGCTTTGGAACTCAAGATATAAATAAATATATGTCAACACGCGAGCACGTACACACACTTATACACACATGGCCATAATAATAACAATAACATATAGCTATTTTATCATCCATCATATATATATATATATATATATATATATATATATATATATATATATATATATATATATATATATATATATATATATATATATATATGCGGGTGTATTAAGAGGTTACCCCCACTTGCGATTTTCAAAAAATCGATTTTTTTTATTGCATTTTTTTGAAGTGCAATTTGAAGTGCAGTTTTTTTTTGATGCCCGGAATAGATGACTATGTAAGTTTACAAAAAAAAATATTTTCTTCGTGTAAACTGAAATTGAAACTTTAAACGTTTTTCTCAAAATGGCATTTCTGAAGTCGGTGACCAAGATTACTCGAACACTAATGAACCGATCTTCTTGAAATTTTGCAGGCTTATTTAATACATAAAAATGTAGTCTTTAATCAGTCGATTTTTTTTTTCGAAAAAAATGGCCGTTTTATAGCCAAAAAACGGCCGTTTTTTTTCGATAAAATCGAACCATTAACTTTGACTGTCCGCCATTTTGTGAAAAATGAATATTTTTTAAAATCCTTCGATTAAAGACTAGTTTATACTTATATTTGACTAAATCCATCCGCATTTTTTTTCAGATGATGCACTTCGCCGCAATGTTGGTCACCGCAAACCGTGTATATAAAAACATTATTTCATTGACGGCCATTTGCCACTAAACAATGTAATATTTTTCAATAAAAAAATTACTGAAAGTTCTTCAAGATGTGTTCTTTAAGATGGTATATTGATCGATTAAAAAAGTTTTGTAGTTTTCTTTTTAAAAAATCATAAAAAAGACCTTTTTTGCGCTACAAGTGGGGGTAACGCCTTAAGAATCTGATCTTTTCATGCACCGCGAGCGCGATGTTCACGGTTGACCGATCGCTGGTTTTTGGTGGTCTATCCAGAGTGACCTTGAATGTGACCCGAAAATCTTCTTTTCGCCGATCATTCGATTCTCCTCGGCTTCATTTGTTTTCACCCTCTCTCTCTCTCTCTCTCTCTCTCTCTCTCTCTCTCTCTCTCTCTCTCTCTTCTTCGCCTAGCTCCGCAGCCGAACGTTCAAGGCGGCTTTGGGCGCGAAGATTGATCGGCGCGGCTCAAGATGCACTTTTTGTCCATCTCCTTCTCTCTCATTTCCCCGTGCACGAGCAGCGCGAGTGATCCGATAGTAGACGCGCGGTTGCTATGCGGCTGTGCGCCCATCTCGTCGCAATTTTTCACGCCAAAGACTCCTCGTGTGTCGAGGACGTTCCCGCGCTCTCGTGTTTCGTCTGTTTGCTCGCCAATGAAAATAAGAACGGGCTCGTTCGAACGAAAAAAGAAGGCAAACAAAAAGAAGAAACGAGAACGAAAAAATTATAAGCAAGATAGGTGGAAAGATAGCGCGAAATCGGCTTGAAGAAAGGAGCGGAAAAAAGCGGACGTCACGTCCGTTAGAAAACGAGGTAGATAAGGCCCCCACATGGGGAGATCGGATGACTATCTCGTTCGCGTCCAAACCGTTACGAACGGAAATATATGTGCGCGCACGTATCCACGTACGCTCGACGAGAGGAGCAAATAATTATCGGAAAAATCCATTGAAATAAAGAAAATAAACATAATGTTAAAAGAAAATAAGAAGATGAAAAAAGAAGAGAAAAAAAAAACGTCTGAAGATCGCAAAGTGGAGCATTCTCATCTCGATTAGCGGAGAGACAAGTTTATTTACCATCTCGTTCAACAGGTAAAAGCTCCCCGACTCGTTTGCCCCAGGAAAGCGACGATAGCAAATCTCGATGCTAACATACATTAGGCCCGAGTCGTAATACGTGTAAGCCATAGGCCGAGAGAGAATTCATTCGCTTCGTGCCTCTCCTATGCTACACATATACACGTGTGTTAAAAGATTGCCTCTCTAACGGGAGGATCGCGTGATTGGCCTCCATATACACCCTATATATATATATATATATATATATATATATATATATATATATATATATATATATATATATATATATGTATATATGTATGTATGCATGTATGTATGTATATGTATATGTGTATATATATCCTTCAGAAATCTACCATACGTATACGCACGTCGGTAGATTTCTCAGGGATGAGTTATTCAATAAGCCGAGCATATCTTTTTGCATGTAAAACGGCGCTCGGATAACGCGGCGAGTTTCTCCTCGAAACTCGCCGCCGCGCGTGTCACGCCGCGAGTAATGAAGAAAATGAGAGATAAGGCGAGTAAGGCTTGGTTTTGTGGTCGAGAATTTTGACTCGATCGGGTAGGAGCGTTCGCGATCTTGATGCGATTGATCCCGAGGTCCATGCGTTATTGCGAATAGAGGAAGAGATATACTTTGTAACGAGCCACGTCAATTTTTTTGATTGAATTCGATGAGAGTCGAGCGCAGTGGCTCGGTGTAATATATTTACGAATACGATAATCGAGTATGGTCGTATGCGTGCGTACGCATACGCGTAAACGTGTACATGTGTACGCACTGAGAAAACAAAACCAAATGAATCAAAAAAATATATTGGTTGATTCCACCGTTATATGAGATTGTTACTATACTATAAAATATTGGAAAATGTGATTGATTCAAATAACATATTGTTTTATTTGAAAATCTCTTCTGTTCTCTGAATATCTACATTATTTCTTAAATAAAATGATATTCTATTGGAATAATTCTATATACTATCTGTGGATGTATGGATGAATTAATTAAGCGGTTGCTACAACATTTTTTATTTCGTACAGAAATATCAATAGAATGAATTATTTATTTACTGCATCGACACGAATATGTCATGAGACGTAAGGTTTTCAATTTTTTTTAAATGTTAAATAAAAAGTGAGCCTTAATAAAAGTGGAGGATATATCAGATATCCAATGGAATATCCATGGAGAGAATATCAGAAATTGTACAGTCACTGAAAAACCCCGTAATCGGAAAAAAAATCGAAGAAGGCTAATTTTGATGATTTTGTAGGTGATGCTGGTGCTAAATTCAAGTTTGCCTAAACATCGGGGTGTAGGGTTTTTTTTAGGGGATGAAAGGGAATGGGGATGGATTAATGCCAAACTACAACCCCTACGAAGTCGTCGCCATGAGACGAAATGTGCAGAAAAATCCAGGCTTTAGTTTTGTCCACAGCACCGAAGTCGTGGAAGTTCATTTTGGGATTGAAAAAGTGGGGTGAAATTTTGAAAAATCAGTTTTAATTCAATAACTCTTTAGAAAAGATTCGTACACTTTTTGTTCAAATGGGGACGTTGTAGCCCTTGAAAAGACGCGCCAATCAAGTATTTGATCATCGCTCTTCGATAATATCTTCACCCTCTAACAAATGGTGAAAATACAAAGAAAAATTGTTTATTGAATAACTCAAAAACAATCGATTTTTCGGGTATGGTTCAAATGTACGAAATGTAGAGAATAATTTTCTCAATATTTTCGTTTCTATGGATCACCCTTGAATTTTGATTTTCCAACCCCCCTCGGAGGTTGGAAATTCGAAATGAAATTCTGGGAAAACTATTGACCGTACGAATTCGGCGCTGTGAAAGAATTCGCAGCTTGAACCCTCAGCTACATTTTTGTCCACAGCGCCAAACTCGTGTCTCTTTATTTTCGGTCAATAGTTGTCCCGAAATTTCGTTCTGAATTTTCAACCTCTGAAAGAGGTTCGAAAAAGCAAAATTCAAGAGTGGTCCATAGGAACGAAAATATAGAGAAAATTATTCTCTACATTTCGTACATTCAAACCATCTCCGAAAAATCGATTGTTTTTGAGTTATTCAATAAACAATTTTTTTTTAACTTTAACAATTCTTTTGGGGCTGAAGATATTTTCGGAGAAGATTGATCAAATACCCAATCAACGCGTCTTTTCAAGGGCTACAACGTTCCCATTTGAACAAAAATTGTATGAATTTTCTTAAAGAGTTATCCAATGAAAACTGATTTTTCAAAATTTCACCCCACTTTTTCACCCCCAAAATGAACTTCCACGACTTCGGCGCTGTGGAACAAAATAAAGCCCGGATTTTTCCGAACATTTTGTCTCCCGGCGCCGACCTCGTGGGGGTTGTAGTTTGGCATTAATCCACTTTCATCCCCTAAAAAAACCCTACACCCCGATTTTTAGGCAAACTTGGATTTAGCACCCGCGGCACCTACAAAATCACCTGTCAAAAAACTAGCCTTCTTCCGATTCCAATATACAGCACCGGATTTTTTTCCGATTCCAATATACAGCACGACCGTACTAATATTCAAGGGATAATAACAGATACTGCACTTTGATCTTAGCCACAGGCCAAAAAGCGATACTCTTTAGAGTTTTTCCGGCGTTAAAGTACATTTTCGGTTCGCGGTACGCTTGCGAGAAACGAGCGCGCGTGCGGCTTCTAGCGGTTACTCCGAGAACTACGGGTTTCCTCGCACCTATAATTTCGGTGGCGCTCGGCCATGATTTGGTTGAATTTTTTCAACCAAATACGCTAGAAACAAATTTTATTTTCGCGTGATTTTTCAATCAATTCAGACATTTGCTTAATATTTTTAAATAAAAATGAAATATTGATATTTTAACGAATAATGTACTTGAGAATCAATATCGGATATGGTGAAAAAAATAAAATAATATATTTACTCAATAGAAATTTCGTCTGAATCAAACGAGCAAAATTCAATTTTTTTTTGGATACACGAATCAACAATATTCATGTTATGAATTGAAACGCTTTTTTTGTTCGTTGCAGAAATTGCATTTAAAACTATATAATTTTTTTAGATAGTTTCCATGATATATTGTTCTCAGCTAACAATATATCTTTTGAATGAAAAAAAACTTTCAGTTTTATCATGTTATTAGAGTCAATAGCGTTTTGTTTGGACTAATAAATCCGATTATTTACACCAACAATTTGACAATTGAATCAACGAAATTTCATTCAATAACACCAATGATATTGGACCACTGATTTTTTTTCTCTGTGCAGGGTGACCCCAAAAGTGACGCCTGTATGAAACTAAGTGACACTAGTGTAACTAAGTCTGCACACTTTTCAAATTTTCTAAATTTCGCATTTGTTGATCATGCGTGGGTGCGTGCGTGCGTGCGTGTGTGTGTGCGTGTGTGTGAATATATATATGATCACCGAAAGCAATGAAATTGAACTCCGTTCGTAAATCAAACGCGAAGCCGTTCCTCAATACGACGGTAATCTTCCATTTCGAGTGATGCGATCTATAATCTTCGTGATATTCATTTGCGGTAATGCCGTTGTATCCGCGGGCGTTGAAGTTCTCGCAATTGAACTCAGTTTGCGCGAAGAACGTCGGAGGTCTTCATGAACGAGGGACGAAGCCCGTGACCGCATAGCCGAGAACTTCGATAAGGTCTCGCGATCAACGAGGCTTCAAAACGCACTTACTAAATTCCAATTGCGTTCGCTCAATTGGAAACGATCAAGAACGCGAGGGAAATTTGTGGAATTTTTTTTCAATGTTGTACGATTGTTTTTTTGGTTACGTTGAAGCGGAGCAAAACCTCAAGGCAATACAATACATATAAGTGATATAAAATTACAAAATAAAATGAAGTAAACAGTTTACTAAAAATAGATGAAAAAAGTAAAAGGACGCTATATACAGCAAGAAATAAACTGATAGTGCGAGTAAGAAATAACAAAGATAGACAAATAAGATAAGTAAATATATAACGTAACAACATAAACTATGATGACGAATGTAAGTGTGTACAGTAAAGTTAAGTGTAAACTTGAAGTAAAGTAAAGTTAAGGTAGTCCTTTCGCAAGGCTTCAAACCATAGGATTTTCATAATTTTTTTTGAACTTCACTACATATATCAATAATCGTCTCTGTAAAATTTTAGGGTCGTTTATCGACCTAATTACAGAGAAAAGAAATACTAAAATTGCGTATTTTTGTGACGGAATTCCGAGACGACATACAAAAACCCAATTTCCAGTCGCTACAAAAGTGTATATAATAGTGGGAATCCGTCAGATTCTTAAAAATCATCAGATTTACATACTTAGTACTTGTAGTAATCCAGTGCTCTCAGAAAAAATTACGCTTATTGACCTAATTTTTATGTAATATCAAGTTTAATTTGAACTTCCAGTATTGGATTTATTACCACTTGCTACGATAAAGAGACGTGACAGCAAGGCAACAGCTGACTGTAGTCCTAACCTCATCTCACTCATTCGAATTTCCACGCATATTTCATTTTTAACCGACATATTTCACCGACACAAATTATCCACGCTTTTTACCAGTCGTGGCCCGAATACAATGCTTTATCTTTCCCGCACCTGACATTATTTTGACAGACTGACGTTGAAAAGCATGGAGGTTAAACTCGCCTGGTTGAGTTAAAAGAGACGGAGATAGAACCAATATTACCAAATATCAAACCTAGAAATACTGCGCGACTCGTTGGAATAACATTTTTTTTCATTTTTCTAATTAAGGGGTTACCCCCACTTGCGATTTTGAAAAAATCGATTTTTTTTATTGCATTTTTAGAAGTATAAGTATCCGGGCCCATACTTCTGTATGGGCCCGGAATAGATGACTCTATGTAAGTTTACAAAAAAAAAATATTTTCTTCGTGTAAACTAAAATTGAAACTTTAAACGCGTTTTTCTCAAAATGGCATTTCTGAAGTCGGTGACCAAGATTACTCGAACACTAATGAACCGATCTTCTTGAAATTTTGCAGGCTTATTTAATACATAAAAATGTAGTCTTTAATCGTTCGATTTTTTTTTCGAAAAAAATGGCCGTTTTATAGTAAAAAAACGGCCGTTTTTTTTTTTCGTTAAAATCGAACCATTAACTTTGACTGTCCGCCATTTTGTGAAAAATGAATATTTTTTAAAATCCTTCGATTAAAGACTAGTTTATACTTATATTTGACTAAATCCATCCGCATTTTTTTTTTCAGATGATCCACTTCGCCGCAATGTTGGTCACCGCAAACCGTGTATATAAAAACATTATTTCATTGGCGGCCATTTGCCACTAAACAATGTAATATTTTTCAATAAAAAAATTACTGAAAGTTCTTCAAGATGTGTTCTTTAAGATGGTATATTGATCGATTAAAAAAGTTTTGTAGTTTTCTTTTAAAAAATTCATGAAAAAGGCCTTTTTTGCGCTACAAGTGGGGGGTAACGCCTTAAATGTGAACATTCATTAAACAGTTTACACAGGGAAAATTTAGTTATTACAATTTTTTTGGCATATATTGAAAATATAACATTGTACAAGTCTCACGTATGATCAGTGGCATGACTAGTGTGAAGCGATAGGACTACCTTAAGTGTAAACCTAAAGTAAAGTAGAGTTAAGTGTAAACATCGCAGGAAAACATCGCGTTCGGGATTGGGAAAAAGCCTGAGTTTGAAGATTGCAAGACTAGGCGACAATTTGACTCCAATCGGAAGCGAGTGCCAGAAGTATTTTCCGGTAATCCCAAAGAAATTTCCAAATGTGGCGGCCTGATGCAGTGGTATATGAAAAGTCTCAATGATAGCGGGTCGAGCCAGGTGTAATGACGATTTAGACAATGGAAATAACTGTATCATATAATCAGAAGTTTGACCATTCAAGAAGTTAAAATCGTGATCCCCACGAAATAAAAAGAGAGAGAGCGAGAGAGAGAGAGAGAGAGAGAGAGAGAGAGAGAGAGAGAGAGAGAGAGAGAGAAATCACTACATGACCCGGTTCAGTCCCTCGAAAATGTTCTTTTCGTCACCGCGAATTTCGAGCGGCCAAAGTCACCTGCTCTCGGCGGGTCTCGGCGCGAGTGACGTAAAAAAAAGACGCTGCGTTCACCGCCTCCGCGATGCACGGTTTGCAGACGATGGTACACAAACCATCCTGCCGTTAGTCTGAGCAAATATATATTAGATGAGAGTGAATGGGGGAGGGGGGGGGGGTGGCAAGCAAAGAATTCCACGATATTTCGAATATCTTTTTTTTTCTTAAGCGGCTGGCGCGAAGAAAAAACCGATACGTTTCCGAGAAACAATTTCGATCTTTACGATGCTTATTCTATAAAAACGTACAGACGGAGGCCTCGAGGTTGAATCGCATCCGCCCGGGATCGTCGCCGCACGCGGCAAAACAAGTGAATCGCCACACGCACTGACGTTCGTTTCCTTTTTATTCGCGCTCTCTTGTTTTTTAGGCAACGATTTTTTTTAAACAACCCCCCCCCCCCTGCCTTTCTCTTGTTGCCCCACGTCGATTCCTCATCCGCGATAAAATATTTCTTGGCGCTCGGCTTAAAAAAACGCACTCGATTTAACGCGGTTTTTAAGGATCTTCCTTAAAACGATAGCCAAAATATCTTCTCGTATTTACGTGGATATATATACGCAGAGTGATTCGCGACTATCAGGGTCGTCGTGGTGAGCACATGGGGTGGGTCATTGCGAGCAGCACGCGTTTTTTTTAAACGTCGTGCGATAAAGATTGACCGTGATATATTCGCGTTTGAAGTCCGACGCTGGGAAAAGGTTGTCGCTTGTTTAGGTGTTGGAAAATAAACGAAAATTAGACACGTGGAAAAAAAAAACATCTCGATACGGAAAAATTCGTTTTATTTTTGGCCAAGTAGGGAGACCAATACCGATCTATATTTCAAGTTACTACAAGGAGTTTTCAATTCAGTGACTTTGTTATATATGCGGGAGAGTATGCCATTCAAAAATTTGGAAAATCGAAATAATTGACAGAAAATCTTGACTCCTTCGGTGAAAAGCAAGGTGACCGCTTTCACGAAGACAAAAATCGTAGAAGATAAGTATCAGGGGAGATCGGCCACACACACACATGATGGTTGATTACGTTTGGAATTTGATGCGAAAAAGAAGCTCACTGAATGTAAAAATATTTAATAACGCTTAAATTTTTCAATAATATTAGTTTTTTTATTGTAAGTTTCTGTGTTCTTACGTAGAATATCAATAGTAAGTGATAAAATAGGATCAGTACAGAGATAAGATTTAGAAAAGAATATATAGTTTTACGGCACCAAATCGGCTATTGAACTGTGTTATCGAATCGTATTATCGATTTGCAAAGCGAGTCTCCGTGTTTATTATTTTTTACCGAAAAAGAAGTAAAAAAAATAATTCACCTTCCTGGAGGTGCCTTCGGCCAATTTATATCGTACGATATTTTAAATAGAAGCGTTTTGCTCGCAATGACACGCCCTATATGCTCAAAAAGCGAACCCTCGTAGTTGTGAATCACCCTGTATATATATTCCGCAAAATTCAAACAAAATATGATTCGCGTATCCTTATTTATTTATCCGAGCAGTCGAAAATGGCGCAAATATTTATCAATGGAGAAGACGAATGCTCTCCGCAAGTCAAACTTTTTTTTCTCTCTTTTCTTCTTCTATTTTTTCGTGGCATACTTTTCGATGATGCGCACGCGCGCACACGAATCGAATGTCAATAGCGAGGTCGTATACCGCCGGCCACTCGCGGGTGCGGTGCCCGTATGCACCGCGAAGCACATACGAAGGGAGGGGGTGGCGGCGGTGGCACCGGCATGCGATACGCGATTCGCCAATGTTTGCCTTCAACATTTCGTTTTCGGGCAACCTTGGCAAGGTGTGAAATTTCACACTTTTCGTTTTCGATCGTGTATTAACCCTCGCGGGGACGCGATACCCGCACGCGCCAGGCATATGACGCATATATTTTTCGATGCACTCTCTCTCTCTCTCTCTTCATCTTTCGTTCCTTTTTTTTCAAAGAATTACGCGCAGAATTGCACACGATGACTGTGCAGGTTGCATCGCTCGCAATCTAACCGACCATTCATGAAAAAGCTCAGCGCGGAGCTAAGCGCAGAGCTCAGCGTGAAGCTCAGCGTGAAGCTCAGCGCGGAGCGCAGCGTGAAGCTCAGCGCGGAGCTCAGTGTAAAGCTCAGCGCGGAGCTCAGCGTGAAGCTCACCGCGGAGCTCAGCGCAGATCTCAGTGTGAAGCTCAGCGCGGAGCTCAGCGTGAAGCTCAGCGCAGAGATCAGCGTGAAGCTCAACGCGCAGCTCAACGCGCAGCTCAGCGCGAGGCTCAGCACAGAGATCAGCGCCAAGCCCAGCACAGAGATCAACGCGGTGTTGAGCGCTGCGCTCAGCGCAGAACTCAGCAACTTGGTTTCGATCCTAACGGTTGCATCGTTGGGACGTGACAAAAGAATCCCCGATTTTCACGCTTATCACGAAATCATTGGATTTTCCCAAATGTAGGGCTGTACGCCCGTTTTGAAGGACGCGAAAAAAGTTCGCGTAATTTTCGTAGTGGAATAGTGACAGAAAAACTGAACGTTCTGAAAAAAGAAAATCCATTTCAGTCGCATCCCTCCCAACGGTGCAAACGCCATTGTTATTTTTCTTCAACGTCGGCATCGGAAAAATCACGAAACAAACAAACAATTGCGGCGAGTGAACTGCGATCACGAGTACCGGGGAAAATTCTGTCGGACTGCATGATCGCGAGGGTTCGCGATTTCTCGTCAAAATATTGCAACAGTCATCGTACACACACGATAAGGATTATCGTTTTCAACCCATATATATATATATATATATATATATATATATATATATATATATATATATATTTATTTACATTGATGAAATGCTTTTAACCAACATTCTATCAAGAATAACGCGAAGATTCCCGAGAAATGCTCAATTTCATGAAAAAAATTGTCGATAGGTCGGATCGCTCGAAAAAGTCCAGAAAATTTGAAATTATCGAATACACGTTCTAGATACATAATTAACAATGCAATGTTGTATTCCATGAAAATTCGTTTCCCGTTCACGAATATTGAAACCCGATTAGAGCGAAACTTTTTGTTCAGCTCGGAATTTTAACCACGAATTGCATTTCATCGTTGAATAGTTACAATCGTAACTATATAAAATTGTATATAAAATAAATATTATTTATTTGATGTATTATTTCATAACTAAGATATTATGTTTAAAAAAATATTTTTTTTACTCAGCATTGTATCAATGAAATTCTATAAATAAATAAAATCTATTTATTAGGTTGGCACATAAATAATGCGCGATTATGACACCATAAAAAATCATATATTTTTCACCATATAAGCGCCGTGGGAATCAACAACACGTCTCCACCTATCTGGCGAAGAATGAATAGGGTCTGTGTAGAATTGTTTTGGTTTAAGGTATTCAAACACCATATATGTTCCTTTTTTTGAATTCGTGCAAATATCGTCTTATTATGGGGTGAGAGTATTCGAGAAGTACAGCCAACGCACGCGCCGAAAGTCCAGGATCTTCCTCAATTGATGACTTCAATTTACCGATGTCTATTTTCACTGGCCGGCCAGACCTGGGTTGATCACTCAACGTGTAGTCACCACTACGAAATCGGCGGAACCATGTTCTTGCCGTAGCTTCCGATACGGCATGGGGAGCTACACGTTGGCGTATGTTCCGCACAGCTTCAGCCGCTGAATGGCCAGATTGGTGTTCGTAGAGCAAACAATGTCCAACGTGCGTTTTGATATCGTCCATTTTTTATGTAATGTTTACACCTCGATGCTAAAATTATGACTCAGATGAACAAGCGTCGCTCGCTCTTTATATACCCTCGACCAAATGAAGTTTCTTGACGTTTCTCGAAAAAAATAAGAAACTTTTGACTAAGCGTTCATTATTTATGTGCCAACCCAATAATGTAAATTCGTGACTAATGAACGGTTTTGCGTCAAACAGGAATTTCCCAGATCTTTTCGGCGAAATATTAAAAAAAAAACGATCAGTCCAATATCACAACGGTGATGTTGGACTGTTGGATCACAACGGTGATGTTGGACTGTTGGATCACAACGGTGATGTTGGACTTCCCAGAACTTTCCCAAATCTTTTCGGCGAAATATTAAAAAAAAAAACGATCCGTCCAACATCACAACGGTGAATCCAGCCAGACGACTATTTACCTTACAGGTAAGCTTTAAACTTTTAAAAACGTTCAAAAAGTAAAAAACAAACGCCAAGTAGGGTAGAGCTACACGTTGGCGTGTGTTCAGCACAGCTTCAGCCGCTGAATGACCAGATTGGTATTCGTAGAGCAAATAATGTCCAACGTGTGTTTTGATATCGTCCATTTTTTATGTAATGCCTACACCTCGATGCTAAAACTATGACTGAAATGAACAAGCGTCGCTCGCTCTTTATATACCCTCGACCAAATGAAGTTTCTTGACGTTTCTCGAAAAAAATAGGAAACTTTTGACTAAGCGCTCATTATTTATGTGCCAACCCAATAATGTAAATTCGTGACTATTGAACGGTTATGAGTCAAACAGGACTTTCCGAGACCTTTTCGGCGAAATATAAAAAAAAACGATCCGTCCAACATCACAACGGTGAATCCCGCCAGACTACTATCTACCTTATACGTGAGCTGTAACCGCTTAAAAAATTTCAAAAAGTGAAAAATGAACGCCAAGTAGGGTAGACTGGGTGCGGTTGTAACCGGGCACGGTTGAAACACTGCGAATATTCACGAAAGTATAAGTGGTGCAAGGGTAAAACGCACGTCTTGCAAGCCTCGACACGCTTTGCAGTGCTACGTGCCAGTTTCCGCAAAATTGACCCCCCAGAGGGGCCCATTGAGGTTTTTCTCTCAAAAGTAAGTATTTTGATAAATTTATTTTTGATATTACTTCGTTGATGTAACAGTTTGGGTATTGGGAGATTTTCTGAGTAATTATTGAACTTTAGAGCTTGGTAAACAAGCAACTGTGTATTTGTAGATTAAGTTTCTTGGTCACTGGGATAGTTTTATTGTCGAAGGGGGGGGGCGATTGTAACGATTTTCGTTAGTACGGTTGTAACATTATTAATATTCTTATTCTTTGAATTTCAGATGCCAAAAAACGAGTTGGAAACACTTCGCGAGGTGAAAATAATATTTCGCATTACAAAGTTGCCTATGACGAGGTGAAATTGTTTAACGAATTAAATTGTAAACGCAATTGTTTAAGAAGCGTTCTGATGACACGATAAAGAGTTATCTTCATTAATTGAAGGGTTTGTTTCTATTTAATGCTAGTTTAAGATAAAAATAGTAAATATGTCAATGTTGATCTCATTAATGTTGTAGACTGATTATGTAGGACTATCAAAATGTTACGTAAACAATCATAAACAGTGCCATACTAGAGTAAAGTGATTTGAAAGTACCTTAATACGTGTTTTTAATCTAAAAAGTGATTACAATGCATGCACTGTGTGTTATTCGGATGTGTTACGACTGACCCCCCAAGGGGTCAGTTGTAAAAGGGCCCTAAAAAAACTCGAAAAATTACGAGACCTCGGGATTGAGTATGGACGGATAAAAAAATGATAGAAGGTGGATAGAAATGATTAGTGGATAGAATATACGCGGCATGTTCGTCAGTGGGGTAAGCGTTTTCTTCTTTTTTATTTAATTACTTGGCGTCAAGACGCCGCCGCGTTTCTTGATATCCCGCTGTAGCAAATACCGCATTTCCTAGTAGAAAAATAGAGAACAAAAAAAAGATTAAGAATACGTAGACAGCCCCGAGGGAAGGGTCGCGAGAACTGCACACCTTTTCTTGTATTATATTACGCCTGCGGACGCATCCAAGGTTGCGTTCTTTCATGCGGCCATACGCGCGCTTCTCTGACGTTGGCGTGCATACACATATGCGTGCGTGTAGGGGTGCGTATATATATATATGTGTGTGTGTATATATTTGTATGTGTGTAAACACACACATACACACACACATACATGAGGCCTAAACGCCTGCAAAAGCGCACCCGAAAGCACATCGTATGTATCTAAAGCGCAAGGTCGCTTTTACGCATTTCTCCTCGTATATATCCGTGTGCTGCGGGCGCGCACGTGTGTGGATCAGTTTGCATTATCATTCCCGAGAATATATATTCCACATAGAGGCCTCTCGGTCTCGGAGCTGTTTGCGAGCCCACGCAGTACACCTCTCGGGAATCCGATCGTCGGACGAAGACCAAGATACAGAAAGAGATAGAGCGATAGGAGCGGGGGAGAGAGGGAGAGAGAGGGGGAGAGGGAGAGAGAGAGAGAGAGAGAGAGAGAAGGGGGAGATAAAGATAGAGGGAGAATTGCACACGATAATAAAGATGACGTGGCTTTTGGCATTCGCGGAACAAAAATAAACAAAATAATCGAGAATACACGAGAGAGGGAGAGGAGTGGCGAAGGAAAAAATACCAAATTCGGGGTGTCAATAGAGGCGAATGAAAGCTCCGGTATATAACACGAATTCTATACACTATTTCAAGGAAATGTCAATACGAAGAAAATATATGCTCGTTGCAGTCCTTCTTTTCAACTTTAAATGTTAAGGAAACTTTATGAAAAAAGATTTTATGCCAAATTTTCATACAAACCAATTCGAACATCTGACTTTGATAGCCTGCGGTGTTAAAAAAATGTACTACGTATATCGTGCCAATTACTTATAAAAGTTGCTTAGTTACTGTCGATTCTTGTCATTTGTAGAAACGACATGCGAAAAACCAAATGCAGATGATTTTTTTCAACAAACAACATAAAGCCCAAAATCTCGAAAACCATGGGACTTTTACTAATCTGAAATTCGAGTATATATAAGGAGTACAACTTTGCAGTGACCGTTTTTTTTTTTTCAAAAGTTTAAGGCTTTATTATAAAAAAGTGGCTACATATTTTTTAATCAAAGTACTGCCCGTCGCTAGCTACGACCTCGGCCCATCTTTCAGGTAGCATTCGAATCCCGCGTCGATAAAAGTCTTGGTCCTTGGAGGCAATCCAGAAATCGACCCAATTTTTGACTTCTTCGTAAGTACCGAAGTGCTGGTCAGCCAAATCGTGTGCCATTGACCGGAACAAGTGATAGTCGGAAGGGGCAATGTCTGGAGAGTACGGCGGGTGGGATAAAACCTCCCACTTCAGCGTTTCCAAGTACGTTTTCACGACATTTGCAACATGGGGTCGGGCATTGTCATGCTGCAAGTATCACCTTGTCATGTCTTTCGTTGAATTGTGGCCGTTTCTCTTTGAGTGCCTTGCTCAAGCGCATCAACTGACGTCGGTAGAGTTCCCCTGTGATGGTTTCGGATGGTTTGAGCAGCTCGTAGTACACAACGCCCAGCTGGTCCCACCAGATACACAGCATCACTTTGGATCCGTGAATATTCGGTTTGGGCGTCGATGACGGAATATGACCAGGCAGTCCCCATGATTTTCGGCGTTTAGGATTATCGTAGTGAACCCACTTTTCATCTCCAGTCACAATCCGGTGCAAAAATCCCTTCCTTTGTTGTCTTTGGAGCAGTTGTTCACAGGTGAAAAATCGGCGCTCGATGTCTCTCGGCTTCAACTCATGCGGGACCCAGTTTCCTTGCTTTTGGATCATACCCATATCCCGGAGACGTTTTGAAACTGCTTGCTGGGTTACTCCTAACGTCTCGGCGAGTTCCTCTTGAGTTTGGCACGAATCCTGGTCCAGCAAGGTCTCCAATTCTGCGTCTTCAAAAACTTTCTGCCTTCCGCCACAAGCTTGTTCTCGACCTCAAAATCTCCACTTTTGAAGCGTTGAAACCACCGCTGACACGTTTTCTCACTAATAGAATCCTCCCCGTAAGCATCTACAAGCAAACGGTGGGCCTCAGCCGCAGATTTCTTGATGTTGAAGAAGTAAATCATAACCTCCCGCAAATGCTGAGAATTCGGTTCGTAGGTTGCCATGTTTGAGTGCCTATTACTTTATAATGCATACACGTATCCGTTAGCTTTTTTAAATTGTTTACATTGGCAGAGCCTCTAGTTTAAAATGCCACTTTTTTTATTGAGCTCGGGCCACTACTTCGGCCGCAGTGGCTCTCTAAGTAAAACGGTCACTGCAAAGTTGTACTCCTAATAGTATAACATGATCTGACCTATCGACAATTGCAGCATTATTCATTCATAACAGGACACCCTGTATACACCCGAGTAATAATTGCGCGAGTGCTGTGTACACATATCAGATAAGTGTGTAGTTTCTAACCGTTCATCAACCATCGAAAGCTGAGTACCAATAATTAATTTCACTTATCTTCAAAATCGCAAAAAAAAACAAAAGCAAGAAAGAGTAACACTTGACACGATACTTTGCCCACTTAATTGTGCTCAGTAGTACCGCGCGCAACAGGGAATCATGAAGGAAAAAAAATGCAAATTGCCATTTTCCGTTTTGCTAGAAGACTCATAATCGTTCACGATATCGTACGTCAAAGTGCCTTGAGAAAAGTGCCGCATGTAAGCACATATTTGTGGGCAGTCGGTCGTGCGTCGCCGTAGAATTGAACCGATCGATAATGATTGAGTTGTGCGTACATGTGCAAAGAAAGCGCAGGGCACGCGTATAACGAGAAAAGTTACGACGGGGTCTCCCGATACGCGGAAATCGCGCGAATATGGTATAATGAGACGCTGTCTCGGGAACGCACATGTATAATGTACGCGGTAATGTCCGACAATGATAACTAACGTCGCGATAAGTAAGAGGGAGACATGCGGTACGATAAAAGTCGGGTGTGTGTGTGTGTGTGTGTGTGTGTGTGTGTGAGAGAGAGAGAGAGAGAGAGAGAGAGAGAGAGAGAGAGAGAGAGAGAGAGAGAGAGAGAGAGAGACATATGCGAGGAGGGAGAAATTATATATTTATGCAAAACATCGATCGTCACCGCACCAGCGGGATACGATCAACGTGCGAATATCGCCGATTTTTATCAGACGATGTATACGGACAAAAAAAAGAGACAATTTGTATACAGCGATCTCGGGTGACGTTACCTATATTCGTATCAATCTCCATAGACGATCAACGTCAACCACATTAAGTGCTGTTGATTGGTAGATCGGTCGATAAGATCGTCCCGGCAACCCGGAAAGAAACATCGCAAATATTCGCAGGATTCGGGCACTTTGAAAGAAATGGCAGATATGGAATTTTCAGAGCCAATTGTTTCGTATTTCTTCAATACACGTGTATTTAAGGCCTTAGGCCACTCTAGAGGCCGAAAAAATAGGCTTTTTGGGGATATTTTGTTTTCAGAAAAACTACAAAATAAATCGAGATTACGAAAACGGGTGTTTATCATACATATGATTGTATACAATAATTTTTTCGAAGCGATCAATTTCAAAATGGCGGCTGCGCAGCGTTTATCTCAAAACTGCATTTTTTAAATTGGCCGGAAACATGACTCAGACAATTTTCAACCGATTCACTTGAAATGTTGAATATATCTTGAAAAATCCATTGTCTATGGAAGTACGTAGGATTTTTTTTATATCGCATAGTTCATTTGGTATTAACAATTTTCTGACGAATTTTTAGGCAAATTTTTGGAATGTGAAACATTTCCTTAACAACCCTTCGGTCGGTTTTTACTAAAAAAATCTGGGATACGCTTTAAATATTTCTCAATATGTATGCATAATTGAAATTTAGAAAGTATAAAGTAGAATTGTTGTAAAAAATTATTGAAAACTTTCATTTCTAGGAAAGTGAGCATTTTATTTCAAATTCGTCAATATGACTCAGTGTGTCAAGGAAGGGTTAAACAAATGAGTAAGATTCATTGCATTATATATATATATATATATATATATATATATATATATATATATATATATATATATATATATATATATATATATATATATATATATATATATATGGTATACGAAGATGGACATGAAGAAAGTTGGCTCAACAGGAGGGAAAGAGACGTGGGTAAACGGAACGAGGTTCACCGGTTCGGGATTAAGGTCGTCGAGGCAAAACTCCAAGAAAAGGTACGCATTTAAATACACGCGCAAACATATATACGTATACATTTAAGGAGTTGGAGAACTGGCTCCTTCTCGACACCGGTGACTTTGCAATTTGGTCGGAGGGTCGGTCAAACGGGAAGAAGGAATGAGCGGAGGAAGAAGAGGAAGATTTGCCGTTGAGGAAAGGGACAAAAAAGAGAAGAGAAGTGCGAGGCGATAGGAGCGCGCGAGAAGCGCATACGGGCGGTGTGGCCCAGACCCGTCTTCTCTTCGCTGTGTACCTGCGAGCACGTGAGGAGCTGTCTTCGACTCCCGATACGCTCGGCATTCCAAAATTCAAGGACTCGACAACGTTTGTCCTTCTTTGCCATCTCTCTCTCTCTCTCTCTCTCTCTCTCTCTCTCTCTCTCTCTCTCTCTCTCTCTCTCTCTCTCTCTCTCTCTCTCTCTCTCTCTCTCTCTCTCTCTCTCTCTCTCTCTCTCTCTCTCTCTCTCTCTCTCTCTCTCTCCCCTCTCTCGGCCCCTCTGTTTATCTCTGCGCCTAGTGCTAATCCGCGAACCTGCAACCAACGAGAGCAAACGGGACGAGTGCAGCAACGCGAAGGCTGAGAGGGAAAGAGAGAGAGAAAGAGACCTGAAAATGTGGCGTTTTTCACTCCTCGCTAAAATCGATTCAGCAGGCTCTTGTTCGATGCAAAATCGTTTGGTGCTCACGAATTTCCTAGTCCCACCTTCGTCCAGACCTTATTCAGCCCAGGAGATCGATTTTTGTGTATAATCGTCTCCCGGATCGTGAGTTTTGGTCCGATCGAGTTCCAACTGGAAAATTCGTAATCAGCGGATGATTTTGCATCCACCAGGCTGTCGGGAACTCGATTGGACCACTTCAGTGTGCGAGACCTGCGGCTTGTTTTTTCGTCTATTTTTAGGCTCCCGTGCAACGTGAAAACGGCTCGATGGGTACACGTCGATAGCTCCGCGTAAATCACAACGTAAACAAAAACCCCTCTCAGAGACTCTGCAATAAGAGCTTTTCCGACTGCCGACGAGAATATCGAAGTTCAGTTCGAAGATTGACAAGATTGACGCGATCGTCATCCATTGGTTACCGCATCGGGAAACATGGTTTAAAGTCACACGCGAAACAATATAGCTTTCCAAGGAGATATCAAAGTGCTTTAAGATGCTTAGGAATTATCAACGTATGGTTGTGATGAACGGGTGCTCGAACAAATACCGTAGGATATTCAGAATTCGATTGGTCCACGATTGCGAACGGGGAAAGGGAGAGGTAGAGAGAGAGAGAGAGAGAGAGAGAGAGAGAGAGAGAGAGAGAGAGAGAGAGAGAGAGAGAGGGAGGGAGGGAGAGCGAAAAGAGGCATTAACCCTTGGTGAAAGTAAGCAGGTTCGGGTACAACTCATGTCTAATATTCATGTACATGTCCACATATACAGGTGTATGTGTGTATGCATTTTCTAATACTGTTATTGAGGCGTGACTATATTTCCATTACAAGAGAATTCCTGAACTCTCGCTTCGTTGCGACCTAACATATCTTACATTTAATTTCCCTTGTCCCCTCATCGTCCCTCTGACTGCCTAGCCGTTTTCTCACGATGCTATACACATGTCTATGTGTGCATGTGTATATATATATATATATATATATACACACACACCGAACATTATTAAAAATATTTTCATTTTCCGATTTTTAATATTACTTATTTTTTGAATTTATTCTTCATATTTTTTTCTTATCTTTTTAAATTTTCTTTTTAAAGCAAAAAGTAAATTCTTTTTTATTCCTTTATCTATTTTTTTTAAGAGAAAAAAGACATTCTTTTTTTCTTAATTTTATTTATCTACAGAAAAAAATAAGTTCTTTTTTATTCTTCAATTTCTTAACTTAATTTCTCTTTAAAAAAAAAACAAAAATTCTTTTTCACTCTTCTGTTTTATTATTTTCACTATTATCAAAAAGCTTTTCTAGCAGGTTTCTCGTTGTAGATTTCCAACGAGGATTCTGAAATACGTTTTGCAGATGTGGATTGTAGATCTCTAAATGAGGATTCTAAATAATATTTCGGTAATATCCGAAGCTTAGGTAAGTCTGCGTGATGAAAATTGGGTCATTTAAAAAAAAACGTAATTTTCACTGCATTCCAACGATGCCAATTTTAAACTCACGATTTTGAAGACATTCGTCCGACCCCAAAATCAACGATTCTTTGAAAGACAAAAAATATCAGCCGTTCTCAAAAGAGCCAATAGCCCTGGATATAAAACGGGTTGAAAAAAATAATAGGTGTATATATATACTCATAATGACAAAAATAAAAGAGAGTATCTATTATACTCCGTCTCGCGGAGTTATTATGCGTCGTTAGCGAGAGGGACGGCCGAACTGCAAGAGGGCCAAAAGTCGTTAAAGTTACAAAATAATTTAAATTGCCACGCGCGCGTGCGGCCTGGTTCGCAAAAGAGATGAGAGGGTATTTCGCAGCGCGACAATATGAGAGAGAATCCGCGACGTGCTTTTGCCATTACGTTCGCGCGCGCGCGTTGCAATATATATTTTTCATAACGGATTAGGGCGCTTGATGCACGAAACAATGTCATTCTCCGATCTGCATTACTGTACAACGAAATCATTTTACCCTCGATTCGTACGGAAAAAGAAAAAATTATTCAGATGCACACCCTGCATTGAAATTTGCATAGCTGTGATGTGAGAAATTTGAAAAAAAAGTTATTTCCTCACTGTGTTGCTTTTACAAGATAAAAGAAAATTCTTTTTTATTTTCTTCTAAAGAAAAAAAAATAGTATTCCAATTTTTCATTTGCCTTTTTATTCTGTTTCAGAAGAAAAAATAAAATGCTCTTTTATTGTTTGGTTTCTCTTTTTTCTTCATTTTTAGAAGAAAAACATCATTTGTATTCCTTCATTTCTCTTTTTTATTATTTTATACAAGAGAAAGGAAAATTGGTATTCTCTTATTTCTCTTTTTTTAAATTATTATCTAGAAGAAAAAGAAAATTCGGTTTTTATTATTTTATTTCTTCATTTTTATTATTATCGACCAGATTTTCTCGCCGATTTGCGTTTTACATTTCTAACAAGTATCCCGAAATATGTTCGAGTGATTCACGTCGCTCAAGACGCCAAAAGAATATTTTGGCAATGCGAAAAAATGAATTTTCGCAGCGCAAATTCTTTTTGGCAAATTTGGACCACCGAAATCATGCAGATCTTTTTCAGAATCCTTAATAGAGACCCATACCCCAAATTTGCGATAAACATTTTTAGACGATGATGAAAATGAAGAAGTCATAAGAAATCGTTGCACTCCAACGATGCAAACTTCAACAATATATGGTGTTGAAGTTTGCATCGGGCTGCAACGAAAATTTATTTTCGTCGTGATGACGATTTTTTTTGCAGATTTGGACTGCAAATATTACCGAAACATTTAAGAGACCGAAACAATTAACTCTTAAATGTTTCGGTAATTTTTATAGTCCAAATCTGCAAAAAAAATCGTCATCACGACGAAAATATATTTTCGTTGCAGTCCAACGGTGCAAAATTCAATACCATATGATGTTGAAGTTTGCATCGTTGGAGTGCAACGATGTTTTTTTTATGACTTCTTCATTTTCATCATCGTCTAAAAATGTTTATCGCAAACATTCTCATGAAAAATCTATAACGAAAAGCTGCAAAAAAAATATTAGATTATAATAAAAATAAAGAAATGAAGAAAATCAAGGAGAATGTCGTTGCATTCCAACGATGCAAACTTCAGCAGCATAATATCATAGATACGCTATATATATATATATATATATATATATATATATATATATATATATATATATATATATATATATATATATATATATATATAGACATAGTAGCACACGCATCGTTATCATTGTCATTTTTAATATTATTGTTGTTGGAAGAAGAGATCGACGAGTATATCATCGCACACGCGCCATATATATTGCATACTCTCTCTTCATATTCTCTATGAACGCAATCGCACACTCACTTAGCCACAGTTTACATATATGTGTGTGTGTGTGTTTGTATGTATATATATATAAACTGTATATTGTCATGCAATGGTTGGAACTCGACACGTACATTGGCACTCGTTTCGGCTCATATAATATATACATATACATATACATACATACATACATACACACACACATATATATATATATATACACATACACACACACACACACACACACACACACACACACACACACACACACACACACACACACACACACACACACACACACACACACACACACACACACACACACACACACACACACACACACACACACACACACACACACACACATATATATATATATATATATGCATATGCATATGCAGAAAGGCACATTATGCCCCGAACAAGTCAATGACCCACGCGTGTAAAGTCCCGGGTGCTCCTCGTTGCACCGATACATAACAAGAGATTCTCATCTCGCTTCCTCACGTTCATTATGCTCTCACACATGCATACGCGCATAAATACACATACACATGTACGGGCGCACGTATATATAAAGATATGTACGTGTACAACCGTGATGAAGAGTAAACGGTGAAACGTTGAAAAGCCGAGAAATGGAAGGGGGGCGGTGAGGAACAAAGTGAAGGAGGAGAGGTACGAGAGGGCAAGGAGGTCTGTAGCGCAAAGTAGCAATATAACAATACACACTCTTGGTTCGCGAATCCTCGATGCATACGAGTGGAGTCCTGTGTATGCACCTTTGTACGTCCGCTGGAGAGCGTAGTGTCCCCAAATGGGGCAGTCACTCGCTCTCGCTCTCTCTCTCTCTCTCTCTCGCTCTCTCTTATGTAAGTTTGGTTGTGTGCATGTATATAAGTGTATATTGTGAAAAGGTGATTTTAAAGAGATGCCGAGGACATTAGCCAAAAACCAACGATTCGTTTTGACAAAGTTGAAGAATCGTCAAAAACGCCCTGTAGTGCACTGATTTGCCTTTTCTAGGTAGAAAATAATTGAGGCCTGCATTGCCCTCGCGGAATGAATACCTAAGGGACTGCCTATTGCCGTTCATCTTGACAGGACAACTGGAAAAAAGGGGCCGCGTTGGAATTCCGAACTTTAAATGCTCCGACGGTTCAAAATTCCGAATTTTAATGGTCCGAAACTCAAGATGGGGCCGGTTTGAAATTCCGAACTGTGAATGGTCAGAACGCTCAAAACTCCGAAAGAGTAGCACCCCGAAAGATCAAAACTCCGAAAGAATTTTACACGAAAGACCAAAACTCCGAAAATCTTAACACCGTCAAAATAATTCGGCTATGAAAGTTTTTAAGTTTCGAAATTTTCAATAAATCGACGAATTATTTCAAGAATTTTTTTTTATTAAGAAGTGATTTTGCGTAAATTTTGAAATTTGCCTAGACAATGTTATACGTTTTACATCATTTACAGTCAACTGTGTAGACTTTCGCTGGCATGATATTGACATAAGGGCCGGGTTGAAATTCCGAACTTTGAATGCGCCGACGCTTTAAAATTCCTAATTTTAATGTTCCGAAATTACAAGGTTCGTCAAGATTATGCCAGCGAAAGTCTACACAGGTGACTGTAAATGATGTAGAACGTATAACATTTTCTAGACAAATTTCAAAATTGATGTAAAGTCAATTCACTTCTTTCAAGAATTCAAGAATTTCACTTCCTAATGAAAAAAATTCTTGAAATAATTCGTCGTATGACAAGAACGTATAACATTGTCTAGACAAATTTCAAAATTGACGTAAAGTCAATTCACTTCTTTCAAGAATTCAAGAATTTCACTTCTTAATGAAAAAAAATTCTTGAAATAATTCGTCGATTTATTGAAAATTTTGAATCTTTTGTAACTTCCATAGCCGAATTATTTTGACGGTGTTCAGATTTTCGGAGTTTTCCTCTTTCGTGTAAAATTCTTTCGGAGTTTTGATCTTTCGGGGTAGTGTATTTTCGGAGTTTTGAGCGTTCTGATCATTCGAAATTCGGAATTTCAACCCAGCCCCGAAAAAAGGGGGAAAAAATTAAATTGAAGTTTGGATCCTAGAGGTGCAATGGAAATCAATATTTCTGAATTTTTTTTATCACCTACCACTAAATCTTTCTATCCAAAGCTAAATCTAACACTAAAGTCACTAAATCTTTCTTTCGGATAGTCATTTAGAGACCCATGATATAAATCTGCAAAAAAAGACTTGTATAATAATCGAAATTAGGTGAAGACCTCACTTAAAGTTGCCACATACGTAATACTCGTGCACAAACTGTAGGGATCCAATTGGATTCTGATACTAGTCCCCACTTCCTGCTAGGAATCCAATTGGTTATTGTATTCGATCACTATACTAAAAAGTCACGCTCGTACCTTGGATTCTAATTGGAATACCCGTTGGAATCAAATGTACGAAGCAGATTTGAATCCTAAAGGATTCCCCCATTATCGAACAGAATCCGATACGATTCTTAATGGATCCCATCGCATTCTGTACGTTGAATTGTCTGAATCAAATATACAGATCTACAAAATGAGTACACACTGGGTCGTTTTGACCCCATTTATTTTTCGTGCAACTGCGTATTTTTCAACGCATCTCCCACTTTCAACGAATATTTGGGCACTGAAATTTTTTCTTAAAAAATACATTTCAGGCCATAAAATAAGGATCATTGACTACAAAAAACGACTCTACAAAAAAAATGCATATTTACCGAAATACAACTATCTGAAAAACTCCTGGGGTCCAATCGACCCCACACGCAGTCAGAAGTTCGTGGCGGAAGTGTGTACTTGAAGGGTCAAAGTTGTTGTTTTTTGTCGAAAATCGAATTTTTTCCTCTCCACCTTGACATTTTCATAATTTTCAAAATTTCAAAAAACCATCCGGTCATACGCAAGTCTTATCGATATAGTAAAAGTAAATTTTTCAATTTTTATTTCCGATTACCCTGGTTGGCGAAACCACCTACACAGATTGGCCATGCATCAGCGGCGGGACTTTGTTCGAATAATTACTTAATTGTTCATAAATGTTTCTCAGTGAATTTTTTTTTTTCAAATTCTGCAAAACTATGTATTAATTGTATGTGAAATCCCGACCTCGTCATCTCAATAGTCGAATAAAAAAGAAATATTGAAATTCGACATGTTTTTTTTCCAACATGTTTCGACATGTTTTATGTTTCTTCCAACAAGTATTCGACATGTTTTATGTTCCAATCAGAATTCTTCTTCGCGACCTGAAAGCGTACAAAAGCACGTTCTCAACCAATATTTTTCTTTCTTTAATAAAGATCATTCATAAAGTCCCGTTGTTCACATTTATTTATAATACCAAAATATATCGTTTGAATATATATATATATAAAGCGCGTTTATATGTATTTATAAACATTCCTGATGATAAGCAGAGCTCTGTGAGCAATTGTGAGCGCAATGAGTATAACACGCGGCAACTCCAATAAGCAGTTCGTGCCTAATAGAATCGCGACCGACTCGTCCGCGCGCAAATCTCGCCCTAAATCGCGCGCAAATGCATGGAACAACGTATATATATATATATATATATATATATATATATATATATATATATATATGTGTGTAGTATGGTAATTATAAGGTAGTGATATATGTTCTAAGGGGCTGGCGCGGAGATTTTGCGACCGAGAAAATACGATATTAACTAGCTTTGCAAGACGTCTTCGATAAAAAAAAATATAGCGTATTGTTGTGACGAGTAGTATTTCCCAGGAAAAATTGAGCATTCTGCAAATAAAAAAATTCAATTTTCAGTTCAGCAGAATATAAGTTATTGAATTTCGAATAAACAGTAGGTGCTCCTGAAAAAAGCTTTTTAAAGTGGCATTAATCTCCATTGGTCCACTTTAAAATGCATCTTTGATACATTTTCAATCTCGATAACAAAATGCACAAAAACATTACGTCGAAGTTTGCATCGTTGGAATGCAGCGATTTTTACCCCTATTTTGCATTGCAATATTTTTATCATTATCCAAAGGCTGTTTCGCCAAACAATCTCCAATCAATCTCTAATAAAAGTACGTGAAAGCGTTTGAGTGATATTCAGAGCCCAAATGGGCCAAAGTATTGAATAATAATAAAAAATCGTTGCATTTCAATGCTGCAAACTTCAACGTCATACAAAAAAGTTCTTCGGGAGTGTTTCGTATTCAGAATATAATTATCTTCATTCTGCTGTACGCAAAATGGAAGTTTGATTTTGTTTGCAGAAGGCTCAATTTTTTCCAGAAAATACTACTTACTCATCACAAAACTACGTTATATTTTTTCGCCAAGAGGACTTGAAAAATCGTTAAAAATCATACTTCCCGCAGTCACAAAATCTTCACATAGGACCCTTAGAAAGTACACGGCGACCTTATGATTGTCACCCTGTGTATATGGTAAAACGCGGCGAAATCGCGGATGAGGAGCCTACCTTCGTATTCTCGCTTCAGTATGGTTTCACGCAGTGGCACTTGCGCATACGCGCACACCCCAATGTGATCGCTATTTGTCAGGCTCGTAGCTTACCTGAAAGCAAATCAAAGAAAGATCGTTAGTTCGGCTGATCCGCGATATTTATTTACAGGGTGGATCAATAACAATTAGCACCTTGGATATCTTCGAAACTGTAAGGTTTACAGAAATATTCGCTGAAATTGCACAGCACGAAAGGGGCCATCCGATAGTGATGATAGTTTTTTGCAGGTGGAGGTACTTCGGACATTTGAAAGTCAACTCCATTTTTTTGAATGGATCGGTATGTTTTTTTTTTTCTGTATCATGAAAGAGGAGCTTGAAACGAGTTCAACGACCAATAACATAAGGTCATTGAAGGTCATAGAAAGTACAGAAAGGCCATAATACTTACAGTTTTGGTAGTGAATGAAATGACTACGTTTATAGTAAGTGTTCAAAATGACGATCAACAAAACGTTGTTTTGTTCTTCTTAAATAAATTACCAAAAATGACCCATGATTTTGCCCTCGCAAAGGTATATTCCCCCTTAAGGTAGTTCCTCTGCGAAAATCTCAACCAAAAGTTTACATACCATGTTCATGTTTAAAAGATTGATAATTGGTTTAATTAGTAATAAATAAAATTAAAAAGTACGCAATATTGACTCGGTACTAGTAGATAATACGATGGATATCATTTATTGCCGTAAAATATATTTTATATTGTGTTTTTGATCTACCATTGCCAGTAAACTTTTTGCCGGGACTGTCCAGACTTTGCCCCAATTGTTTTTTTTTCCAGGCTTTGCCAGGCTTTGCCAGGCTTTGCCAGGCTTTGCCAGGCTTTGCACCACAATTGTGAGGGCTTTTCGTGGTTATATCTTGGAAACTAGGTGGTGAATCACTCTCATTTTTTTTCACATTATTCGTGATATCTTACTCTAGATTATCCTCGTTTTTTATCAATTTCTTAATTTTAGTTTTGACGATAAAATTAATGATGCTCTGTTTGCCAATCATAACGCATTTGTTGCGTGCAAGCCAAGCCAACTTTGAGTGTAAATATCTCAGGTTTGGGGTGGTCAAACTTATTCAAATTGCACAGATGTTTGGATAATGTATTGAATAACATATATGTCAAATTTCAACCATTTCTTAATTCAACTCTTCTGTGGAGGTACTACCTTAACGCATCGCAGTCTTTCCCACTCTTCTTTTATGACTCCCCTAACGTCGTTGTCTTCCCAGAAAACCGCCCTTCCCAATTTTTCTTTTATATCCATGAAATAATTACAGAATGAAGATTTGTTTATTCCTCCTCAATCCTTCTGTGCGTCCTGGTCTCTCTTTTCCGTCCTTCAGAATGTCTCTGATCGCCCCTTTGTCTCCATTATTCCTCATTGATTCCAGGATCCTCCCGTCTCCTGCCTCCTCCGTCACTGTCCTTTGCTCCCTTCCCCATCTTGATTCGTTCCTATTTTTAAGGGGTTACCCCCACTTGCGATTTTGAAAAAATCGATTTTTTTCCTATTGCATTTTTTTGAAGTATAAGTATCTGAGAATATGTCCTGAAAATTTCAAGTCGATCCGAAATAAATTGACTGAGATATGAGCGTTGAAAGAGAAGAATCCGTTGTGAAATTGAAACTTTAAACGCGTTTTTCTCAAAATGGCATTTCTGAAGTCGGTGACCAAGATTACTCGAACACTAATGAACCGATCTTCTTGAAATTTTGCAGGCTTATTTAATCCATAAAAATGTAGTCTTTAATCGTTCGATTTTTTTTTCGAAAAAAATGGCCGTTTTATAGCCAAAAAACGGCCGTTTTTTTTCGTTAAAATCGAACCATTAACTTTGACTGTCCGCCATTTTGTGAAAAATGAATATTTTTTTTAAATCCTTCGATTAAAGACTAGCTTATACTTATATTTGACTAAATCCATCCGCATTTTTTTTTCAGATGATCCACTTCGCCGCAATGTTGGTCACCGCAAACCGTGTATATAAAAACATTATTTCATTGACGGCCATTTGCCACTAAACAATGTAATATTTTTCAATAAAAAAATTACTGAAAGTTCTTCAAGATGTGTTCATTAAGATGGTATATTGATCGATTAAAAAAGTTTTGTAGTTTTCTTTAAAAAAATTCATGAAAAAGGCCTTTTTTGCGCTACAAGTGGGGGTAACGTTCCTACTTAGGCGGATTTTTGGCCATCTGTCCTCGTCCATCTCCACAATTCGTAACAAGTAGTTGCTCGCTCTCCTCCTAGCTGCCACTTCGATGCTTCGCTTGTCAGCCTCCATATATAGTATACTACATTATTACTATTATATATATTATATATATTATATATTATATATATACACACAAACACACACACATATACATAGCCGATGCTTACGCACGCATCGAGGCGACGTATACGCATGTGCATATACGTCGGCAATCGTCGTACGTAGTCGCGTTGTGTATGTATACGTCCACAAGTGAATCTACATGCGCGTACAAACATATATGGTGTGTGTGTGTGTGTGTGTGTGTGTGTGTGTGTGTGTGTGTGTGCGCGTGTGTGTGCGTGTGTGCGTGCGTGTGTGCGTGCGTGTGTGCGTGCGTGCGTGCGTGTATGTGTGTGTGTGTGTGCGCGCGCGCGCTTGTGTGTGTGGCTATAAACGCACACCATTTATATATATAACCAATTTTTTGTCACTCTTATTTAAGGTCGAGACTTTTTTCATTTTGAAAAAAATTTGGAAACATATATATGTTTCATATATATATATATATATATATATATATATATATATATATATATTTATATATATATATATATTGATTTATATATATATATATATGTGTGTGTGTGTGTGTGTGTGTGTGTGTGTGTGTGTGTGTGTGTGTGTGTGTGTGTGTGTGTGTGTGTGTGTGTGTGTGTGTGTTTATGGTCATATACGATACATGTTTATATGAACTATATATAGCTTTTGTTCCGCACGGGACTGTGGAGAGTTGGATTCTGCTGCTCGTTGCACCGCGCGTGTGTTGCACAACGCGCGGCGTTGCACTCACCAGCGATTCGCGCGTACGTTTGCGCAGATTGTGTGTTGCCTGCGAGTATTATATATATATATATATATACACACACACGCATGTATATATTTATATATGGGGTATTCCAGCTCAACTTAGAAAACTATTTCCCTCACCATTGTAAATCATAGATTTCCATTGTGGAAAACCTCAATCCTGGTGTAAAAAAAACACCCAATCTTTTCAATATTATTCCTTCATTCTTCGCCTTTCTGCGGCTGCAAAAAGTCGAAAAGGGCAGGAGGGCCGTTTTTTTTTTATTAAAAAAAAAATAAACACGTTCCAGTGCATTTTTCACCAAAGCTCAACGTGTACTTCCGATATTTACAGTTTTTTTTTTGTGTAATTTCGATTTTGGGGATGATTGTCCAACAGTTTGGAAGTCAGACAAGTACTTTTCCGCTCACCACATCCCACCCGAATTGAATTTCATCCGGAACCATAGTTTTTTCTTCACTTACAAGACCGATATATATATATATATATATATATATATATATATATATATATATATATATATATATATATATATATAGGAAGGTGATTATAAATGCATTTGACGTCTAGGACCGTCCTCAAGATATCCAGATGTGCTAATAGCCAACATAAAAAGGTTATACGTGTTGAAAATATTTTTGCCTATGTTATGTAGACATATATTATATATGCACATAAATACGTACAGGTCTTTTTGTTTCCTGCCCCCCCCCCCCACATACACACACGCGCACGTATACCAATGCGAACAGAAGGACATACACATGCATGCCTTTCTGCTTTTGGTCCCTCAGTTTCTTTTTCTTCTCTCTCTTTCTCCCTATACACACACACACACACACACACACACACACACACACACACATATGTGTGTGTATGTGTGTGGCTGTGTGTGCATATATTCCTCTTTTTCTCTCGACGACTTTGGCCTCTCGGCGTCTCGTGAAGTTGTTGTGAAAATAACAGCAATGAGAGCGAGCGGGATCTCCGCAGCGCGGCGAGCACATCATCGGCGCAGTATAGCGCGCAGTTAGGAAATAGCTCTCTTAGTGCTTTCTCGCTCCTTTTACTTCGTGCGCGCACGTTTATGGTCGCTTATTTGTTTATACACATACGTGGGTGTGTGTGTGTGTGTGTGTGTGTGTGTGTGTGTGTGTGTGTGTGTGTGTGTGTATACACATACAGACGTACATACGTATGGCCAAGTATGTATATTAGATATAATGCTAATTAAGGGTTGAAGGAACCGCGCGGGCGTACCAGGCTGCGGTAAAGTGTATACGGTTGCGCGTGTCCGTACATATGCATTTACTTACACTTTATTGTGTATATATGCTAATGAAGAGATCGAGAGAGGAAAAACGTTTCATTACCTGGATTAGTGCACGAAGAACAATTTCTTCGAGAGAAAAGTGTGCGGAGAGAGAAAAAGAAAATGAAAAAAAAAATCAAGCGCATAGAAAAATCGACGGAGCTTAGAGTCGTTTTTTTTTCAAGTGAAAAAATATTACGCGTAGTGACGGGATGTGGAGCCAATGTGCGCGTAGCCAGAGAAACGAAGAGCTTTTTTTCTGTTTTTGTCACGACGTGATGTGCGACAAACTTTGTCGCCTCTCGCTCTCACTTAGGCTCTCCCTCTCTCTCTCTCTTGCTCTCCCTCTCTCTCTCTTTCTTGCTCTCTCTCTCTCTCTCTCTCTCTCTTGCTCTCTGCCTCGAAGTGTCAAGAGAAGAGATGGAGCCAAAGAGCGCACACTCGTTGCACTTGGAGAGGGAGAGAGAGGGAAAGAGAGAGAAAGAGAGAAGGAAAACGAGACGTCATTCGCACAAGTCGTTGACCGTGTGCTTCGTATCGTCGTCTCTCTCGACCCTTCTCTCTATCGGTCTCTCTCTCTCTCTCTCTGCCGGTCTCTCTCTCTCTCTCTCTCTCTCTCTCTCTCTCTCTCTCTCTCTCCCTTCTCTCTCTCGCTCGTTACAGCTATGTGCTCGATGATCTTCTGCTGAATACGAGTCTCCCCCTGCTGTATACATGCGCAAGTCCACGCGAGACTCCCGTCGAGTCGTGAAAAAATACGTTTAAAAAGCTGACGAACCTCGCATCATATCGCGCAGAATAACGTATCTACTATTAGGTAACGACGATGGCGCGGGATCGCGCAAAGGGCTTGCACGTTTCAGGACAAACGGGATATCGAAAAAATTTCATTTTGCAGCTAAACCTGCATTTTTATTTCTGCCCCCCCCCCCCCCCCATTTTTTACATATTTAACGTCGCTTTTTGTTAGGTGTAAAAAGTGAAATAATTGTACCGTGCAAACTTATTTTCTTCCGTCGTATGTTTTGCCTACTTCATTCGATGTTTGATTATTTATATACTGCGGATTATCAACCATGGAGTTGTAAGAATTATGACATTGAAGTTTACATCGTTGGAATGCAGGGACAGTTCTTTTTAATTTTTTTATCACCCCATTTTCATTATCATCCAAAATGTTTTCGTACATGTTTAAGGCAGTAGTCTGGTCTAGAAATTTGGCAAAAACGATTTTTAATTTTTTTACTTTATTATTTCTTGGACCTTTCTTAATACGCTCGTGAAAACCGTTTATTGATATTTCAAAAATTAGCAGAGTGATAGAAATTATAAGCAAGCCGCGCGCAAACCTCATCTAACGGTATCAAAACTTTGAACGCGTTTATCTCGGAACTTTGTTTTTCAGATCGCCGCCCACGATATCTCGATAACTAATTGACCGATCGAGCTCAAATTTTGCACATACCTTCGGTAGCCTCTTTCTGAGGACTGGTAGCAGAATTGAGTCGAACAATAATTTTGCCCACATTTTGTTACTCGTCGAATACCCGAAAATGTATGAAATATCGTTAATCAAAGTTTAACAGGCCGCCATTTTGTGAGAAAATTTTTTTAAGTACTAATTCTGCTACCAGTTCTCAGAATACTCATACAGATTGAGAATATATTTTTTTTTTCAGATGCATGCAACATCACCCGGAGTGGGCGCCGATTGAGGCGGTTTTCGGCGGACCATGTTGTAAAAAAATGAAAAATTACATGAAAGTATTTAAAATAACTTTTTTTTAATGTAGATACATTCTCAAAGGAACAATAAATACATATGTAAAATTTCATCAAGACAACTTCAACGGTTTAAAAGTTATTCCAACCCAAAACTGACGTCAAAAATCTCGCTCTAGACCAGACTACTGCCTTGAGCCGAAGGCCTCTAATAAGAAAAACGTTACAGTGATTTTGGAGGGCTAAATATGCTAAAAAAAATCGAGCTACGAAACTACTCTTGCGTTCCAACGATGCAAACTTCAATGTTATTAAGAATTTTTTACCGACACTCAATTTCATTGATCTTTTGATATGTGGCTAGTCGAGCATGGGAGTATTTTTTTGTATATATCATTTTTTAAGGCGTTACCCCCCACTTGTAGCGCAAAAAAGGCCTTTTTCATGATTTTTTTTAAAGAAAACTACAAAACTTTTTTAATCGATCAATATACCATCTTAAAGAACACATCTTGAAGAACTTTCAGTAATTTTTTTATTGAAAAATATTACATTGTTCAGTGGCAAATGGCCGTCAATGAAATAATGTTTTTATATACACGGTTTGCGGTGACCAACATTGCGGCGAAGTGGATCATCTGAAAAAAAAATGCGGATGGATTTAGTCAAATATAAGTATAAAGTAGTCTTTAATCGAAGGATTTTAAAAAATATTCATTTTTCACAAAATGGCGGACAGTCAAAGTTAATGGTTCGATTTTAACGAAGAAAAACGGCTGTTTTCTGGCTATAAAACGGCCATTTTTTTCGAAAAAAAAAATCGAACGATTAAAGACTACATTTTTATGTATTAAATAAGCCTGCAAAATTTCAAGAAGATCGGTTCATTAGTGTTCGAGTAATCTTGGTCACCGACTTCAGAAATGCCATTTTGAGAAAAACGCGTTTAAAGTTTCAATTTCACAACGGATTCTTCTCTTTCAACGCTCATATCTCAGTCAATTTTGTTCGGATCGACTTGAAATTTTCAGGACATATTTTCAGATACTTATACTTCAAAAAAATGCAATAAAAAAAATCGATTTTTTCAAAATCGCAAGTGGGGGTAACCCCTTAACCTACTGCTGTTTAGTTTTTGTTGTTTATGTAGAATCGTAACTACATAGGTATTGGGGATGAATAGTTAGTTCTGAAATATCCACGATCATTGGTTTTTGCAGGCATAAAAATGAAAATTAATATGAATGTTTAAAATCAATTATACAAAAAAAATGTGAATGAATGCATAAACATGAATAAAAGGTCCGTCAATTCATTTTTCATTATAATTCTCTAAATTATAGTATAATTTAGGCAAATTTTTGGAAAGTGAAAAATTTCGTCAGATATTTGTTAATAACAAATGAACTGTGCAATACAAAAAAGAAATCCTACGCACTTCCATAGACAATGTATTTTTCAAGATATATTCAACATTTCAAGTGAATCGGTTGAAAATTGAGTTATGTTTCCGGCCAACTTAAAAAAATGCAGTTTTGAGATAAACGCTGCACAGCCGCCATTTTGAAATGTAATCGCTTCAAAAAAATTATTGTATACCATCACTGATTTGTATGATAAACACTCTTTTTGTAATCTCGATTTATTTTGTAGTTTTTCTGAAAAAAAAATCCCCAAAAGCCGTTTTTTCGGCCTCTAGAGTGGCCTAACCCCTTAAACGTAGGTAAGCAGCGCAAAGCAAAGCAGAGGGAGAGAGAGGACCACTATCGTATATAGATGTGTATAAGACCGTATGAGGTCGCGAGGTCGTGAAATGCACCGAGCGCGTCTCGGGCCAGTTTTTCGGGCGTCGAGCATTGCCAAATGTCCATCAACGATTGACCGAGTTGACGACAGAACGGATCGTATGCGAGGCTCGCCTGCCCCCGTCGCAGCTTCAATACCGTACGGGCGTTGCGTTGCGTCTGAGCCTGCCAACCAGTGTCTTTTTACAGTGCGAAATACGCGGTCAAGCTCCCTCGTAACGAGAGATCTGGCCAGGTTCATCGTCCATCGCGAAACGACCATTATGGTATACGTGACTCTTGTGTACGTCGGAGGGAGCGACGATGAGAGTGCACGGGCGATCGAGGATTCGTGATAAAGCGTACGTCATCGTTGCAAGCTTTTTCCAGCACTCGAGCCCTTTGGGTCCGTCGATGGGTGGAAAAGAAAACGAAAACCCAAATTTCGTCCTACCCAGGTAGGAAATTAAAAGGCTGACGATCGAAACAAGCTTGTGCGAGCCTTGTTTCACCGAGCCTGAGTGAGACAGACCTGGCCCAGGTTTCATTGCATCGTTTGGAGCAGCCTGGAACCAAAACTGGCTGCTTAGCCTAAACTCAGGGTTATTTCAAGCTGCATTCAGCCGGTGAATTTTGAGACTGAAAAATCAAGGCTGGATGCAGGCTTGTTTCAGGTTGTGATAAAATAAAATAAGTTTAAAATAATATTTTTTCTGTACTTTTATGAAAAAAAAATTTAGCAATAAATTTGTCGGGTGCGAAGGCACGAAAAACGAAAGCGAAGGAGGCAGCTCAGAACATTTAAACATATGCTCTTATCGATATTTATGAGGTACACAAAAAAGTGTATACGAAAATAAAAGTACGCAATAAAATAAAGTATTGTTTTTAAAATATTTTTTATATATATTTTGTAACAAATAATATAACAAATAATAAATATATATAACAAATCAAATGAATTCTTTATAAATTTATTAAATTTACCCCAATGTAGAATATAGAAAACTAAAAACAGGCCCCATATAGCCTCGGGAAGAGTTTGGGAAAAGCCTGGTCATAAATGCTCGTGAAGGCTTCATTAAGGCTCGTTTTGAGCCTTGTTGTTTCGTCGTTTCAGGCTTAGTACAGGATTTTCTACCAGCCTTTGGTCAAGCCTGTGTGCAAGAGCCTGAAACCGCGTTATCATTCAGAGGTTCAGCTAGGCCTGAAATCAGGCTGGTGCTCAGCCTGAATTAAAAAATGTGAGCCTTGTTTCAGAGCTTGGCGAGCCCTTTTTTCATCGTCAATTCCTACCTGGGTAACGGAGTAGTCCAGTGAAACAGACGAAAACCCAGCACTTTTTGGCGTAGAATATGAATTTTTGACTAAAGGTAGATGGTTGCATACCGAAGTAACGCCGATAAAATTTTACTCCTCAACTCGCCTCAACCCTAAGAAATAGGGGTTGAAAACTCAAAAATCGCCGTATCTCGATAATTAATAGCTCAATCAAAAAAGGTTTCGAACAAAAGTTGTTTGGAACAATAAAATTCGTATAAAGTAGTCTGACGTCCAATCCCCTATCTTTGAAAATAGCGGCCCAAAATCGATTCGAAAATTCGGGGCTGATGCGTGTGCGAGCGGAGTAGACATATCGCTGCGTCCTTGTCTGGGTCAGTGGTGCTCTCGTATTTTTGTGCCGCTATTTTCAAAGATAGGGGGTTGGACGTCGGATAACTTTATACGTATTTTATTGTTCCAAACAACTTTTGTTTGAAACATTTTTTCATCGGGTTATTAAGGCCTTAGGCCACAGTAACGGGTATAAAATCATGTGCGAATTTAAGGGGAGGGTAGGGGTTTCAGTGTGAAAAAAAAAACACTTTTTTTCATCTGTATGGATAGAGTAAATTTATTGAAACCTTTTGTACATTGTTAAGGGTCATTTCAAGAACATTCCGTGAAATTTGTACGCGAAAATATCCACAAACAAGCCGGTGACAAAGCTTTCCAAGAACGCCTTTGGAAAAACACGATTTGCAGTGTTCACTGTATCTCAGCTAGAAATTATCTGAAATCAAGTACCATTAAAATTTAGTCAAAGTATCATCAAATCCTCCCCCCAACGGTCTGGGATAATTTTTTTTTCATTTCTAAATTTTTGGTGGTCATGTAAAGTGAAAAGTGCTATTTTTCACGAAAAATTCCGCCATTTTGGGGGTGGGAAACCCCCGCAATGTAAAAAATCTCAAACTAACCGTTGGGGGGAGGTATTTTATATGTAGAAAGTGTGTACCAAGTTTGAAATAAATCGGTCATGTAGTTTTCAAATGGCAGTGAACACGGGCTTTGAAAAAGTGGTTTCGAGAAAAACGCGGCACCGGCTTGTTTGTGGATATTTTCGCGTACAAATTTCACGGAATGTGCTTGAAATGACACTTAACAATGTACAAAAGGTTTCAATAAATTTACTCCATCCATATAGATGAAAAAAATTCGCAAAGAAGTGTTTTTTTTACGCTGAAACCCCTACCCTTCCCTTAACAATTTCTTTTCGTATGAAAAAGTGATTCACTCATAAAATTAATTACACATCTATTTAGTATGAATATCGAGCTGTTAGAATTAGTTTTTTTCGATGTACAAAATGGCCGACTACTCGAAACATCTCGAAACAGCTTTTTTCCAATTGGCGTGACAAATAACTTCAAAAATTTTTTATCGACATACATCAAATTTAAAAGCTATGTTCCTAATTGCATTTCGCAGAGAATTTCGTACGGAATTTCTGATTAATCGAAAACTTTTCATTTTATAAGCAGTTTATGAGCAGTTATAACCAAATTTTGCACTGAAAATTCATTTCTTAAGTTCAAATACCTACAACTTTTGAATAAAATAATATTTCTTAAATTCCGTATGTACTTCTCTAGGTATTCTAATGTAGATTAACGTGAACTTTTGTTTTTTGTTCCGGGTAAAAAATTGTGGATGCTAAATGTCACGCCGCGGAGCGCCTACAAAAAGATAACAAAAGAAAATATTAGTAGTCGGCAATTTTGTACATCGAAAGAAAAGAAATATATATATTTTCTAACAGCTTGATATTCATACTAAATAGATGTGTAATTAATTTTATGAGTGAATCACTTTTTCATACGAAAAAAATTGTTAAATTCGCACATAATTTCATACCCGTTACTGTGGCCTAAGGCCTTAAGGTAGTACTAGCGGATTTACTAGTCAACAGAAAATCTATAAATTATCGAATCTGAAAAAGCAAAATCAATGTATTTGGGTATAATAATAAACATGATACAGAAAATTATTATTTGAGAAGCGCATGTGATAACTGTTTGTATTATAGTTTGGTAAGTGAAGTAAAATCGCAATCAGATTTGACTTGAGTTGTCACAGGCCGCCATTTCATAATTCTGGCAATATCCGTGGCAACACTGTATTCAGGTGCTTTCGATACATGTCAAGCATGCGTTTGTTTACCGTATGTGTAATCGTGTGTTGTAGTGTATGTGTAATGTGCATGTTGTAACAAGAGAAATGGCAGACGCGGCTAGCGAACGCAAAAATGAGTCGATTGAATCGATGATATCTGCTCGAAATGTCCCGTAATCTATATTTTTTATGGAACATACGTGACCGCGACAGTTTTCTTGTTATTTGTCGCTTTTCGCATAGCTCTGATCTAATCGGGAACTATTATTACTCCCGTTCCAAAATTCGATCCGCACGGATTCCCTATATGGTGCGGGTTAAATGCATTGATTTCGTGAATTAAGGGGAGATATACACCTAGGAGTCGGAAAAAGGTCATTTTTGTGAATTTTTTGAAGGAAATCTATTTGAAATTTCGGATTGTGGTTTTAATTACCTAAAAGTATATACATTCAAAAATATGTTTAATTTTCTTTATTTAAAAATATCAAAAATATACAAGGATATTGTATGATCCTTAGAGCATCGTAAAAAAATCTGCGAGAGAGAGAGAGAGAGAGAGAGAGAGAGAGACTGCGTAAACGACGTTGAACGTGTATCTACTGCGAAAACACGAACGAAACGACTGACAACGACGGATAGAGGGGGCGCCAATACTTGCCCCGTTACTTGTCGTTCACTCGGGCAACCCACTTTTCGCAAAGTAAAGTTCATCGAGCTCTCTCTCTCTCTCTCTCTCTCTCTCTCTCTCTCTCTCTCTCCTTCTTGCTCTTTTTCTCCCGTGAATTTCCGGTTCGATGGAAAACCGATCGATGGGCCCGTCCGGGTCAAACTCCCTTCTCCTAATTCGATTCACTGTTGCAGCCTTTTTGCCCGCGAGGAAAAACAGAACTCGTGGCTTTCTCGTACGCCTCCCCCCACCCCCTGCACCATTCCTATACACCCTCACCCACACGTAGAGACAAACTTGTTTTTCTCGCTTCGAGATTTTTTCTCAAGCATTTTTTCCCTTGCACCGACGCGGGGACACAATTTACAAAGCGCCGGTGTGAAAATCTAAGGTACACGGTGATATTTTTCGAATTGGATTGGCGAGAAACGTCGTTCGGTTATTATTACGATGTTGAAGAATCGTTGAAATGCAACGCACAGTCAATTTTTTTAACGGGCTACATGTACTCAGGTAGGTAAAAAAAGTACATTTTCCTAAAATATTTTTATTCGATAGTGTCAATTTTTAGCTATGATTCCTGAAAATTTAATTTGGGATATTCCTAAAATTGAATGAGCTGCAGCGCACCATACGTCAAACTTTGATTTTGACCCAGACGAACTTGAAATAAAATACTCAGTTTCCTAAAATTGAAGGTTTCAATCATTGTTTACAACAATTCATTTTATACTTTCCGAATTTTAATTATGCAGACGTATTGAGAAATGTTTAAAGTGTAGACCGGTTTTTTTTTCAATAAAAAAAGACCGTAGGGTTGTTAAGGGCAGGTGGATGAAGTACTATCCGGGTCAAATGGACCCAGTGTGTCAAAGCTGTAGCCAAATTAGAGTGTGTCAAGGAAGGGTTAAAGGTCGTTGATCTCACTTTTTTAAAATCGATCTTCATTTTTTAATAGTTACGCAAAAGTGACGACTTTTTTCGTAGATTTTGTATGCTCGAGATCCAATCCGTGACCACGTAGCTAAAAAAAAATATTAAAAAAATTGACGATCGTCAACGGTTCGTATTTATTTATATGGTATTGAAGTTTACACCGTTCGGATGCAACGGAATTACATTTTTTTTCGTAACGTTCCATTTTTTTCACGACATTGAAAATACAAAAATCATTGCAACATTTTTTAACGTTCTTTTCAGGAATCCAAAACCTAAATCAGGAAAAAACGTTCAGATGGTTGAAAAAATTACGAAATGAATAAATAAAGAAGAATTTTCGTTACATTCCAACGTTGCAAACTTTAGCACCATTAAAAAAAATCAGACATTTTATTTCATGTCGCAACAACGTCAATGGGTTTTGAGCGACCACATTGAGTTTCCATTCATTACTTATTCTACTTTAACTAGGTGTATATCGTGTTTTTCATTTTATATATTTTTGTATATTCCACTTTTTTGCAATTCTTTTTGAACATTTCTCCGCTAGAGAGGCATTGTACTCGTATTTATTGTTTATTTGAATAACCCGTTTGGTTTTTAGATTTCAGATGGACAGTGTAAGCTGAAGACCATGTTTTTCTTGTTTTTCCGTATTTTTTTTTCATTTCTTTTTAAGTCTCTCAACATATGTACCTTTGTGTTAAAAAAAATACGTTTTTTTTCTCACCAACAGTTTCTCGGAAAAAAAAAACAGAATTTCGGCATTTTTCGGGCCTCTAGGTAGCCCCTTAATAGCTGAATTTCTTTTGCCGATTTAGAGTGTAAAAATCACTGCAACGTTTTTACGTATTCTCATCAGCGTTTCCTGACCTTAATTCCAAAGATTCGAGCGTCAACGTCATTCATTAAAAAAATAATAATAATAGGACAAGCGCGGATTAATCGTACGCCTTAATTCGCGGAAAAGTAAATGTTTTTTTATCGTTCTATCAGGAATTCGAGAAAAACTCGGCGGCGAGCGAGCAACGATGTCGGCACGAAAAAAAAAAAAAACGTTCAACGAAGGGCAAAAGAGTGTAGCGGAGAGGAAAAAAAGGACTGGAGTTGTTGCCGGCACTGGGCGAATCCGGAGTATGCTGCATTTTATACTTTTTCATCCGCGTTATCGCGACAATTGTCCAGGGCCCCCCTTGCGAGGTATTCGCGCAATTGGCGCGCGTAACCGTAAACGCGGCTTCTATTTTCGAGCGGCACGATTTGCGCGAGAACGAGAGGCACGCGATATGTTTCACGCGAGGAGAAGCAGCAACGGAAAGAAAAAGGAAAAAAAAACAACGTGCGAGTAAAATAAAAAATAAAAATAAAAGAATCTGACGAAGGGGTCCACGGCGAGAAATTCGCGTTGAGGGTTAATTCGAGGCGTTACTCCGGGCCACCGGAGACGAGGAGATAAAAATCTCGCGGCTCTCGATTCGTGCTCGAGACAGCTCGCGTCTGCAGCAAATTTGTACGCTGATTCGGAAGAAATTTAATCTTTTTTTTTTGCTCCTCTATGCACCCGGTAAATGAATTCGTCGCGCGTTAACCTTTTTCACGGAGTGACAATTGCGTTAAAAAAAATTGTCGAAGCGAGAGAAAAAAAAGATTTTATTTTTTTTCACCGGGACTGGTTAAACTCGGAGTTTACGGAGTGGCGTGTCACCCTAAAAGGGCGAACCGGAGGGAAATTCATGAGCGAAGTGAGAGTGGGATTGAGCTCGATTGGTGTGATAATTTCCGGAAAATTCAAAATATAATAAATGTACGTGTATAATATAATAAGTAAAGTATAATAAATAAAATGTGTATAAATAAATTGCTGAATAAATTCATGCGTTATTTTGTAGGGTCTATATTGTTAACTTTACAAATGAATATATATATATATATATATATATATATATATATATATATATATATATATATATATATATATATGTATGTATGTATGTATATTATATAAATTTGAGCTTTCGACAAAAACTTCATGATATTCGCAATCGGCGGAATCGTCCACATCGGATGGACCCTTGAAATTGTTGAACAGTAGAAAAAACTTTTTTTCGACTCATTTGGTCACTTTTTCAAAAATCGTCAAAATTTCAAACAGCCAGAGTGAGTTTTCGAGAAGAGTGCACTTGAAGAATGTCGTTGAAGTTTGCATTGTCGGAATGGAACGACAGTTCTTTCCAATTTTTTAAATTTCTTTTTCATGACAATCTCCAATTTCTTTATAGATTAAGATTATCGATTTCTTATGAGGATAATAAAAATCGTTTGGAAGATTTTCGTACCATAAATTGGACAAAAAAGTGTGGGTGATAGGAAGAAAATGCACTTTCGTGGCATTCCAACGAAGCAAACTTCAACATCTTAAAAAATGGCCGAAAAAAGGCAAAGGGATATGGCAAAGGGGTATGGAAAAATTCTCGAAAATCGATGGCCAGACTTTGAAATTCTGCCAAAAATCGAAAAATTATCAGAGCTCGATAAGTCAAGCGGCATTTAAAAGAGAAAACGAGGCCAAAGAGAACGCGCAAAAAGTGACGTTTGAAATCCAAAAGGGAAAGTAATGCGCGGCAATTGGGTGGAGCCACCGAGATGTGGCCAACGTGCAAATTAAAAAAAATTCTATTGTCTTTTTTTACAAGTTCATTCCAATGTATTTTTATCACCCGAATACGAATTAACCCTTTTTGTCCCCCAAAACCCTCAAATTTTATCAATAATCATGGAATGTGTATGGAAACGCATTTTTCGCATTCAACCGACGTAATTTTGAGCTTCCGACGAAAACTTCCTGACATTTGCAATCGTCGCAAAATTTCCCAACGAATAGACCCTTGAAACAGTGTAAGAGTGAAAGAAATCCAAGCCCACCCCTTCTGGCATAAAATGAATTGTGGCAAATAAAATACTTATAATGCTATATTATAAGTATTCAATATAGCATATACACACGACTTAAGCTTCGTCCATAAATCTTTTACGACCATTATATTGCTACATAATAAATAATGAATAACAAAAGAATTATAATACTACCCATATACAAAGAGTACTAAACAGTCTATACCCAGCGTGTCTATGTATACACAATAGTCGATATTCGTGCTATTCTCGATGAGTCAAGTGCTCGCACGCGTTCAGGACGTCTGTGCGATCGCTTCGAGTAGAGAAAGACGGGGTCCTCTCGTTCTCCCTACCTCTAACGCTCTTTGTCTCTCGAGGGTTCTCTCCTACGTGGAGCGCGTCCGATTCCTAGATAGTAGTAACGGCGAGTGTAGCGGGTTTTAAGGGGTTACCCTCACTTGCGATTTTGAAAAAATCGTTTTTTTTTATTGAATTTTTTTGAAGTATAAGTATCCGGGCCCATACTTCTGTATGCGCCCAGAATAGATAACTATGTAAGTTTACAAAAAAAAATATTTTCTTCGTGTAAACTGAAATTGAAACTTTAAACGCGTTTTTCTCAAAATGGCATTTCTGAAGTCGGTGACCAAAATTACTCGAACACTAATGAACCGATCTTCTTGAAATTTTGCAGGCTTATTTAATACATAAAAATGTAGTCTTTAATCGTTCGATTTTTTTTCGAAAAAAATGGCCGTTTTATAGCCAAAAAACGGCCGTTTTTTTTCGTTAAAATCGAACCATTAACTTTGACTGTCCGCCATTTTGTGAAAAATGAATATTTTTTAAAATCCTTCGATTAAAGACTAGTTTATACTTATATTTGACTAAATCCATCCGCATTTTTTTTTCAGATGATCCACTTCGCCGCAATGTTGGTCACCGCAAACCGTGTATATAAAAACATTATTTCATTGACGGCCATTTGCCACTAAACAATGTAATATTTTTCAATAAAAAAATTACTGAAAGTTCTTCAAGATGTGTTCTTTAAGATGGTATATTGATCGATTAAAAAAGTTCTGTAGTTTTCTTTAAAAAAATTCATGAAAAAGGCCTTTTTTTGCGCTACAAGTGGGGGTAACTCCTTAAGTAGCCGAGTGAGACTTACGAACGGCCGCGCGCGCGATACGTTGTCTCCAGGGCGTTTTCTAGCCACAGAGCGTGCGCCGTTCCTTCTTGCCCAGTAGTAGCGGACAGTGTTGAACGAACGGCCCGGCGGCGGGATGCGTCGAGCGCACGTGTGTATGTGTGTACTCATGGGTATATGTTTATATATGTGTATGTATGTATGTATGTATGTATATGTATATTAGGGTGATTCGTTTCAGGGCAACTTTTTTTTTGACCCATCGTGCCCGAAAACCTTTAGTTGGTACCCAAAAACGAACTTTCGTGAAAGGGGGGTGTTGTCAAAAAATATTCAGAGGTCGCGAATCAAAATTGAAGGTTTCCCATTTGATTAACACTGAAAAAAATGTTTTTCTCATTATTAGTGTTACCATTCCGCGAATTTTGATATCGTGATATTTTCCAAGTGGGTTCTCATAGGAAATATGATACTCCACAATAAAGTTCATTGAGCCGTGGCCGTAAATTGAACCGTTTCAGCGGCATCATTATTTCAAGTGAATATTGTGCGAAAATATCTATTCAAACGGCTGTAACGCCTAAGCTATTAGATATATCGAAAAAAAGTCAGATGAGAACTTTGTAGAGAAAGTAATTTTCTACAAAAAAGTCTTATAAGCCGAGCCCGAAAATTCAACTCTTTCTCAGCTATAGGCGGATGAAGTAAAATAAATAGATTTTTTTTGTTTAAAAAAAATCTTTTTATAAATAGATAATATAGTAATAGAAATTTAGTAAATATAGATAATAGAAATATAGTCAAATAAATAGATTTTATATTTCTATTATCTATATTTACTAAATTTCTATTACTATATTATCTATTTATAAAAAGATTTTTTTTAACAAAAAAAATCTATTTATTTTACTTCATCCGCCTATAGCTGAGAAACAGTTGAATTTACGGGCTCGGCTTATAAGACTTTTTTGTAGCAAATTACTTTCTCTACAAAGTTCTCATCTGAATTTTTTTCGATATATCTAATAGCATAGGCGTTACAGCCGTTTGAATAGATATTTTCATACAATATTCACTCGAAATAATGATACCGCTGAAACGGTTGAATTTACGGACATGGCTCGATGAACTTTATTGTAAAGTATCATATTTCCTATGAGAACTCATTTGAAAAATATCGCGATATCAAAATTCGCGGAATGGTAACACTAAAACTGAGAAAAACATTTTTTTCAATGTTAATCAAATGGGAAACCTTCAATTTTAATTCGCGACCTCTAAATATTTTTTGACAACACCCCCCCCCCCTTTCACGAAACTTCGTTTTTGGGTACCAACTAAAGGTTTTCGGGCACGATGGGTAAAAAAAAGTTACCCTGAAACGAATCACCCTAATGTATATATACACACATGTATATACAGAGTATCCTGTAATTAATGGATAATCCTGCAACTGTCAATAGGTCAGATCATATCCTACCATATGCTGGAATTTCAGTTTAGTAAATGTCCCACGGTTTTCGAGATTTTGGACTTTATGTAATTTTTTTTTAAATCATCTACCTTTGGTTTTTCGCATGCCATTTCTACAAATGATATGAATCGACAATTAAGCAACTTTTTAAAGTAATTAGCACGATATGCGTAGTACATTTTTTGTACACCGCAGCCTATCAAAGTCAGATGTTCGAATTGGTTTGTATGAAAATTCTGCAAAAGATCTTTTTTCATAAAGTTTCCTCAACGTTTTAGGTTAAAAAGACGACTATTTCTAGATAAAACAAATAACCAAGAGTATTTTTTAAAAAACCGGGTCAAAAAAAGTTATCATTTGTAGAAATAAGATGCGAAAATCCAAAAGCAGATGATTTTTTTTTCGAAAAATACTATGTATTTCACTAAACTGAAATTCCAGCATATAGTAGAACATGATCTGATCTATCGAGAGTTGCAGGATTATTCATTAATTATAGGACACCATGTGTGTGTGTATATATATATATATATATATATATATATATATATATATATATATATATATATTAGGGTGGCACAAATTTGAGCTCTATTTTTTTCCCTCTTTCTCGCCATCCAATTATTTTCTTTAAAGAAAAAAAATTGTCGCGAAATCAGTGAGCAGTCAAAAAATATTTAGAGCCCACTCAAGCCTCCCAAATATTCAAATTTTCATTAAGAAATCGATCTTTTTTTTTGTCCACTTCTCACCTATGAATTTTACGCTTTATAGTTTTTAAATTAACCTCGCGAAAGCTCTAGCCGATCAATGAATATTCAGTGGTCGCTCAAGAGCTTCGACAATTCCAATTTTCACCACTTTTTTTTACTCATTCCACTCACAAATTTGACGTTTTCTAAATTTACCTCACACTACTAACCCAGGAATTATAATCTTTGTCCTCATAAAATGATTCTTCAAAGCCCTTGTCCGTAAACAAAATTATAGGTCCCCCGTTTTATCGGGCTAGAAGTGTGAGTTAAATTTAAAAAATCCGTTTCTAAAGGAAAAAAAAGGATTGATTGTTTTGAAAATTTTACAAAGTGTTAAATTTATGAGAGAGAAGAGAAACAAAATTCGCGACAATTGGACATTTCTAAGCTCTTGAGCGACCACTAAATATTCATTGGCCGGCTAGAGCTTTCGCGACAATTTTTTTTTGTTTCTTTAAAGTAGATAATTGGATGGTGAGAAAAAGGAAAAAAAATTGAGCTCAAATTTGTGCCACCGTAATGTGTGTGTGTGCGCGCGCGCGTGTGTGTGTGTGTGTAGCTAGGCTAGTCTAGCCGGGGCAAGTAGTCACGGACAACTTTCGCCCGGCGTGCGCGCGTGACCCAAACACGCCGTAGTTCGTTGCCCACACCTGTGTACATATACTCGGGTGTGTGTACACTATTATACGGACACGCAGGTGCACGCGTTACACCGAAGGCTCAATCTCGACGTGCGAAGCGGGCGATCAAGAATGGGACGTATCGATAGTTATGGATCGATCCTCACGGCGGATGAAATAGTATACGACACTTTTTTGCACGTAGATCGAGCGGAGACTCGAGCGCCTTTATATATATATATATATATACATATATATATATATATATATATATATATATATATATATATATATATATATATATATATATATATATATATTGTGGCAGTCTGCATACGCGATTTCGAAGTTTGCATTTGAGGTATAATGATCGGAAACGCAGAGGGTCGGACTGATAGGAAGGTCTGAGTTAGAGGCCTGTCAGGGACGATGCATTTTTTTACATATTCGACCGGGAGCGAGTGTCGAGTTTGAAAATTGTAGGATCTTGAAAGTGCGGCTGGGTGCGCTGAGGAGGTTGAGAAAACAAAGATGTAGGCGGTCGCGGAGGAGTGTGATTGTTTTTTTCATTCTTTATTGCCGATACTTTTTTTTTATGTTTCGGCTGTAGGAAACTGTTGAAGACTAGTTTTCTAAATGATCGTTATCATTAATTTCCTAATAACTCATTTTCCAAATGATTATTACGATTAATTTACGAATTACTCATTTTTCAAATGATTGTTACCATTAATTTCCGAATTACTCATTTTCCAAATGATTTTTATAATTAATTTCCAAAGTACTCATTTTACAAATGATTATCATTATAAATTTCCACATTACTTATTTTTCAAATGATTTTTATCATAAGTTTCCAAATTACTCATTATCCGAATGATTATTATCATTCATTTCCGGCTTACTCATTTTCCAAACGATTATGATAATTAATCTCCAACCTATTAATTTTCCAAATGATCATAATCGATAATTTTCAAAGTGCTCATTTTTGGAATGATTATTATCGTCTACTTCCAAAGTACTCCTCTTCCAAATTATTTTTACCATTAATTTCCATAGTACTCTTTTATCAAATGATAATCATTATACATTTCGAAATTACTTATTCTCCAAATGATTATTATCATACATTTCCGGATTAACCATGTTCCAAATGATTACTATCAGTCATTTCCAAGCAAACTCATTTTCCAAATGATTATCATCATTAATTTCCAACTCAATCATTTTTCCAATGATCATCATCATTCCTTTCCAAATTACTCATTTTCCAAATGATTACCCACAATCTTTTTCCTTCGCCCTCTCAAGCAGGATATCTCTAATCACAATCCTCAAAAACGTTTCCTCGATTACTGCAGCCCACGACCCGGCCACAAAAATTGACCCGCTCAAAAGACTTGACTCTTCCTGCATTCCAACAATTCGAGCATTCACCATCGTCCAACGTTCAATGAGAATGTGCAACGAAAAATGAAATTCAACTTACAAAACTGCATGAACAGCGCTTGAATTTTGAAAAGCAAGATTGATAATTCTAGACACATGTCCGACAGTTGCGAGAAGTGGAATTGACGAAGATGATCGGGACGCGGTCTCGACGTGTTTTGGTCGGATCGGCGACCATTTCAGAGTCCTGGCGTGTGCACCAGTTTGGTGGTAGCTGTTCTCTCTCTCTCTCTCTCTCTCTCTCTCTCTCTCTCTCTCTCTCTCTCTATCATTCTCCGTATGGTCGATTCCAGGGCCGGTAAGTAATGACGTGGCGCGCGTACCCTCCGGTATATATAGGATGGCCGAGGCAGGTACTCGGCCCCTTTCGACAGCCCTGGGACATCGACGCGACCAGCCCGTAAAAAACCCGAGTGGCGAACCATAGAGGGCAAAAGGGGGAGCGAAAGAAGCGGCAGCAGCAGCAGCATCAGGATCAGAAGAAGAAGAAGAAGAAGAAGAAGAAGTAAAGAGGATGAAGAAAAGGCGTTGCGGAGGCCGCGAAGAAAGGAGAGGAGGGAGAGGTAAGAAGAGAACTTGCGCGTTCTCCCTGCGCGCCGTTTGCTGCGAAACGGCGTGCAGTTGTTGACTCGCTGACTGACTAAACTAATGACATCGTTACTGACTGGCCTGGCCTTATACTCTCCCTGCGGTTATCTACCTCCCTCCTTCACCGATCTCCCTCCTTACAGCTCTTTCTCTTTCGCGTCCTTCTTCCCCTCTCCCCCTCCCTCGTCGCCTCATCCTTCTCCTCCTGCCGTGCTTCTCTTCCTCTCTCCTTCGCCTCGTTCTCGCTACTTTATCCTCATCTTTCTCTTCACCCCCCCCCCACCCCGCTTATATTACTGAGACGCTGCTGGTGCTGCTGTTGCACCGCTGCGCAACGGCCCGTTTGCTCACTTACCGAGAGTTCAATGATCTCTCTCTCTCTCTCGCTCTCTCGCTTTCGTACTCTTTTTATGCCCCCCCATCCTCCTCCTCCTCTCCGTTCGTCTCATCGCACCCTGCGACGAGAAAACCCACCGCCACTCTCGTTCCCTGACCCTCTTGGTCAATGTACATACGTGTATGTGGGGAAAGTACATTGCCAGCCAGATATATGGACGCAAGGCTGACTACCAGCGCATCTGGCTGTTTTCAGGACGTTTTTTCAATTTATTTCTCAAAAGCTTCGTCGATTTTTGGCGCAGGTTGGTACCTTCGTGTACGTGTACTTATATTCGTCCGATGGTAACTTTTGGCAAATGGACTTTGCATGGTATCGAGTACCCAGGTAGGAATTGACGATGAAAAAAGGGCTCGCCAAGCTCTGAAACAAGGCTCACATTTTTTAATTCAGGCTGAGCACCAGCCTGATTTCAGGCCTAGCTGAACCTCTGAATGATAACGCGGTTTCAGGCTCTTGCACACAGGCTTGACCAAAGGCTGGTAGAAAAGCCTGTACTAAGCCTGAAACGACGAAACAACAAGGCTCAAAACGAGCCTTAATGAAGCATTCACGAGCATTTATGACCAGGCTTTTCCCAAACTCTTCCCGGGGCTATATGAGGCCTGTTTTTAGTTTTCTATATTCCACATTGGGGTAAATTTAATAAATTTGTAAAGAATTCATTTGATTTATTATATATATTTATTATTTGTTATATTATTTGTTACAAAATATATACAAAAAATATTTTTAAAAACAATACTTTATTTTATTGCGTACTTTTATTTTCGTATACACTTTTTTGTGTACCTCATAAATATCGATAAGAGCATATGTTTAAATGTTCTGAGCTGCCTCCTTCGCTTTCGTTTTTCGTGCCTTCGCACCCGACAAATTTATTGCTAAATTTTTTTTCTTCATAAAAGTACAGAAAAAATGTTATTTTAAACTTATTTTATTTTATCACAACCTGAAACAAGCCTGCATCCAGCCTTGATTTTTCAGCCTCAAAATTCACCGGCTGAATAAAGCTTGAAATAACCCTGAGTTTAGGCTAAGCAGCCAGTCGTGGTTCCAGGCTGCTCCAAACGATGCAATGAAACCTGGGCCAGGTCTGTCTCACTCAGGCTCGGTGAAACAAGGCTCGCACAAGCTTGTTTCCATCGTCAGCCTTTTGATTTCCTACCTGGGTATGGGGATAGTTGTGACGTTGAAGTTTGCACGGGTGGAAGGCAATGATCTTCCTTATTTGTTAATTCTTTGTTTTTATTATTATTTGGAGGCTTTTTTTGGAAATTGAGGGCGTGAGTGCGTAATAAAAGTAGGCAGAAAAGGTCGAATAGTTTTCGGAGCCTGTATCGGACTGAGAGAAATGTTATCAATGAAGAATTGATTTTCATGAGATTGAAGCTTGCATCGTTGGAACGCAACGGGAGTTCAGTGACCCGAACTTTTTTTTTTTGGTAAATGTGGGTTAGGAATATATCATTCAAACGTTTTGTGAGATCGTCATCGGAAATCAGAAGTCCAAATTTGCAGGATGCGATTTTAGATGATAAAGGAATAAACATTAAGGGCGGAGATACCTTTGGGCGAGGAAAACATTTGCTGATTTTCATGATTTTTTTTGTCGAAACGATTTCTTTGCCATTTTTTAGACTTAGGGTGTTTTTTTTGAGCTTACATCTGTACATGGTCCTTCCACCTCAATACATTCCCCACCATATTCCACTTTATTACTTTATATTACTATAAATATATTATATATTATATATTACTTTATATTACACTATGTTACTTTATTTAGACTTAGGGTATGTTTTATTACTACTTTTGGCTTGGTATACATTTGGTATAAATCTTCCTAACCTTATTGTCTAAAACACGATCCTAACTATTCTTGAAAATAAAAAAATATATTTTTTTGAATTTCTGACGTAGCCATTTTTTCGAAAAAGTCAATCTTTTTGCTTCAAAGCGTACCATTTTATCAATTTTTAAAAATGCTCACTTTTTCTTGGTTCATATTCTGCATACGAGTGTTAATGAAAGAGAAATCTTCGTTGCTTTTTTTTCAGACTAATCTCGCCGACGCTACGCGTCACGTCGTCCGACTACATCCGCCGCAACCCGTTTAGAAGACCGTGCCATACTTCCGCCATTTTGAAATATTAATAAAAAACATAAAAAATACCACGTAACAGCCAAAAGTAGTAATAAAGCATACCCTGAGTCTAAAAAATGGTGAAGAAATCTTTCCTTTTAAAAATAAATCATGAAAATCAGCAATTTTGGTTCTCGTCTCAAAATATCTCTCCCCTTAAAGACTTATAAAAGAATTTCTTAAGAAATGAAGAAAGGATTCGAAAAGAATTGAAAGCAGAATTAACGAAGAATTACAAAAGAAAAAGAAAGTAAAAAAGAATTCTCAGCGAATAAAAAAACAGTATCCAATGAATTTTTAAAAAATTAAAAAAGAATGGGGTTGCTTTCCAACTATGCGAACCTCAGGATCATGGACAATTGGCTAGTATGATGACGATCCTGGAAGTCGAATGCCGTCAAAATTACCTTTTCGCGGTACATATACATATACATATACATACATACATACATACATATATATATATATATATATATATATATATATATATATATATATATATATATATATATATATATATATATCGCGGATCGTTCGTTCATCGAAGCCACCTCTACCTACCTCCTTTCATCGATTCTCTCTCGCTTTTAATGTTCCCCTCTTATGCGTATATATGTCTCCCTCTCGGGTTCACTGATTCTACTCTTCCCTCGGCTCCCTTCCCTAACTATTTTCCATCGAGGCTGATTCTCTCGTCCAGCGGTAGAATCGACTCCTCGCACTTCCCTCCTTTCCCCCCTTTTTCTCTCATATCTATCCGCCGCTCTTTCTCTTTCTTTCTGTCCCTCTCTATGGGTGTCTGTGCGTATTTTGCACGTGAGCCGAGTGCAGGCGCACCGGGGGACAGAGCTATGCGCCAGCGCATCTACCCGCTCCTTCCTCGTAATGTAGAAAGCACACAGAGGCACACACGCATCGACGAACTTTTGCAGTAAGACGATTCTTTTCGCTCTCCCTCTTTCTTTCGATTAACACTCGTACGAGGCTGACGCGAGGTTGATGCCACAGCGAATTTCAAGATGTTGCATTTCGAGATGTGTCTTTTTTGCTATTCTATTTTTTTTATATTGTGCGACGTAATGATTTTTCTCGGTGAGAGGTGTGACGATGAAGAGATGGGGGAGGAGGGGAAGGAGAAGGTGGCGAAAGAGGTGAAAGAGGAGGAGGCGGACAATCTTGGGAACGCAATTTTTGGTTATTGACACGTTGGGTAGAGGATGTGCTTGTTCGAGAATAGCATGCACGACTTGTTCACTTTCATATTTTATCACGTATTTTCTCCCTCTCTCTCTCTCTCTCTCTCTCTCTCTCTCTCTCTCTCTCTCTCTCTCTCTCTCTCTCTCTCGTCTCTCTCTCTCTCTCTCTCTCTCTCTCTCTCTCTCTCTCTCTCTCTCTCTCTCTCTCTCCCATCTCTCTCTCTCTCTCTCTCTCTCTCTCTCTCTCTCTCTCTCTCTCTCTCTCTCTCTCTCTCTCTCTCTCTCTCTCTCTCTCTCTCTCTCTCTCTCTCTCTCTCTCTCTCTCTCTCTCTCTCTCTCTCTCTCTCTCTCTCTCTCTCTCTCTCTCTCTCCCCCGCTCTCTTTTATTAGAAGGGGAATATTAGGAGTATTAAGGGGTTACCCCCACTTGCGATTTTGAAAACATCGATTTTTTTATTGCATTTTTTTGAAGTGCAATTTGAAGTGCAGTTTTTTTTTTATGCCCGGAATAGATGACTCTATGTAAGCTTACAAAAAAAAATATTTTCTCCGTGTAAACTGAAATTGAAAATTTAAACGCGTTTTTCTCGATTACTCGAACACCAATGAACCGATCTTCTTGAAATTTTGCAGGCTTATTTAATACATAAAAATGTAGTCTTTAATCGTTCGATTTTTTTTTCGAAAAAAAAAATGGCCGTTTTATAGCCAAAAAACGGCCGTTTTTTTCGTTAAAATCGAACCATTAACTTTGACTGTCCGCCATTTTATGAAAAATGAATATTTTTTGAAATCCTTCGATTAAAGACTAGTTTATACTTATATTTGACTAAATCCATCCGCATTTTTTTTTTTCGGATGATCCACTTCACCGCAATGTTGGTCACCGCAAACCGTGTATATAAAAACATTATTTCATTGACGGCCATTTGCCACTAAACAATGTAATATTTTTCAATAAAAAAATTACCGAAAGTTCTTCAAGATGTGTTCTTTAAGATGGTATATTGATCGGTTAAAAAGGTTTTGTAGTTTTCTTTAAAAAAAAATCATGAAAAAGGCCTTTTTTTTGCGCTACAAGTGGGGGTAACGCCTTAACTCCCTAGTTTTCCCTTCTTTCTCTCATTCTACTAGTTCCTATTTTTTCTCCCTCCCTCTCTTTCTACTACTCCCTATTTTTATACCTACCTAACTCCCCCCCTCTCTCTCTCCTCTTTTTTCTGTCATTCTACTAATTATTTTTTTTCTACCTTTCTCCCCTTCTCTCTCTCTCTTCCTCTCGTCATTTACAAGTACCGAGACGAAGGGTGCGGGGTCGAAGGGCTCCAAGGGCTGCTGAACCCCGGTTTAACGGGTAAGAGGGCGTACCGGAAAGTTTACGACGCCTCGCACACACACACACACACTGTCCGTCTTGCGCGAGGTCGTAATACTCGCGGAGCAGTGCGGCTTGGGCGCGCGCGCGAGTACATTATAATAACTCTCTTCACTGGCGATGCGAGAGGAATCTCAACGGAGCCAAGGGCCCTGAAGATAAGGCATCCGCGAAGAAGAAGAAGAAGCAGATGAAGAGAACGAATACGAAGTAGACGCGAATGAAATGGGAGGGTGAGATTTTTACGGGCTAGAAAAATAATCAACCCACTGCGCTGTGTATTCCCTTCTCCATTTACGATCCAACAGCACGTTGAAGAGCAAAGGGAGTCACGGGGGAGAAAAACAACCCATAGATAACACGAAGCCTTGCCTCTGGAAAAGAAAAAAATATATATATAAAAAACAAACCCGAGGAAGAATTAATTTGCGCAAGTCATTCTTAGATATCCGATAAGTTGTTTTTTTTTTCTGTTTCTTCTTTTTCTCGCACATCGTTCGTTCAATCTTCATTCGAAAGACCTCGTTTCGTTATCGATCGACCTATATAAATGATGCACGTCGAACAAGCAGGAGTGATCGAACGTTCCACCATAGGGACGAAGGTAAAGAATCGTTATACCAGAAATGATATCTCGAGGCATCAATGAACGAGAGAACAAGTGTAAATAAATTAAGGCATCACGAGGAGCGGCTTCTTTTACGGCAATATTTTCAAGGATAAATCCTGTAAATCGATATATATATATATATATATATATAGCGTAATATAGCAGTAAGTATACGGGGTGCATGTTTGTCTGTATCTGCACTGCAAATCACAGTATCGAGAGGCAGAACTCCCGTCGTTTTAATGGGGAGTTGCCGGAAAATTTTTACGAGCCATCAATACATACATATATATTGCTCACGTGTACAGTAATAGAGCAAGAAAAAGACAGAAGGTCGCAAAAGCTTACCTACGTGTGCGTGCGTGGGTGTGTGTGTGTTTATAAATTGCAATGAGGTACACAGGATACGCAAACGAACATATATAAATGCACACACACATACTAGAATTAACCTGCCAGCATATAATAAGCCGCGAAGCGTAAAGTAACTCCACGAGCTCGACTCCTCCAAGGAGACTCGTTATGTTCCTGGGCTTGCGACGATATAATAATCCACAGTTTCCGAGGTGAAACGTTACGATCAATGAACAATAATATGCTATTGGGTGTATTCGTATATACAGCGTAGCACGAAAAGGGACATCCGAAAGGAAAATTCAGATGCCTTGTATCAATATCTACCCGAATCGTTGAATCGAAGTTTGCATCGTTGGACTGCAACGAAAATATAATTTCATCGTATTGCTGATTTTTTTGCCAGATTCAGATCGAAAGATGCTGAAAAATTTTCGAGGATCCTCGAGGAAATTTATGATGAAAATTGGCAAAGAAAGATTCTAGACAATAATGAGAATAAAGAAATGAAGAAAGTGAAAAAGAATTTTCGTTGCATGCCAACCCTGCCGTTTTAAGCACCATTCCGAATACTCCCGGTTATGTTCTATGATATTGTTCACTTTTCGAAAAACCCGTGTTTTTTTTCTTTTTTGTGCGATGGTGTTGAAGTTTACATCGGAAGTTCTTTTTTTATTTTTTTCAAATTTCTTCGTTTTTACTATAATCCCATTTTTATTAATTGATACAGGTCGTAGATCTCTACCGAAGATTGGAAAAATCATTCGAGTGATTTTCTTACCCTAAGTCAGCGAAAGAAAATGTGAGCAATTGAAGAAAAGTTACATTTCGTTGCATTCCAACGATGCAAACATCATCATTTTGTGTATGCGATTTACTCGCGTTATCGTTGGGAAGCGTACTGTTGAGCAATAAATGAATGACCAATAAAACACTAACATGGCTTAGATTTTGGTCAAAAGTTTAAACAATAGGCTTGAGAGGATCAGTCACGTTGAGATGACAAAAAATATACTTATACAAATCTGAATGACTACAAATTGCTTATAGAAACTTCTAAGCGGTACGTACATACACAAAAGAGGAAAAAATACAAACCAATGCTACAGGAAAACTCGAAAAAGCAAATAAACATGCTTTTTTTTCTCGAAAACTAGAAAAGATCGTAGAAAATAGATGGAAAATATTGGGATTTGGATAGGTATTGATACGAGGCATCTAGATTTACCTTTTGGACGTCACTTTTCAGGTCACCCTGTGAATATACACACATTAATGTTTCCTGCATTCTACAAATGCGGAAAGCTATTTAAATCTCCGAATATACATGCGACCGTCTCCAGCGTCGTTTTCTCTCCCTGCCCCGCTTCATTATTCGATAGCAAAAGCGGGAAAAGCTGATATTGCGAAATGATCTATGCATACACATACATGTGTTTGAGTAAATAACATACAATAAGTATATTTATACGTATCTCGGTGGCGTATCGAGATACATACATACATACATCGATACATATATATATATATATATATATATATATACATATTCACCTCACACGTACACACATGTAGAGCTTGAGGGGTTCGTTGCACGTGGTGAATTACGAGAGCATTTAATTGGCCTCGATAATGGGATTTCGAAGCTGTTTGCCCCGAGAGCGTGATATCATCGAGACGTATTTTTTCCCCCTCGCTCTATCTGTATCTCCCTCTCTCCCACTAGAGAATTTCGAGATAAAAAGCTTCGTTCGGAAGCCTCCGGCGCCGCCGATCACCCAACAAAAATGCATCTTACGATTTTTTTTTTTTTTTTTTTCTCGACGACGTGCATTTCTGTCGAGACGGGCTGCATACACTGCGCTTTATTAGCAGCTCGCGATGCTGCGAGAGCGCAGGAGCTTGTCTAGATGTGTTAGTGTATGCGTATTTCTTTCCTCGTATATATATATATATATATATATATATATATGTACGTATGTATATTTGCGTACGTTGTTTCGCGACGTAACATCGTTGCCGCGGCTATTAAGAGTCATTAGTATAACCGTGTTCCCGCGACATTAACATCACGCCTCTTAAGGGCGATACATGTATATCGCGTGAAAGACTCGGCGCAAATTTTCGCCACCACTTTAGTGTTGCGTTGTATGTGTGTGTTTATATGTATATGTATGTGGCCGTGCAGAAATTTTCGTAGGGGTCCAAATGGATTCCCATACTTCCTGATAGGGTTCCAATGGGTCATCACATTGGACTATAATAAAACATCACTATACTAAAACGTCACGCTCGTACATTGGATTCAAATCGGAATTACCCATTAGTATCCAATTCGAATCCTAAAGGATTCCCACATTATCGACCAGAATCCAATACGAATCTTGATGGATCCCATCGCATTCTGTAAGTCGAATTTTCCAAACACAATATACAGGTATACAAAATGAGTGTATCTTGACAAAATATAAAACGCTTAAAAAAGTATATCTTAAAAATCGATTTGCATCACATCACTGAACATCCAGAGTAGTTATTATTTGTTAAATATTTATTTTCCTGCAGTTTGGCAGAACATGGCCACACGCGTACACGTCTGCAAAGCTGGTTATGTTTCAATACACCGAGTTTTTTCTCGTGACTTTTCATATATTTTAAATTTGAAGGTGGTGAAAATTTTGTCAAACGGCGTTAAGGGGTTACCCCCACTTGCGATTATGAAAAAATCGATTTTTTTTATTGCATTTTTTTGAAGTATAAGTATCCGGGCCCATACTTCTGTATGGGCCCGGAATAGATGACTCTATGTAAGTTTACAAAAAAAAATATTTTCTTCGTGTAAACTGAAATTTAAACTTTAAACGCGTTTTTCTAAAAATGGCATTTCTGAAGTCGGTGACCAAGATTACTCGAACACTAATGAACCGATCTTCTTGAAATTTTGCAGGCTTATTTAATACATAAAAATGTAGTCTTTAATCGTTCGATTTTTTTTTCGAAAAAAATGGCCGTTTTATAGCCAAAAAACGGCCGTTTTTTTTTCGTTAAAATCGAACCATTAACGTTGACTGTCCGCCATTTTGTGAAAAATGAATATTTTTTAAAATCCTTCGATTAAAGACTAGTTTATACTTATATTTGACTAAATCGATCTGCATTTTTTTTTCAGACGATCCACTTCGCCGCAATGTTGGTCACCGCAAACCGTGTATATAAAAACATTATTTCATTGACGGCCATTTGCCACTAAACAATGTAATATTTTTCAATAAAAAATTACTGAAAGTTCTTCAAGATGTGTTCTTTAAGATGGTATATTGATCGATTAAAAAAGTTTTGTAGTTTTCTTTTAAAAAATTCATGAAAAAGGCCTTTTTTTGCGCTACAAGTGGGGGTAACGCCTTAATTGAAGAAGAGTGCGGAATTCAATTGGACCCCAATGAGGACTCCCTATGTGTGTTATCTCCAACAAATCCCCATAGATATGTGGGCACATCTTGGGACACTTCAACAAATTTGTACACGGGATCACGAAAGAATTTTTTTTTTTGGAGTTCCACGAAATTCCGGTTGACATTTCCGAAATAAAAATTCTTTAATGACGTGAATCAGGAAATAGCGCGGAATCCGCTTGGATTCAAATGTCTACTCCCTGCATGCGGGGCGCCTATCGAATCCCTATGGGAATGTGGCAGGACTGAAAAACAAATTTCTGCTCGGGTATGTGTCCATGTACACTCAGAAAAAAGATTTATTATGTTCTAATAAATTGGCACATTGGAACATAATTTATTAGAAATTAATAAATGTTTACTCGTACGGAGACAGTTTTTATGTGATTGTAGCCACAGCGTTTATTCGGCGTCACTAAATATGTTTTTTTACGTGCCGATTTTTCACATCAATTAAAAGCCATACTTAGAATAGAAAATTTGAATAAATATTTCCTCAAATCAAATAAATACTACTTTCCAATCACGAAAGTCTCTTATTTCGCGACTATGATACTAATCGCGTATGCGCACTTTGCCCTTCAACGCGACGGGCCGAAAAAAACGTTCAAGTAAGAAAATAATGACGGACGAAATGACACAATTCCTCAGAAAAAAAACCAGCTGGGGAATTATGAAAAATCCTATTAGATGTTAGGAAAAATTCTTAGTAAAATTCTTCTTAGTAAATCTTGGTAAAATTCTTAGCTGTTAAGGGGTTACCCCCACTTGCGATTTTGAAAAAATCGATTTTCTTAATTGCATTTTTTTGAAGTATAAGTATCCGGGCCCATACTTCTGTATGGGCCCGGAATAGATGACTCTATGTAAGTTTACAAAAAAAAATGTTTTCTTCGTGTAAACTGAAATTGAAACTTTGAACGCGTTTTTCTCAAAATGGCATTTCTGAAGTCGGTGACCAAGATTACTCGAACACTAATGAACCGATCTTCTGGAAATTTTGCAGGCTTATTTAATACATAAAAATGTAGTCTTTAATCGTTCGATTTTTTTTTCGAAAAAAATGGCTGTTTTATAGCCAAAAAACGGCCGATTTTTTTCGTTAAAATCGAACCATTAACTTTGACTGTCCGCCATTTTGTGAAAAATGAATATTTTTTAAAATCCTTCGATTAAAGACTAGTTTATACTTATATTTGACTAAATCCATCCGCATTTTTTTTTTCAGATGATCCACTTCGCCGCAATGTTGGTCACCGCAAACCGTGTATATAAAAACATTATTTCATTGACGGCCATTTGCCACTAAACAATGTAATATTTTTCAATAAAAAAATTACCGAAAGTTCTTCAAGATGTCTTCTTTAAGATGGTATATTGATCGATTAAAAAAATTTTGTAGTTTTCTTTAAAAAAATTCGTGAAAAGGCCTTTTTTTGCGTTACAAGTGGGGGTAACGCCTTAATAAAATCGTAGTAGGTCGACATACGAATAAGAAAACATATTCGCCGGGAGACAAACGTCTTTGTCCTTAATAAACCTTTTTTCTGAGTGTATGAGCATCGAAAAAAAAAATTAAGCCCACGCGCAATATAAATTAGTCGAGTATACGTGGTCCCTTTGGTTCGCGCGCGATGCGCTACGAAAGTGCAAGATTTATTCGAACTACTGTCGTACGTGGCTGATGGCGCGCGTGGACCTTTCGGTGAGAGACTGGCATTCGCGTTGAAAAGACAAGGTTGATAACTCAAGGGCGATGATAACGGAGGACTTGTGAAATTGTCAGGTTTTATAAATAGCGTCGGAGCGTACGAGGTGGATGAGGAGATAAAAAAAAGGGGGTCGTTGTTTCCGATAGTCGGGCGATGTTCGTTGCGGAGGTATGCACTTCTATACGTGCATACACATGCACTTGCTCATATACACATACAGGGTGTCCTGTCATGAATGGATAATCCTGCAACTATCGATATGTCAGATCATGTCCTACTATGTGCTAGAATCTCAGTTTAGTAAAAGTCCCACGGTTTTCGAGATAAAAGTAATCTGCTTTTGATTTTCCGCATTCCACTTCTACATATGATAACTTTATTTGACCCGATTTTCAAAAAATCCTCTTAGTTATTTGTTTTATCTGGAAAAGTCTTCTTCTTAACCTTAAATGTTAAGGATACTTTACGAAAAATAATCGTGTGCAGAATTTTCATACAAACCATTCGCACATCCGACGTTGATAGCCGCGGTGTTAAAAAAAAGTGTACTACGCATATCATGCCAATTACTTTAAAAGGTTGCTTAGTTATTGTCGATTCCTATCATTTGTAGAAATGTCATGTGAGAAACCAAAAGGAGATGATTTTTTTTTTTTTTTTTTAAAAAAATAACAAAGGCCAAAATATCGAAAACTGTGGGATTTTTACTAACAAGAAACATCACTCAGGTGACACCCTTCGATTTTGTTGAAATTTGGATATGTTATAAAGCACCGAAAAGTAAGCGATGCGTATTTTTTTATCGGTGGAAAAACGGTTTTAAGGGGTGAAACCACCCCTCGAAAAAAGGCATCTCTAGGGGTAATATAGCAATTTCACAAACAAGGAGTCCACCGATTTTAATGAAACAAAAACGAAAATTCTTCTAATCCGAAGCAATGAAAAATTCACTATGGTGACATTGCAAAAAACAATTAAGATGTTACCCCCACTTGTAGCGCAAAAAAAGGCCTTTTTCATGAATTTTTTTAAAGAAAACTACAAAACTTTTTTAATCGATCAATATACCATCTTAAAGAACACATCTTGACGAACTTTCAGTAATTTTTTTATTGAAAAATATTACATTGTTTAGTGGCAAATGGCCGTCAATGAAATAATGTTTTTATATACACGGTTTGCGGTGACCAACATTGCGGCGAAGTGGATCACCTGAAAAAAAAATGCGGATGGATTTAGTCAAATATAAGTATAAACTAGTCTTTAATCGAAGGATTTTAAAAAATATTCATTTTTCACAAAATGGCGGACAGTCAAAGTTAATGCTTCGATTTTAACGAAAAAAAAACGGCCGTTTTTTGGCTATAAAACGGCCATTTTTTTCGAAAAAAAATCGAACGATTAAAGACTACATTTTTATGTATTAAATAAGCCTGCAAAATTTCAAGAAGATCGGTTCATTAGTGTTCGAGTAATCTTGGTCACTGACTTCAGAAATGCCATTTTGAGAAAAACGCGTTTAAAGTTTCAATTTCAGTTCACACGAAGAAAATATTTTTTTTTTGTAAACTTACATAGAGTCATCTATTCCGGGCCCATACAGAAGTATGGGCCCGGATACTTATACTTCAAAAAAATGCAATAAAAAAAAATCGATTTTTTCAAAATCGCAACTGGGGGTAACCCCTTAAGGAGTGAACCACCCCTGTATTTGCTTTTTCGAGGGGTGGTTTCACCCCTTAAAACCGTTTTTCCGCGGATAAAAAAATACGTATCGCTTACTTTTCGGTGCTTTATAACACATCCAAATTTCAACAAAATCGAAGGGTGTCACCTGAGGGATGTTCCTTGTAAACTGAAATTCCAGCATATAGGTAGGACATGATCTGACCTATTGACAGTTGTGGGATTATCCATTCACAACAGGACACCCTGTATACACACACACACACGCTACGAAAGAGGATATATACAGGGTGTCCCTCTGCGATGTTGAAGTTTGCATCGTTGCAATGCAACGAAAACTCTTCTTTATTTTCTTATTTCTTCATTTTCATCATCGTCAAAAATCTCGTCCAGCAAATGTGTGCAGCAGATTTCAGATAAGAATCCTGAAAAACTTTTGAGTGGTTTTCGTAGCCCAAGTTTGCCAAAAAAAAAACAATTTGGCCTACTAAACTTTCGTTGCTTTGCAACGATGCAAACTTCAACGTCATGTCCCTCTTATCTCTGCCACCCAAAGTAACTCGGTAATTATCGACGTCACAAAACAATGTTCCAGACAAAAGTTGTACGGTGTGAAGGGTACCATCAAACGCGACCAGTTTTTTTTTTATTTTGGTGGAGGCGCTGACGCACAGTCACCTCCACTTTTTTAAATGGAATGGTACATTATTTTCAACCATCTTGTGGAGCACTTCAAGCCGCATAAAAAACATTAGAAATATTCAGATTTCTATTTCATTTTAATAGGTGACCTTGGATGACCTTGAACGACGTTGGCGCTCTAATGTTTTTTTATGCGGCTTGGGGTGCTCCACAAGATGGTTGGAAAAAAAATGTACCATTCCATTCAAACTAGTGGAGGTGACCTTCACTGTGCGTCAGTGCCTCCACCGAAACAAAAAAAATGGTCGCATTTGATGGCCCCCTTCACACCGTACAACTTTTGTCTGGAACATTTTTTTGTGACGTCGATAATTACAGAGTTATTTCGGGTGGCAGAGATTAGAGGGACACCCTGTATGTGTATATATACAGGGTGTCCCATTTTAATCTTACACCTGAATTTTCTCGAAAAATATTGCTCGGACGAACTATTGTGTGGAACAAAACTTCTAGGGATTGAAGGGGGACGTTTGAAAAAAATTTATTTGAGGAGCCAAAATTCAAAATGGCGGCGTTACAAAGGCTGACATGTTTTTTTCAAGGGGAAACATAACTTTTTTTATTGCCAAAAAATTTGTCAGCTGAAAACTAAAAACTTTTGTTGAAAAAATTGTTTGATAAAGTTCATAGTTTTCAAGTGAGAACATAATTTTCAATTATTTCAGATGTATCCAGGATTTGTGTGTGTGTGTGTGTGTGTGTGTGTGTGTGTGTGTGTGTGTGTGTGTGGGCGCGCGTGCGTGTATGTGTGTGGATGTGTGTTTTCGAATGTATGACCACTTGAACATAAAAAGAATCAAATTTTTTTGTTGAAAATTTTGTTTTTTTTTGTTTTTTTGTTGAAAATTTGGACGATATTTCATGAGAAAATTTTGGAGGAAAATCGATGAAAAATAGTTTTTTTCCATTTTAATAGCGTTTGTGCCATTTTCAGGCCCAAAAACGTGTTTCTTTAAATCCTTGACGAACTTTGATCACGATGGGTAGAAAAACACACACACACACACACACACACAAATCCTGGATACATCTGAAATAATTGAAAATGATGTTCTCACTTGAAAACTATGAACTTTATCAAAAAATTTTTTCAACAAAAGTTTTTAGTTTTCAGCTGACAAATTTTTTGGCAATAAAAAAAGTTATGTTTCCGTTTGAAAAAAACATGTCAGCCTTTGTAACGCCGCCATTTTGAATTTTGGCTCCTCAAATAAATTTTTTTCAAACGTCCTCCTTCAATCCCTAGAAGTTTTGTTCCACACAATATTTCGTCCGAGCAATATTTTTCGAGAAAATTCAGGTGTAAGATTAAAATGGGACACCCTGTATATATATATATTTGCAGCTCAACGAGAATCTCTCTATATATATATTGAGAGATTCTCGTTGAGCTGCGAATATATATATATATATATATATATATATATATATATATATATATATATATATATATATATATATATATATATATTCGCAGCTCAACGAGAATCCAAAGACTACGAGGCGGACGAAGAAGACTGCCTGGTTACTCGGTGTCGCGCGCCGTTTACTCTCCTCTACAGAAATAGACGTAGCCGGGATGCCGCGAGAGGCGAGTGTTTCTTATGCCTTTCGATGATGCTCCTCCGTACTGATGAGATTCTGACGCTGTAGGATGGAGAAGAGAGGGGGAGAGAGAGAGAGAGAGAGAGAGAGAGAGAAGCAATGATTAATGCTGCGTTATCATCACTCGTCCGTCACAATCGCTCAAAAAATGACATTCGCTTCGAGCTACTCAAATACGTACGGGCTTATTCGATCCAACAGTCGCACCACAATCATCACTATCGTTGGACCCGCTTCGCCAATAATTGAATGAATAACAATAACGAGCAACTGCAACAACAGCAATTATTATCATTATTATTTGTATATTTGTATTCGTAAGCTTGGAGTTCACTTGGAGCGTCGAGCACAATCGGAGTGTAAAGTGCAGCGTCTATGAACGGACACGTAGAAGTGGAGCCACTTCTACAGTTGTTTTCCGCGTGTGCACAGAGCCGAAGCTGTGATAACTGAGGAGACAGATCGGAGCATTGTTTCGTTTTCACACGCGCCAGGAGGCAAAGTGGAAAAATAAACTTAGGGTGCAGACAGTAGAGATCGAGGACAATTTGGTATATATGGGGAGAAAGGTGATTTCGAAGACTTTTGATCCGCGGACTTGCCCGATGGAAGACTGTTGACTCTATGCTCAATCTTATGCAAGCTCTATACGGAGGTACGTGTGTGGTGATATTGCGCCGAAGTGCAGAAATAAATAACTAATGACAATGAGTGTGGATTTTCGGTGATGCGATTCAAATGGATTTTTGCGATACACTTTTTTGAGCGATTACCTTTTTAAGGGGCGAGGCTATTGAGAATGACGAGCACTCGTCGCTTGAGGCGACTCAAATTGAAGAGGGAGGTCCAACATATGGTGAACGAATTGCGGATTGAAGGTAACCTTATGATTACTACGATTACGTTCTTTGAAAACGGTGTGCACAATGAGCATATCCGAATAATGTACTTGAATTTTTCGTGCGGAAAATATATTGTAACAAATGTTGGAAGTGATGGCCATTGACATCGACACATTTTTGAAGACGTCGGATGAATGTCTTGACATTCGAATAGTTTCTGGTTTGATAGCGCCGAGCTGTTGTAATTCGTTCCCGCATGTTCGCCGGCGTCGTCGGACATCATGGTGAACGCGATCCTTTATAGCTCCCCATTTTGGTGAAAAATCATTTCAAGGTCATATCATAGGTCGTTGGCTTCGTCTGAATGTCAGCTACATCGTCTTGACAAAAAAAAACATGTTTCCTTTTGAAGAACCATTGATGACCTTGAGAACGCAAAAACTACGACCTTGAGGAAAATGAATTTTGCACCACTATATCAGCCCTTCGAAATCAATCAAATTACCTCCTAACATTTTTCTCGTCATTTCAAAGACAACGGAGATATTTGGGGTGGTCGCGTTAAATGGTCCACCCTGTATATTGACTTCTACTGGAGAAAAGGACCCAAGTCACGTTAGTTTTCGTTTTGCGTAGGATGAGTTACGCTCCTTTGTTTGCCAGCAATACAGTTGAGACGCACGACACCGTATACAGGGTGTCCCAGAAGTAACGTACGCCCTTCTAGCATCTGGTAGGAAACGAAAGTCTGAGACGAAAAGTCCTCAGTCATTTTTTTATCAGACGCATAGTTAATTAATTATGAATTATAATAAATAGCCAATCAGGTGCGCGCTGCAGCGGAAAGGCAGCGTAGAGGGGAGGGATAGCGGAATGCGTTGTAATTGCAAGCTTGAAAATGTGTGCGGAGGGAAAATTCCGAAAGCATGTGCGCACGTACACTCACACTGGGGCACACACACTTGCACACACTTGCACACACACACACTTGCACACATCCGAAAGCATGTGTGCAAGTTCCCTCCGCACACATTTTCAGGCGCACGCAATTACAACGCATTCCCCTATCCCTCCCCTCTACGCTGCCTTTCCGCTGTAGCGCGCACCTGATTGGCTATTTATTTTAATTCATAATTAATTATCTATGCGTCTGATCAAAAAATGACTGAGCACTTTTCGTCTCACAATTTTTTTTTCTACCAGATGCTAGAAGGGGGTACGTTACTTCTGGGACACCCTGTATATAGGGACGTGTGCGCGCGTGTGTGTGTGACGTATCTTGCAGTCCAGACGGTCTGTGCACCTTTCCTCGAGGAGGCCGAGAGGCGAATCTGGTGCAATGGTATTGGAATAGGCTTGGGACCGTAAATGTGTATGTATGTGTATATATACTTATATGTATATGTATGTATGCATGTGTATATGTGTGTGTGTGTGTGTGTGTGTGTGTGTGTGTGTGTGTGTGTGTGTGTGTGTGTGTGTGTGTGTGTGTGTGTGTGTGTGTGTGTGCGTGCGCGCGCGTGTGCTTTGTGTTACGTGAGAATGTGTGGGGAAACGAAGAAACTGGGACGGCAACGCGAGCGATAACAAAGGAGCCACTGTAACGCAGTTCGCGCCTATTGTACGATGCTGCATACACACAGATACGCTGAAGATAGTAATATATACGAGAGCGACGCTTCTGCTATTAGCCTTGGATGCATATACGCATACACATCCGGATATCGATGGCTCAACGTCGGAAGATCTTTCGACCGCGCTTGCGTGCATTCGACATCGCTCCGAGGGCCTCTCGAGCAGTAGTAAAAAAAAACATTTGATCAAAAATACGCATGAAGGAAGGAAGAGGAGAAATTCGCAAAAAAGGCCTCGATATACCGTGAGAAATTTTCGCAATCGATCCAATAGCGACCGCCCGGAAATCCTCGAGTTGTTCCTTTTTTTCTCGTTCCCCCGACGTTCGTACGAGAAAAAAAACTCACGATGTCGGCGTTTTTCGTCGGACTGGAATGCAACGACACTTTTTTGTTTTTCGGATCTGCACTTTTGGTATTATGAAAAAAAGTTTTCGGGTAATTTTTATCTCTAATGCGCAATCGAGATTTAATTAGGATGGGAAATCTAGGGTCTGTAGTGAGGATTCTAAAAAGGGTTTGGAAGATTCGTTGGAATGCAACGAAAGTTATTTTTTGTATTTTTTTTTTTTTTTTTTTTTATTATTATATCTAAGTTTATTGGCAAATTTTAATTGTAGATTTTCAAAGATGCAACGTCACAATTCGTTGAATAATTTTCGTAACAATAAACAGGAAAAAAAACTTTCGGGAAAATGAAGAAAAAAAATCCGTTGCATTTCAATCTCACGTCTTTCTATACCAAACGAAAAAAAATCACGTCGAATTTTGCATCGTGAAATGCAACGAAAATTAATTCTTTTCAATTACGAAATGTTTTTCAGCCGATTTAGGATGTGATAATCGCGCAAACTTTTCGACACTTATCATTAGAAATATGCGACCAAAATTTGCAAAACAAAGACTTCGGATAATGATAAAAATGAAGAAAGAAAAAAATAAACAAAAAATATTGCATTCCAACGATGCAAATTTCAACGTAATACGCAAGAATCTAGCGCTTCGAAAAAAAGCCCTTTACACTGCATTCCAACGATTTGAAATTCAACGCGATAAAAAGAAGTTTGCACCGTCGGAATGCAACGAAAAATCATCTTCATATTTCCATTCCTTCCTTTCACCACACCACATCTTTTTCGGAAAATTTCGATTGCACACCTCCCAATAAGCATCTCAAAAGACGTTCGATCGGTTTTGCTAGCTAAAACCTCCTCCGAGAAATGTCCGAAAGACAAAAAAAAACATTTTCAGTGCACTCCAACGCTGCAAACTTCAATCCCCTGAACACCCGCCATTTGTTATTCTTGAGAATTTTTCAAACAAGCAAAAATCAACGTTTCCCATTACACCTCATTATCATTATTATTATTATTTTCGTATCATTATTACTACTGCTGATTTAAGCTGCCGTAAAATTTCTTCCCGTCTGGACAATCGCGAGTATTTTCGAGGCTTTCGGGATAGCGACATCTCCGCCGTGCCTGTACGTATCCGTCCATACATGCATACACACACACACACATACACGCGCGCGCGCGCGCGCGTACATCATCCGTGCACGTATATGCAATCCGTGTGCAAGAAGAGACGCGAGAGTCAAAGTCGAAACGTGGGGCCACGTCTCGTTGGAAAAGTCGTCCCGAAGGTTGTTCTTCGGGCGCAAAGTGAAAGAATCGCGTTTTATGGGACACACGTCCCGGCTGGGGCCAGAGTGTCGTGTGTATATGTATGTGTAGTACGCGAAGGACGACACAAGTCGAGTTCTTTGCAGCACATCGTGTCCGGTTCTTTATGAACGTGTGTGTGTGTGTGTGTGTGTGTGTGTGTGTGTGTGTGTGTGTGTGTGTGTGTGTGTGTGTATGTGTGTGTGTGTGTGTGTGTGTGTGTGTGTTCGTGTGTTCGTGTGTGTAGATATATACGTCTCGTCAATCGCAGGCACCCCCGTACGAGGGAATACAGGATTGACTCGTGAAATATTTGAGGGCTCGTATGTATACGCGACCACGGCTCATGACACGCATCCAGCGAAATCTCAGGAAAATGCTTATCGTCAATTTTTCGCGAGACAAAATCGTGTACACCGATTATTATTGTTGTTATTATTATTATTAGTTATAATATTATCGTAGGATAATAATAATTCTTTTCGTTGTTATTATTATTGTTATCGTATTATTATTTCGAAAAAAAATAACGTTGGAATGCAACGGAAATGATTTTTTTTCTTCAACTTTCTATATTTCCTCTGGCATATGGTGCCGGGTTGAAATTCCGAACTTTGAATGGTCAGAACGCTTGAAACTCCGAAAGTATAGTACCCCGAAAGATCAAAACTCCGAAAATCTTAACACCGTAAAATAAATCGGCTATGGATGTTTTAAGAGTGGCAAAATTTTCAATAAATCGACGAATTATTTCAAGATTTTTGTTTATTAAGAAGTGATTTTACGTCAATTTTGAAATTTGTCTAGACAATGTTATACGTTCTACATAATTTGCAGTCAACTGTGTAGACTTTCGCTGGCATGATCTTGACATGGGGGCCGGGTTGAAATTCCGAGCTTTGAACACGTCGACGGTTTAACATTCCTGAATTTAATGTTCCGAAATTACAAGGTTCGTCAAGATCTTGCCAGTGAAAGTCTACACAGTTGACTGTAAGTTATGCAGAACGTATAACATTGTCCAGACAAATTTCAAAATTGACGTAAAATCATTTCTTCACGAAAAAAAAAATCTTGAAATAATTCGTAGATTTATTGAACATTTTGAAACTTTAAAAACTTCCGTAGCCGAGTTATTTCGACGGTGTTCAGATTTTCGGAGGTTTGGTCTTTCGTGTAAAATTCTTTCGGAGTTTTAATCTTTCGGGGTAGTTTTATTTCGGAGTTTTTTCTGATCATTCAAAGTTTGGTATTTCAACCCGGCCCCATATTGAAGTTCCGAAAATCACGCATTTTTTCAGATGTTTATTTAGCGATCTACATTTTATGTGCGGCCACCGCTCACGACACGCATCGAGCGAAATCTGAGGAAATTTATCGTCAATTTTTTTGCGAGAGAAAATCGTATACGACTATTATTATTATTAGAATTTATTTGTTATTTATTTAGAATTTATTTATTTTATTTGTTTAGAACTTAGTATTATAAGAATTTAAAATTATATATAGAAAATCGTATACGACTATTATTGTTATTATTATTAGTACTAATATTATCGTAGGATAATAACAATTATTTTCGTTATCATTATTATTGTTATCGGATTATTATATCGAAAAAAATAAAGTTCGCTGCAACGAAAATGATTCTTTTTTCTTGAACTTTCCAAATTTCCTCTGGCATATTTAAGTTCCGAAAATCACGCAAACATTTTTTTCAGATGCTTATTCAGCGATTTACATCATGACTCCAGCGAAATCTCAGGAAAATTATTGCCAATTTTTTGCGAGAGAAAATCGTATGCGACGATTATTATTATTATTAGTACTAATATTATCGTAGGCTAATAATCATTCTTTTCGTTATCATTATTATTGTTATCGTATAATTATTTCGAAAAAAAATAACGTTGGAACGCAACAAAAAAGATTGTTTTTTCTTCAACTTTCCAAATTTCCTCCGGCATATTTAAGTTCCGAAAATCACGCGAACATTTTTCAAATTCTTATTTAGCGGATCTACAACAAATTCGCAAACTATGATTTTCGATATTGATGAAAAAAAGAATGTGATCGGAATTTTCGTTGCATTCCAACGATGCAAACTTCGACCCTGTAATAGAAATACGAATATTTTGAAAATTAATGACAAAAATAAGTTTCGAGGAGACGGAGAGGGAGAGAGGAAGGGAGATGGAAGATAGAAGAAAAGTGGAGTCTTCATCGTTGGCAGGCTGTCTCATATATACCCTCTGCTGCCGTCGCGGTGGTCTCTCGGGCAAAACGGACGTCACTGACCTGCCTCCCGGCAGGCCGATGCACCATCCGCAAGCCTCTCTGTCTCCTTCGCCCTCTCTCTCTCTCTCTCGCTCTCTCTCTCACTGTCTATTGCTTCTCTCTTTCTGCATCGTTGGGTCTCACTTGCTCTTTCTATTCCCCTCTCTCTCCCTCCGACCCGCTGTGTGCTAAGAAACGGCGCGTCCTTGACGGGTGCGTGCAGATCCGGAGCATCGGAGAGCCATAACGTGAGAGAGGCACACACCTTTCCCTCATCCCGCGGACGCCGAGCTTGCGACGCGTACCGCGTTTGCATTCGTCGGGTTCGCGCCAATTTTCAGCGTCTGTCCGACGCCGCGACTTACGGCATTGCTTTTTTTCTTTCTTTTCTGTATTCTTGGGTTATGGGGAACGGAATTTTTTCGTGAGTCGAAAAGCGTTGGGAAGTGATTCGAGCGGGATATCTCGAGTAATATGGTTGGAGGGATGAATGTTTCTCACGGTATCCGTTCCGCTGTAGATATTGAGACTGATATATAAGGTGTGACCCAAAATAACCTGAGATTTTTGTTTATTAAGGGGTTACCCCCACTTGCGATTTTGAAAAAATCGATTTTTTTATTGCATTTCTTTTAAGTATAAGTATCCGGGCCCATACTTCTGTATGGGCCCGGAATAGATGACTATGTAAGTTTACAAAAAGAAATTTTCTTCGTGTAAACTGAAATTGAAACTTTAAACGCGTTTTTCTCAAAATGGCATTTCTGAAGTCGGTGACCAAGATTACTCGAACACTAATGAACCGATCTTCTTGAAATTTTGCAGGCTTATTTAATACATAAAAATGTAGTTTTTAATCGTTCGATTTTTTTTTTCGAAAAAAAATGGCCGTTTTATAGCCAAAAAACGGCCGCTTTTTTTTTCGTTAAAATCGAACCATTAACTTTGACTGTCCGCCATTTTGTGAAAAATGAATATTTTTTAAAATCCTTCGATTAAAGACTAGTTTATACTTATATTTGACTAAATCCATCCGCATTTTTTTTTCACATGATCCACTTCGCCGCAATGTTGGTCACCGCAAACCGTGTAGGGGAGACCGGGGCAAAATGGTATAGCGGGGCATAATGGGACCGGGGCAAAATGGGACCGGGGCAAAACGGGTTTGGGGCAAAATGGAATAGTGAAAATCAACACTGCTGGAAAATACGTCATTGGGGCAAAACGGGACTGGGGCAAAATGGGCCGGAGAAAATCAGGCTCCTCAGAAAGAGGCGGTTGGGGCAAAACGGGATCGGGGCAAAATGGGACAGTGGAATAATTCGATGCAGAGGCGAAAGAAATGCAGGGGTAAAAAACGAGGGGTAATAAAAGAGTGAAAACAGGTTTTATTGAATGTTACACGATATTTGGGTCACACTCTACTTACGATACTATAATTTAACGGTGGCAATGTTTAATTTTTATTGCTTGTTTAACTAAGCTAATTTTTATCGGCACAATTGTCGCAAACGGACTCGATTAAGTTATCGTCAGCATGGGCACATGAATAGTGGGCCCATTTGTTATTAAAGTTTGTTAAACAATTACTTTTGATTATGCGGTCAGAACTGTACCAAACTTGACGTAAATTGTTATTTGAGCCTTCTTATTCGATTGGTACAATTTCTTTGTCGTTATTAATTATTTAAATAATCAAGTAATTTTTATAATCTGACGCGTGCAATTTATGTTTTTGTTTTGTTTTTATCTTTCTTTGTTTTTTTTTTAATTTATTTTCTGCCAACTGCACGTTACTGATACTGATTTTCAAGCTATTGATGAAAATCTAACTCTTGTCAATTTTTACGTAAATTGTTTTATGAAACTAGGACCGCCGGTCCCCATGAAATCGACGGATATGTGTCGACAAATATATCGGTCAGTCCGTATTATCTGCGTATATGTGGACTGAAATGAACCACAAGCACCATTTAGATTAGATTATGTTTCAACAGCTCTTTCGTAGAGCCGAAGCATGAATTTTCCTGTCATCCCATTTTGCCCCAAATTCAGCGGGCTGCGACACTTCATTTTTGTGTGTCCCATTTTGCCCCTATCCCATTTTGCCCCAAATCAAGCACCAAGAAACTTCATTTTTTTGCTATCCCATTATGCCCCGATCCCATTATGCCCCAGTGCCGTTTTGCCCCGGTACCGTTTTGCCCTGCTATACCATTTTGCCCCGGTCTCCCCTATATAAAAACATTATTTCATTGACGGTCATTTGCCACTAAACAATGTAATATTTTTCAATAAAAAAATTACTGAAAGTTCTTCAAGATGTGTTCTTTAAGATGGTATATTGATCGATTAAAAAAGTTTTGTAGTTTTCTTTAAAAAAATTCATGAAAAAGGCCTTTTTTTGCGCTACAAGTGGGGGTAACGCCTTAATGAAACGTATTGTTTATTTTGAGAAGTACGAATATTTATATTTTAAGGGGTCTTCTCACTTTAGAAGCTAAAAAAGGTTATTTTCATGAATTGTTTGATAGGTTTATATTGCAGATATTGATATAAAAGTTGTTACACTTGAGGGCAGATATGCACCTAGATGGTCGAGGTCGAGTGTTTAGAAGCTATGAACATTCCGTCGACCGTAGAAGACCTACACTATGGGCCTGGTATCGATGATTCCATGCAAGTTGACAAATTTCGTGATTTATTCATTCCCAAATTTTCAAACGCGTTTTTCTCAAAACCACGTTTTTCAAATCGGTACCCAAAATTTCTCGAAAACCAATGAACCGATTGCCTTGAGGTTTTTTGTGGTTATTCTATACACCATTATCTAGTACTTGTCATAGGATTTTTTTTTCCGTTACTTAGTTTTTGTTTTATAGGCAAAATAATAACTAATTTTTGGCCCAAAAATCACTATTTATGTTCAAACGTCCGCCATTTTGTCATAAATCGATATTTTCGAAATCAGCTATGACAAGTACTAGATTATAGTATCTAATTTAATATTCTTTTTGGTTTTTTTTTCAGACGATTTTTGAAGAAACGCCAGTGGGTACCGTATACGCAGATTTTTTTACGACGCTCCAAGGATCATGCAATAGCCTTGTATATTTTTGATATTTTTGAATAAAGAAAATTAAACATATTTTCGAACGTATTTACTTTTAGATAATTAAAACCCCAATCCGAAATTTCAAATAGTTTTCCTTGGAAAAATTCACAAATATGACCTTTTTTCCAGCTCCTAGGTGTATATCTCCCCTTAATAAATACACTTTCGAAATACGGTTAAAAAAATTGTTTATTTAAGTCACTATTTATAGATGAAAATGGCATTAAAAAAATGTCGTAAAAAATTGTAAGTCTGCGCTGTTGATGAAATCTCGGAGATGAATGATTTGAAACAAAAAAATCGAACGGTTTTAGATTCAGTATGTTAATGGCCATAGCGCATATCATACGATTTTTCATATATGCAAAAATAACAATATGGCGGACATTTTTCGAAAAAAAAAACGATTTGTTTCACCGTTTTCGGCAAAAAAATAATAAATATCAAAATTTAAAAAAAGTCCTTGATATGCGCTATAGCTATAGTTGTAAAGAATATGTGGTTAAAATTTCATAAAGATAGTTTCAGTACTTTCGAAGATTTTATCAACAAGCCGTCGAAAAACGTTGTTTCGAGAAAAACGCGTTTAAAGTTTTTTAACGAGCAGACGAACGTGCTCAGGCAGTAAAGTAAAGGTCACACAAAAATACAGTTAGACTCCTCTGACCTTCATAAAATTTTAGTCCGATACTTTTGGATTTCTATACTTTCGAAAAATGTAATTAAAAAAAATCGATTTTTTGAAAATTGTAGTGATAAGATGCCGAAGATAACATGAAATACAAATCTAAATATCTCGGATCACTAGCAAATGTGTGGTAGTGATCCGAGATATTTAGATTTGTATCATCGATACTGACCTCGGATGACCTTGAACAACTTTGACCCCCTAAGGTTTTTTATGCGGTTTGAGGTTTTCCACAAGATGGTTGAAAAAAAATGTACCATTCTATTAAAAAAAGTGGAGGTGACCTTCACTGTGCGTCAGCGCCTCCACCGAGATAAAAAAAATTGGTCGCATTCGATGGCCCCCTTCACATCGTACAACTTTTGTCTGGAACATTTTTTTGTGACGTCGATAATTATCGAGTTATTTCGGGTGGCAGAGATAAAAGGAACACCCTGTATACAGAGTCATAACGTGAGCGATATAGATAAATATGTTGAGTCGAGGCTCCGCCCGAAAGTCCGTGGCAAATTTTTTTAGCGACCGAACGTCGCTATAAAAAGTTGCACCGACTCATATTATTATTACATTACTGATTAACAATTCGGAACGGTAACACGTAAAAAACCCTTGCGCGTTTATGTGAGAATAATTATTAAACTATGAGAGTTTCGGATGCCTAATTAAAAAAATGTTTGCACATTATTTTTATTTAATTGTTGATAATTGTTTGTTACTGCGCCCTCAAACTACAGATAATAAAAGTTTGATTCTATACGACAGGTTTTTTAAATTCATTTTTAAACTTGCCTACCCCTCACTTTAAGGGGAGGGTAGGAGTTTCAGCGTGAAAAATAAAACACTTTATTGCGAATTTTTTTCATCTATGTCTATAGAGTAAATTTTTTTAAACCTTTTGTACATTGTTAAGTGTCATTTCAAGAACATTCCGTGAAATTTGTACGCGAAAATATCCACAAACAAGCCGGTGCCGCGTTTTTCTCGAAACCACTTTTTCAAAGTCCGTGTTCACTGCCATTTGAAAACTACATGACCGATTCATTCCAAACTTGTTACACACTTTCTACATATAAAATACCTCCCCCCAACGGTTAGTTTGAGATTTTTTTTTACATTGAGGGGGTTTACCACCCCCAAAATGGCGGAATTTTTCGTGAAAAATAGCACTTTTCACTTTACATGACCACCAAAAATTTAGAAATGAAAAAAAAATTATCCCAGACCGTTGGGGGGAGGATTTGATAATACTTTGACTAAATTTTAATGGTACTTGATTTCAGATAATTTCTAGCTGAGATACAGTGAACACCGCAAATCGTGGTTTTCCAAAGGCGTTCTTGGAAAGCTTTGTCACCGGCTTGTTTGTGGATATTTTCGCGTACAAATTTCACGGAATATTCTTTAAATGACACTTAACAATGTACAAAAGGTTTCAATAAATTTACTCTATCCATATAGATTTTAAAAAATCGCAAAGAAGTGTTTTTTTCACGCTGAAACCCGTACCCTCTCCTTAAGAAATAATACCTCGAAAATGGTTCACTTTTGCATAAAGCATTACTTACATAAACAGGGTTATTTGATAGCAGAAAACATGCCCTACAACTCTTTCACGGGATCGTTACCAATACCAGTATATATATATATACATACAAAGTAAGAAAAGAACGTAAGCTGGTCGGAAATTATATATACGTATGGCATCACGCGAGGGTAAAAAATAAAAGGCGACACTCGCGAACGACGAGGGAGCAACCCTCCCGAGACTCCAGCGCACGTCGTCACACACACACGTAAGGCGGCATCTTTTCATTTCTCCCGGCTAAAAAGACACCAAAGACTTCGTAAGATTGTTTATTCCTATGTGTCGCGTTGTTCGCATTTGAAAAAACAACCAAAAGCGAGAACGAGAGTAAAAGGGAGAGAGAGAGAGAGAGAGAGAGAGAGAGAGAGAGAGAGAGAGAGAGAGAGAGAGAGGGAGAAACACGAAAAAAGAAAGCAAAGTAGGGACGCCCGAGTTGGCGACCTACCTCACGCGAGAGATGCGTGCGAAACATCGAAAAGTCTACTCATACACACGTGTACGTACATTCGAATTATGTAAATCCTTGGCCGACGTGGACTATAATAGGCTAAAAATAGAATTTTAACGAGGCCGATTGTCGGTGCATACGGCAAACATTGACGAGCCTCAAAAACAAAACGCATAAAACGTAACGGCACGAAGTCACGGAATTGCAAGAGCGTCGAAAATATCGACCGTTTTGGTTGGGCCGTAAAATTGGCCGATCGGAAACGTTCGCCTGGTCAGTGCCTCTCGATCGCTCTCGAAGAGAAGACAAAAAAGGGGGGGGGGGGTTCAAGAAAAATTAACGACGACAGTTGAGTAGGGTGAATAGACGCGAGTCCCTGAAAGGGAAGACACCGAGAGAGAGATAGAGAGCGACAGAAAGAACGGCAGTGACACGGGGGGGGGGGGGGGGGGGGAGTCGGGTAGTAGACGCGAAATAAAAGGACCGCGCGGTGAGTGCACGGAACTCTCTCGATGACACTAACCTACCTCAAGCTAGACTCTCGACAGCCCAGTCAGGATCATTAAACTCTAACGCTCTTACGTCGTCCATTCTCGTCTTTGCGCCATCCGTTCGTGTATAGACGTATATATATATATACGTGTACGTACACACTCGCCGCAAGGACAATTTTATTGTTGTTGGTCCCGGAAACGATCAATCCCAGGGCTAGACTAGCCAATCATTGACTTGGTCACGTGCCCTCGGCTATCCCCCTCGTAATCTCTTTCACTCGCTTTCATTCTAAACGACGACGACGACGACGACGATGAGAGACGTGAGTCAGCTATCCGCGAGGAGAGAATGTTTCATTCACTCTCTCTACTTCCCCCCCTCTCTCTCTCTCTCTCTCTCTTTCTCTCTCTCCCCACGCACACTTGAGCGATAATTCTCGTGATTGTCCGAACACATTTTTATCTAGTATATTAGCATAATTTATAGCTGCGTGCCCGGAGCCGAGATCAGTCGCAGGAATCTCGCATAATTCAATTCTCCGATCTCTTTGCCTGATGAAGAAAAAAAAAATACTCCGGATGACAGTCAGCCGGTGAGCTATTTTCCAATCACAGATGTCTCTACGGAATTACACAGTTTGTTTGGATTTGTTGCTTTATTGTTGTTGTGTAGGCTTTTTTTTCTTCTGGTGTTGCTTATTTTGGGCATAGTACGATATTCGGGGCGCCAAGTTCCCAGGTAGGAATTGACGATGAAAAAAGGGCTCGCCAAGCTCTGACACAAGGCTCACATTTTTTAATTCAGGCTGAGCACCAGCCTGATTTCAGGCCTAGCTGAACCTCTGAATGATAACGCGGTTTCAGGCTCTTGCACACAGGCTTGACCAAAGGCTGGTAGAAAAGCCTGCACTAAGCCTGAAACGACGAAACAACAAGGCTCAAAACGAGCCTTAATGAAGCCTTCACGAGCATTTATGACCAGGCTTTTCCCAAACTCTTCCCGAGGCTATATGAGGCCTGTTTTCAGTTTTCTATATTCGACATTGGGGTAAATTTAATAAATTTGTAAAGAATTCATTTGATTTGTTATATATATTTATTATTCGTTATATTATTTGTTAGAAAATATATATAAAAAATATTTTAAAAAACAATACTTTATTTTATTGCGTACTTTTATTTTCGTATACACTTTTTTGTGTACCTCATAAATATCGATAAGAGCATATGTTTAAATGTTCTGAGCTGCCTCCTTCGCTTTCGTTTTTCGTGCCTTCGCACCCGACAAATTTATTGCTAAATTTTTTTTTCATGAAAGTACAGAAAAAATATTATTTTAAACTTATTTTATTTTATCACAACCTGAAACAAACCTGCATCCAGCCTTGATTTTTCAGCCTCAAAATTCACCGGCTGAATGAAGCTTGAAATAACCCTGAGTTTAGGCTAAGCAGCCAGTCTTGGTTCCAGGCTGCTCCAAACGATGCAATGAAACCTGGGCCAGGTCTGTCTCACTCAGGCTCGGTGAAACAAGGCTCGCACAAGCTTGTTTACATCGTCAGCCTTTTAATTTCCTACCTGGGTTGTGACCGTTGATTCTTCGTTGGCAGAGAGAATTCGACAAAAATTGCCCAAAATGGCAGGAAACTTTTTTCATCCTGAAAACTTGTACTCTGGAGTGCTTGAGGCTGTTGATTACGAATCTGAACTCAACATTCAGGAATTCACAATGACGAACAAATATGGCGAATGAAAATACAAATAATGCAGATTGATTCGAGTAAAATTGTCAATTTCAGTCCACCATACCAGCGCCGCCATTTTGAATTTTCAAATTTAAACTTCAGATTCGTAATAAGCGACCTCAAAAATCCCGGAGTACTAAGTTTCATCTTGATCGAGTAATGTTTTTTTTATTTCTGTCCGCCATATTGGCCATTTTGAATTTTTAAATGTTGACTTCAAATTCGGATTCAGCGAGCCCAAAAACCCCCGAGTGAGGCTCCGATTTCAAATCAGAGCAGGTTAAATAGGGAAATAAAGGTTGACGCACTATTGCGTCAATGCCAATGAAGGGGTTAAGGAATTATGAGCGCTTTTAGCGGTAATTGGAAATACGCGAAAATTCAACGATTGTTGGCGGCTCATGGGTACAATATCTTTATTTTATTACAAATAATAGACGTTGAACGAGCTCCAAAAAGATTTCCTCCGAGATGAAATCTCGGAGATGGATCTTCCGAAACAAAAAAATCAAACGGTTTTAGATTCAGTATGTTAATGGCTATAGCGCACATCATACGATTTTTTATATATGCAAAAATAACAAAATAGCGGACATTTTCCGAAAAAAACGTTTTTTTCACCGTTTTTGGCAAAAAATAGTAAATATCTAAATTTTGAAAAAAATCTTGGTATGCTCTATAGCTATAGTTGTAAAGAATATGTGGTTAAAATTTGATAAGGATCGGTTCAGTAGTTTCGAAGATGTTATCAACAAGCCGTCAAAAAACGTTGTTTCGAGAAAAACGCATTTAAAGTTTGTTAGGGTTACAAAAAAACATAAAATTCTTTTTTAATGTATTTCGAAAGTGTATTTATAAAGTGTAACAACTTTTATATCAATATCTATTATATAAATCTATCAAACAAACTCATCAAAATAGCATTTTTAGCGTCTCGAGTGAGAAGACCCCTTGAACCTGCTCCAGAATAGATATTTAAGGCGTTACCCCCACTTGTAGCGCAAAAAAGGCCTTTTTCATGAATTTTTTAAAAGAAAACTACAAAACTTTTTTAATCGATCAATATACCATCTTAAAGAACACATCTTGAAGAACTTTCAGTAATTTTTTTATTGAAAAATATTACATTGTTTAGTGGCAAATGGCCGTCAATGAAATAATGTTTTTATATACACGGTTTGCGGTGACCAACATTGCGGCGAAGTGGATCATTTGAACAAAAATGCGGATGGATTTAGTCAAATATAAGTATAAACTAGTCTTTAATCGAAGGATTTTAAAAAATATTCATTTTTCACAAAATGGCGGACAGTCAAAGTTAATGGTTCGATTTTAACGAAAAAAAAACGGCCGTTTTTTTGCTATAAAACGGCCATTTTTTTTTTCGAAAAAAAAAAAATCGAACGATTAAAGACTACATTTTTATGTATTAAATAAGCCTGCAAAATTTCAAGAAGATCGGTTCATTAGTGTTCGAGTAATCTTGGTCACCGACTTCAGAAATGCCATTTTGAGAAAAACGCGTTTAAAGTTTCAATTTCAGTTTACACGAAGAAAATATTTTTTTTTTGTAAACTTACATAGAGTCATCTATTCCGGGCCCATACTTCTGTATGGGCCCGGATACTTATACTTCAAAAAAATGCAATAAAAAAAATCGATTTTTTCAAAATCGCAAGTGGGGGTAACCCCTTAAGGAGAGAGATGTCTGACAATAGAGAAATAAAGAATAGAGTCGTTCTCCTGCCGAACGAATCTACGGCAAACGCGTCTTCAATATTCTCATTAAACACCTACACTTTAAATCAGCCGATAATGATTTAAGATAACAATAAGAATGGAAAAAAATAAGAATATAAAAAAAAACTCATCGCATTCTAACGATGCAAACTTCAACACTTTTTACTTCTTCATTTTCTTCGTCATCGAAAAGCTCATCCGGCAAATTTGGGCTGCAGATTTGTGATAACCCAGGTAGGAAATTAAAAGGCTGACGATGGAAACAAGCTTGTGCGAGCCTTGTTTCACCGAGCATGAGTGAGACAGACCTGGCCCAGGTTTCATTGCATCGTTTGGAGCAGCCCGGAACCAAGACTGGCTGCTTAGCCTAAACTCAGGGTTATTTCAAGCTGTATTCAGCAGGTGAATTTTGAGGCTGAAAAATCAAGGCTGGATGCAGGCTTGTTTCAGGTTGTGATAAAATAAAATAAGTTTAAAATAATATTTTTTCTGTACTTTTATGAAAAAAAATTTAGCAATAAATTTGTCGGGTGCGAAGGCACGAAAAACGAAAGCGAAGGAGGCAGCTCAGAATATTTAAACATATTCTCTTATCGATATTTATGAGGTACACAAAAAAGTGTATACGAAAATAAAAGTACGCAATAAAATAAAGTATTGTTTTTTAAAATATTTTTTATATATATTTTGTAACAAATAATATAACAAATAATAAATATATATAATAAATCAAATGATATCTTTACAAATTTATTAAATTTACCCCAATGTAGAATATAGAAAACTAAAAACAGGCCTCATATAGCCTCGGGAAGAGTTTGGGAAAAGCCTGGTCATAAATGCTCGTGAAGGCTTCATTAAGGCTCGTTTTGAGCCTTGTTGTTTCGTCGTTTCAGGCTTAGTACAGGCTTTTCTACCAGCCTTTGGTCAATCCTGTGTGCAAGAGCCTGAAACCGCGTTATCATTCAGAGGTTCAGCTAGGCCTGAAATGAGGCTGGTGCTCAGCCTGAATTAAAAAATGTGAGCCTTGTTTCAGAGCTTGGCGAGCCCTTTTTTCATCGTCAATTCCTACCTGGGAAGTATCCTAAAAAAGAGTTCGAGTGTTCTTCGTACTCCTAATTTGTCAAGAAAGTTCGGATTACTGAGCTTTCGTTGCATTCCAACGATGCAAACTTCAATGCCGTTATTTTATTTTTATGGTGGCATTGTTTTTTAATCGCGATGATGATTGATTTTTCTTCCGGGAAAACGAAAGTGATGCTGAGCTCTGGTTTTTGTCATTTTCGTAATAAAATTAATGGTATGGAAGTTTCGTTGGACTGCAACGCACATTTATTTTCTTCGTATCACCGATTTTTTTCTAGCACGTTCAGACTACGAAAGTTACAGAAACATTTTCGAGCACAAGTTACTGGAGCACTTTCGAAAATAAGACACAATCGATCACGCTTACGACGAAATTCATATTTGCTGAATACGTAAGAACAGAAATAATGATAGTGCTGACGTTCGCATCGTTGGAACGCAATGACATTTTTTCTTGATTTTATTAATTTCTTTATTTTTATTATTATCTGAAATCTTTTCTTGCCGGTTTTGGTTATAGATCTACAATAATGATCCTCGGAAATGTTTCATTAATTTTCGTAGTCTGTACGTGCCAAAAAAATCGGCAATACGAACAACATATATTTTCGTTGCAGTCGAACGATGCAGACTTTAATACCATAAAAACTCTACGAAGATATATATATATATATATATATATATAAATGTATGTATGTATGTAGTGGCTGCTCGGGAAATTGAATTTCCGCTTCACTCTCCTCGTCTCCATCCTTTCTTCCTCCTTCCTTCTGTGTTTCAACGAGTACATAACGGCAAAGATGACACGTGCAGAGTCGCCGACTTGAGTTATAATGGAAAATGCAGGAATATTCCTTTCATTCTTATATATATATATATATATATATATATATATATATATATATATATATATATATTGTAACGTTGCGTTACCATATAGAGACTATCCGAGAAAGGTGAGGTAAGCGGGCTGGCGTAGCTCAGTTGGTCAGAGCAGTCGACCGGCAATCGAAAGGTCCCGGGTTCGAATCCCGGCCCAGAAGCGCACCGCATTTTTTTCGGATAGTTCTCCTGAGTTTTTTTCGGGGGATCACAAATGGCGCCCAACGTGGGGCCATTTGTGATCCCCCGAAAAAAACTATATATATATAGTTATATAACCCGAAAAAATATATATATATATATATATATATAAATTTCCTGAAATATTCATAAATGTATGCCTAGTGCATGAGTCTCCCCATCCATTTCAATATTTATTCGAACCCCTACATAGTATTTTTTAATAATTTTTACAACACCGTTAAGGCCCTACTTCAAGATAATTGTAAATCTCCTTTCGAGCCTTGCTACGGAATTGTGTATATCTACTTATCTTAAGCGTACATCGCATTCCGCAACTTCATATTTTGTTTAATTTGACGTAACATTTTTTTCCAATATTGACATTCGCTTGGTAGCGTTAATTCAGTGTTTATAGGTTTCTAGTTTATTCAACTTTAGTTTTTAGTCGATTTTTTTTGACACAATTGCGTTTTTGGCAATTTATATTTGTATATATTACTCTATGCTATTGGATTCTTTTCTATATATTTTTATACATTTTTCTGTGTCTGCCCAGAGGTGACTGGTGCATAAAAATCCAATTGATCTGTCAATCGATATATGTGCATACGTATGTGAATTGGAATTATGTTGGAATTAATTCTATTGAGTCTAAGGATTTTTCTGTCAGCACAATTGCTTTTTTCGCAATTTATATGTTTTGGCATTTCATATATTTTATATTCTTATCGTAGATTCCATCGTACGGGGTCTTCCCCCTTATTGTATTTTCACCATATTTCACTTCTGTGTATATATTTAATGTTTTTCATATTTTTTATATTTGTTGAATATTTTATATTTGCTATATATTTTATATTTTTTATATATTTTATATATTTTATATATTTTATATATTTTACATATTTCATATATTTCATATATGTTATCTATATATAGATGGGTCATAGCACGTAAGTCGGTCGGATCGATCGCAGGTGTGCTCGCGCCGACCAATATCGCGTTGCACACGTTTACCCACGCACACACGCGAGAATCGCACACTCGCGGATTGCAAGCAGACGCGATCTCTCGCGGTGCGAGAACTCTGCGCGAGAACAGGACGCGAAAGGCCCCAAGGACACACAAAGAGAGCCGCGGGATGCACTCTCGCCAATAAACGTTTCGTCCACCCATACACGCATTCCGCATTTCCTCTTTTTCCTCCTTCTCCTTCTTCTCCTCCTTCTCTTAAACCTTCTCCCTTATTCCTTTCGTTTCTTTAATTATTGTTTATCCCACTTATCCCAATTATCCTTCGCTTTTCTCGTTTATCTCGCGACGACTCGATAAAGGGAGAAAAAGGAACGTTAAATAAACACATAAAAAGAGAAGCCGGTCGAGAGGGACGAGAAAGTTACGCGTCGCCAAGTAGATATCCTGTCTTTCTCTCTCTCTCTCTCTCTCTCTCTCTCTCTCTCTCTCTCTCTCTCTCTCTCTCTCTCTCTCTCTCTCTCTCTCTCTCTCACTCTCTCTCTCTCTCTCTTTCGCGTAACTTATCTAGGTCCTATTTTTATTTTCACCCGTATTGATTGCATGCCGCGGTATATAGGGTAATATTCAATCTATTTAATGGGCGACCTCTGTGGGTAGGTATATAATACGTTCAAATGTATTATATACCTAGACACGTTGGTACGAATGACATTGCATTTCAAATGACATGAATATATATATATATATATATATATATATATATATATATATATATATATATATATATATATATATATATATATATATATATATATGTGTGTGTGTGTGTGTGTGTGTGTGTGTGTGTGTGTGTGTGTATGTATGTATATGGAGAAAGGTGATTTTGAAAACATTCGACTTCGAGGATCGACCTCATAGTAGCTTATATATGTAAGCATATTTATACAGCAATAATTTCAAGGACTGCCCTATTTCCAACGACGACGTTTCGTTTAAAAACAGAATTGAGGACCGTCATCAACACAGCCAACTATTTTGATAATCTGCCTAACATGACATAGATATTAACGGTTAAAAATATCCTTTCACACGAGTAATATATAAAGTGTGCAGTAACACAATAATGTCCTCGATTCTCCCATGTTCCTCCGGACACTTGTCCAAAATATCGAAATGCCTGGATATATATATATATACTCACATGCATACATTTCGATATATGAGACGTTCCACGTAACTTCAGCCAGTAAAAAATAAAACGAAAATGATTTTGAAAAATCGAGTTACTTTATTGAAACATTTTCACCGAGTGTCGAAATTTAAAAAACAATTCTGACGTTTTTTCTCGTTGATTACCATTTTTTAACATTTTTCCATTCAAATGGCTGTATCTTTGGCAGGTTTTGACGTATTTACATTCGTAAAAAAAGAGAAGGTTCGTCTTTTTATAGCATTCCAGAAAAAAATTAATTTAGATTTTATTGAGCAAGTCGAACGTTCGTTTCAGGGATAATATGCAAAAATATTTGTTTTCTCAAGGAAAGACACTCGTTATTTTATTTTTTTAAATTTCCCCGAATTGTGAATCCGATAAACGGATTTTTGGTATTTTTTATATTATGGGATTCCTAAACGCCGTGAAATAACAGCTATTTTTATTTTATTTTATTTTTTTATTAATATTCGATTGAAGAGTGTGGAGCACTCCAAGGCCCCAATACATATGACATATATGTCATTTGTATTGGAGCCTTACTTACATTTCAAAAACCTGGTAAACATACAGCGAGTGCTCCACACTCTTCAATCGAATATTAATAAAAAATAAATAAAAAAAGCTGTTACTTCACGGTGTTAAAGAATCCCATAATATAAAAAATACCAACAATCCGTTTTTCGTATTTACAATTCGGAGAAATTCTTTAAAATAAAATAACGAGTGTCGTTCCTTGAGAAAAAAATATTCTTGCATATTTTGCCCTGAAACGGACGTTGGACTTGCTCAATAAAATCTAAATTAATTTTTTTTTTGATGGGTAGAAAAGGACGCACATTTTCGTTTTTTACAAATGTAAATACGTCAACTCCTGCCAAAGATACAGCCATTTGAATGGAAAAATATTAAAAAATGGTAATCAACGAGAAAAATCGTCAGAAATTTAAAAAAAATGTCGATACTCTGTGAATATTTTTCAATAAAGTAACTCGATTTATCAAAATTATTTCTGGATTTTTTTATTTACTGGCTGAAGTGACGTGGAATGCCTCATATACAGGGTGTCTGTCTCATCTCTGCCACCCGAAATAACTCGGTAATTATCGGCGTCACAAAAAAATCTTCCAGACAAAAGTTGTACGGTGTGAAGGGGGCCATCAAATGCGACCAATTTTTTTCATTTCGCCGGAGGCGCTGACGCACAGTGGAAGCCACCTCCACTTTTTAAAATGGAATGGTACATTGTTTTCAACCGTCTCGTGGAGGACCTCAAGCCGCATAAAAAACGTTGGGGGGTCAAAGTCGTTCGAGGTCATTCGAGATCACCTATTAAAATGAAATACAAATCTAAATATCTCGGATCAGTATCAAATATTTGGTAGTGATCCGAGATATTTAGATTTGTATTTCATTTTAATAGGTGACCTTGAGTATTTAACTTTGTTATCAATTTAAATTACTTCAATGTACATTGAATATTTCAATATTTATTCTATTTATTTTATGACGGTGAAATATTCAATTAAGATTACTATGATAAATTGAATATTTAACTTTGTTATTAAATTGGTATTTTACGGATCACTACCAAATATTTCGTAGTTATCCGAGATATTTAGATTTGTATTTCATTTTAATAGGTGACCTTGAATGACCTTGAACTACTTTGACCCCCTAATGTTTTATGCGGTTTGAGGTGCTCCCCAATATGGTTGAAAAAACAGTACCATTCCATGTAAAAAAGTGAAGGTGACCTTTACTGTGCGTCAGCGCCTCCACCGAAATTAAAACAAAAAATCGCCTTGGGTGGCCTCCTTCACACCGTATAACTTTTGTCTGGAACGTTTTTTTGTGACATCGATAATTACCGAGTTAGTTCGGGTGGCAGAGATTAGAGAGACACCCTGTATATGCAGGGTGTCCTGTTGTGAATGGCTGATCCTGCAACTGTCGATAGGTCACATCATGTCCTACTGTATGCTGGAATTTTGGTTTAGTAAAAGTCCCACGGTTTTCGAGATTTTGGGCTTTATGTTGTTTGTTGAAAAAAATCATCAGCTTTTCGTTTTTCGCATTCCATTTCTACAAATGAATTTCTACAAATGATATGAATCGATAATAACTAAGTAACTTTTTAAAGTTGTTTGCACGATATGCGTAGTACACTTTTTTGACACCGCAGGCTATCGAAGGAAAATGTTCGAATTGGTTGGTATGAAAGTTTTGCATCAGATCTTTTTTCATAAAGTTCGCTTAACATTTAAAGTTAATAAGAAGACTTTCCTATATAAAACAAACAACCAAGAGTATTTATTTTTCGGGTAAAAAAAGTGATCATTTGTGGAAATGGCACGTGAAAAACGAAAAGCAGATGATTTTTATCTCGAAAACCGTGGGGCTTTTACTAAACTGAAATTCCAGCGTATAAGAGGACATGATCTGACCTATCGACATTTGCAGGATTATCCATTCATAACAGGACACCCTGTATATATATATATATATATATATATATATATATATATATATATATATATATATATATATCTTGCCATTGAGAATAACGAACTGTGACACGGTTCTCCTTTTATTTCTTTTTCCTTTCGTTTTTTTCTTTGATTGTCTCCGATGTTCCTCCATTATACAATTCTTGGTGCATCCACAATACGTCGACGCATTGAGCAGAGCGACAGAGTATGACATTGAAGTTTGCGTCGTTGGAACGTAACAATTTTTTTCTTCTCCTCATTATTCATTTCTTTATTCTTATCATTATCCAAAGTATTTTCTTGCGAATGAAGGTGATAAGTCTCAAATAAAAATACGTGAAAATGTTTGAATGATTGTCCCGGCTCAAAGGTGCCAAAAAGAATAATTGAGCAATTAAAATGATGCTGGAGTTGGCATCGTTGGAATTCAACGAAAATTCTTCTCGATTTCTTTCATCTATATGTTTTTGGTATTATCTAAAATCTTCTATGCCGGTTTTTTGGTTATGGATTTTTTATGAGGATCCTAGGAATTGTTTCAGTAATTTTCCTAGTCTGAACGTGCAAGAAAAAAATTGTAAGACGAAGGAAATATATATTCTGCAACGAATATAATCTAACGATGCAAACTTCAACGTCATGACTAACAAGGAACATCCCTCAGGTGACGTCCTTCGATTTTGTTGAAATTTATATATGTTATGAAGCATTGAAAACTAAGGGACACGTAGTTCTTTTCATCGGCGAAAAAACGGTTTTAACGGATGAAACCAGCCCTCGAAGAAAGGGTTGTCAGGGGGTAACTTGCAGTTTCACCCGCAAGCAGTGGACCGATCACAATGAAACAAAAACGAAAATTCTTCTAATCCGAAGCGATGAAAAATCCACTAGAGAATTATAGCCAAAAAATAATTAAGGGGTGAACCACCCCTATTCGAGGGCTGGTTTCACTCCTTAAGGGGTTAGGCCACTAGAATTGTTGAAAAATCGATTCTTTTTAATGGTCCCCTAGCACCTCAAAAATGATGTCCCAAAAGATAATGGCTGAGAAAAATCTCCAAGTACTCGGTTTTCGAATGTTAGTACAAGGCCGCCGGGTCCGCAGCGAGCGGCCTCAAAACTTCAAACGCGTTTATCTCAAAACTGCATTTTTTAAGTTGGCCGGAAACATAACTCCGACAATTCTCAACCGTTTCACTTGAAATGTTGAATATATCTTGAAAAATACATTGTCTATGGAAGTACGCAGGATTTTTTTTATATTGCATAGTTCATTTGTTATTAAGGCGTTATACGCAGTTGCAAGGCCAAAAAAAGTCGTTTTTACGATTTTTTTTCTGGAAAAGGATTTCATTTGGGCAAAATGAAAAGTAATAGGCAGTGTAGTGGCATTTTTTAGCTGTAGATGGGAATTTTTTATTTTCAAAAATATTCATTAACATTGCTCCTGTAGGAGGTCTCCTGGAGGTCCCCGAAAAAAAAGGGAAAAACCCAAACAAATATCTGTGTATTTCCGAGAATATTCGCTGGATCGATTTGAAATTTTCAGGAAATGTACTCACATACTTGTACATTCCGAAAATGCAATAAAAAAATCGATTTTTTGACATTTCTGACTGCGTATAACCCGTTAACAATTATCTGCCGATTTTTTAGGCAAATTTTTCACTTTCCACTGTGGAAGTGCGCCGTCTAGCCAAAAATCAATATATCGAAAAAATCCTACGTACTTCTACTTATAGCAGTTATTATATATAATCGAAAAAAATTAATTGGCTCATTATAGTTAAAAAATTACAGGAGTTGTTTGTCCAGCCGTGGACCCTGGAAAAACGGAGACGTCATCGCAAAAACGCTGCACAGCCGCCATTTTGAAATATATCGCTTCCAAAAAATTATTGTATACAGTCACTGATGTGTATGATAAACACCCTTTCTTGTAATCTCGATTTATTTTGTAGTTTTTCCGAAAAGAAAATCCCCAAAAAGCCTATTTTTCGGCCTCTAGAGTGGCCTAAGACCTTAAGGCGTTCCCCCACTTGTAGCGCAAAAAGGCCTTTTTCATGATTTTTTTAAAGAAAACTACAAAACTTTTTTAATCGATCAATATATAATCTTAAAGAACACATCTTGAAGAACTTTCAGTAATTTTTGTATTAAAAAATATTACATTGTTTAGTGGCAAATGGCCGTCAATGAAATAATGTTTTTATATACACGGTTTGCGGTGACCAACATTGCGGCGAAGTGGATCATCTGAAAAAAAAATGCGGATGGATTTAGTCAAATATAAGTATAAACTAGTCTTTAATCGAAGGATTTTAAAAAATATTCATTTTTCACAAAATGGCAGACAGTCAAAGTTAATGGTTCGATTTTAACGAAAAAAAAAACGCCCTCTTTTTGGCTATAAAACGGCCATTTTTTTCGAAAAAAAAAATCGAACGATTAAAGACTACATTTTTATGTATTAAATAAGCCTGCAAAATTTCAAGAAGATCGGTTCATTAGTGTTCGAGTAATCTTGGTCACCGACTTCAGAAATGTCATTTTGAGAAAAACGCGTTTAAAGTTTCAATTTCAGTTTACACGAAGAAAATATTTTTTTTTGTAAACTTACATAGAGTCATCTATTCCGGGCCCATACAGAAGTATGGGCCCGGATACTTATACTTCAAAAAAATGCAATAAAAAAAAATCGATTTTTTCAAAATCGCAAGTGGGGGTAACCCCTTAAAACCGTTTATCCGACGATAAAAAAAAACGTGTCGCTTAGTTTTCAATGCTTCGTAACGTCTTTAAGTTTCAACAAAATCGAAGGACGACACCTGAGGGATGTTCCTTGTAAGTATACCTTGATTTTCATTTCATTTTCATCGTTTATACGGTATTTTACGGTAATTTGTAATTGCAAAGAGTAATTTCGGACTCGTACGAAGTTTCGCGGATTCGTGTTGTCACGCGACCTTGTCCGTCATGAGATAGACGATGGAAGTCTACATTCTTTCGTCGGTCCGGTAATAAGCACGATCGTAAAGCACAATTGCGTTAGGGCAGGGAACTTTTCTCTCTCTCTCTCTCTCTCTCTCTCTCTCTCTCTCTCTCCTCTCTCTCTCTCGGGCCGAGTGAGTACGAAACGTCACGAGTGCACGTCGAGTTTGGCGAGACGAGAAAAATACGACCGCGACTGCGAAATGTGGGCGATAGATGGAGATAAAGGAAGAAAAAAGCGCGTACGAATGATGGACGACGCACACAGGCGCGCGCGGTCGAACGTCTTTTTATGGTAGCCGCGGTGCTCGCCGCAGTCCTAGGCACTTTTCAGCAATGTGGCTTCAACGCTTTATCCACAATTAACGTCACGTTAATTCGCTCGGTACTCTGCATTTAGGTAAATCCGTTGCGAAACGCGGACGGCACGAACGTGCGCACTCCGCATCGCGACATATATTGTTTCGAGGCTTAGCGTTACGTTGCACGCGCGGGGTTGTTGTACACTAGCGTTCAAAAAATTGGTAAATAGGTACCTATTGTGGAAGTCACATATGCCTATGACGATATTGAAGTTTGCGTCGTTGGAAGCCAACGATATATTTCGGTAGCCTGAACTGTTCTTTTTCGTAAATTTCGGCTACGAAAAACCGAAATCTCAAAATTGAATCTCAAAAATCAATAGCCTTAATTTGCAGGACGAAGAAAATAAAGACGTAAACATCAAAGAATTTTAGCATATTTTTTTTTTTAATAAAAAAGGATCTGGAAGGAATTTAAATAAAAATTTGAACAAAGGTTTCAAAAAGAGGATAATAAAAATAAATTTTAAAGAATTGAGACAAAAATGAAGGATTGAAACGAGGTCTCAATAATCCAATAGCCCAAATTTGGCGGATAAGACTTTGGATGATGACGAAAATGAAGACATTAACATCGAAGAATTTTTTAAAAACATTCTTAGAAATAACGAAAGGATTTGAGGAGAATTTCGATAAAAATAAAAAAGGGTTTGAAAAAAAAGAACTTTAAAAGAATTGAAAAAAATGAAGGATTGAAACGAGTTCTCGGAAATCAATAGTCCAAATTTGCAGGCTGAGATGATGAAGAAAATGAAGAAATAAACATGGAAGAATTTTTCAAGAATTTCTCAAGTGATTAAAAAAAGGATTTGACGAGAATTTAAATTAAAATGAAAATGGAATTTCGGAAGGTAAAAAACAAAAACGAAAAAAAAATTTATAATAAAAAAATTAGATGAAATAATTTTGAAAAAGAATTTTAAAAAGGAGTTTTGAACAAGAACTTTAAAAAGGAATTAAAAAAAAGAATTTGATAGAATTTAAAAAAAATTGAGTATTAAAAAATACTTCTCTACGCATCGATTTCTCGTGTCAATGTCACCTTTCATTTTAATTGTTATTGCTCAATTTTTTTAACCGGAAATAAAAACGAAACTGACATCTCTAGATTCATAGCCCGTAGAAGGGAAATTCGTAATTTCATCGTCTCGAGTAGCGAACTCCTTGGGTCGCTCGGTCTCGAAAAAAAAAATGAATTTTCCGCTCGCGTTCTATTTCACTCGCGAATGCACCGAGTCGCTAAGTGCGTTGGAAATATTCGGCGAAATTTTCCTGCGGTTGTGCTCTCTCATTTCGGAGAATTCGCAGGAATGTATCGCGCGACGACTTTCCACGCTTCGTCGTCGGATAATTCCCACGGGAATTTCCGTGTGATTGCGGCTAACCGGTTTTTCCTCGCGTCTCGTGTCGCATAGAAGAACGATACGAGCCGTTTTTTTTCTTCCTTCTCGGAGTTTGCATTGCAGCCCCCGACTGCGTCGCCTCATCGTTAATGCCAAATTTTTGTGAATTAGAAAAAGTAACGTTCGTAGGGGAGGGGGAGGAAGAAGAGAAACGCATACGATGAGAGGCTGAAAAGTTCTCGGCCTCGATTACCAGCGAGCGAATAGGACGACGCATAGCACCTCGGCCTAGAACTTTTCAGCCTCCCTTCGTACATGGAGATTCTAAAAGCCCCGATCTACGAAGGTCTATGAGGACCGCCCTCATAGTATCTTATCGTCGCCATACCTAACATTACATAAATCCCGGTGTCTATAAAACTGCTTTCCCGTGCGAGTCTGAAAATGCCTTTACCGCCGGAGTTACGATTTTAAAAAACTTTTACCCCTCGATAAGGGTGGGTTCCGGAAGTTTAAAATCGTTGCGAAATTTTTACAGACTTTTCGTAGGCACTCGGAATTTATGCCGCAAAGAAAAAAACTCGAAATGTTTGTGCCACCCGAGAATTATTTTTTTTTTACTTTCAACCCCTCAATGAGGGTGGATACCGGCCCACCAAATTCTTTCGAACGTTTTGTATAGCCTCTACAGATATTCTGGAGTCAAAATGTGCTCAAAAAAATTAATTAAAAATAAAGAAAACATTTCGTTGGAATCTAACGATGCAAACTTTAGGCCCACGATTCCTGTAGGAATTTGATATTATAGCGTCGTCGCACATAGGGAGTCCACATTTTAATTCATATGGATTCCGCGCTATTTTCCGATTCACATCGTTTGAGAATTTTTCATTCAAAATTCCGAACCAAAATTTGTTGGAAACAAAAAAAAATTCTACAACTAAAAAAAACGTACAACTTTACGTTCGAATCGAAAATATGTGAAACGTCACGAGAAAAAAACTCCGCGTATTGAAACATAACCTGCACGCTCACGAAGCGTGTGTGGTGATATTAAGGGCTACCCCCACTTGCGATTTTGAAAAAATCGATTTTTTTTATTGCATTTTTTTGAAGTATACGTATCCGGGCCCATACTTCTGTATGGGCCCAGAATAGATGACTATGTAAGTTTACAAAAAAAAAATATTTTCTTCGTGTAAACTGAAATTGAAACTTTAAACGCGTTTTTCTCAAAATGGCATTTCTGAAGTCGGTGACCAAGATTACTCGAACACTAATGCACCGATCTTCTTGAAATTTTGCAGGCTTATTTAATACATAAAAATGTAGTCTTTGATCGTTCGTTTTTTTTTTTTGAAAAAAAAAATGGCCGTTTTATAGCCAAAAAACGGCCGTTTTTTTCGGCCTTGTACGTTTCGGATTTGTACGTTTTCCCGTATTTCATAATATTGTGGGCCCTGTATATTGTTTAGAAAATTCAACGTACAGAATGCTATGAGATCCATCAAGAATCGTATCGGATTATGTTCGATAATGTGGGAATCTTTAATTTTTTAACAATTGTTAATTTTTTAAAACAATTTTACGTGTGAAGCTCACTTAAACATTCTTCCATATTCTTATGAGAGATTTTCGACATCAGTTTGCAAAAAAGATTCAAGATAATGATAATAACAAATAAATTAAAATAAAAAAAAAACAATCGTTGCATTCGATCGATGCAAACTTCAACGTCATTTCAATGTACGACCGTAACGTTTAAGTACAGGGATCCAATGCGATGATCCATTGGATCCCTATCAGGAAGTAGGGACGAGTATGGGAATCCAATTGGATCCCGGCGGCAATTTCTGCACGGATTAAGATACAAATTTAGCCATGTTAATACCAAAGTGACATCAGGAACCACCCCGTCCCTAAAATGAACTTTCCATAGATGTATAACCGGTTTGAATCTCCATGCAGCGAGCGTGAAGAGTTCGCCTGACTGACGTGCGTGCGGGGGAGAGCCACGCATCTCTATCTCTCTCTTTCCCTCATCTTTTTTATCGCGGAATCGCCGTTATCGTTTATTTGAATTCGATAAATTCTCATTGTCCCATTCCGATGAACGGCATACCGTCGTGGGGGCTCCCAACGGTAAAAACTCTTAAGGGGTTACCCCCACTTGCGATTTTGAAAAAAATCGATTTTTTTTTATTGCATTTTTTTGAAGTATAAGTATCTGAGAATAGATGGCTCTATGAGTATAGGAATAGATGACTCTATGTAAGTTTACAAAAAAAAATATTTTCTTCGTGTAAACTGAAATTGAAACTTTAAACGCGTTTTTCTCAAAATGGCATTTCTGAAGTCGATGACCAAGATTACTCGAACACTAATGAACCGATCTTCTTGAAATTTTGCAGGCTTATTTAATACATAAAAATGTAGTCTTTAATCGTTCGATTTTTTTTTTCGAAAAAAAAAATGGCCGTTTTATAGCCAAAAAACGGCCGTTTTTTTTCGTTAAAATCGAACCATTAACTTTGACTGTCCGCCATTTTGTGAAAAATGAATATTTTTTAAAATCCTTCGATTAAAGACTAGTTTATACTTATATTTGACTAAATCCATCCGCATTTTTTTTTCAGATGATCCACTTCGCTGCAATGTTGGTCACCGCAAACCGTGTATATAAAAACATTATTTCATTGACGGCCATTTGCCACTAAACAATGTAATATTTTTCAATAAAAAAATTACTGAAAGTTCTTCAAGATGTGTTCTTTAAGATGGTATATTGATCGATTAAAAAAGTTTTGTAGTTTTCTTTCAAAAAATTCATGAAAAAGGCCTTTTTTGCGCTACAAGTGGGGGTAACGCCTTAATATATAGATACACCCATTCACACAGACCCGCGAAATATATCCTCGTCTCTAGCCACATCAAGGAGCCTAAGCGGCTCACAAGGGACATCACTTAAGGCCGGAGCCTCAATTAGAAGGTACGAAAAATCGTTTTTTTTTGCTTTAATCGATAGATAAACTATCCAAGAATATATTTACAAAGTTACAGAGGCCAATTGTTAATATTTTCGAAGATACAAGGGCAAAAGCAGAGAAACGATTGATATGTCAACTGTGTGAAGTTGGCAACTGACTTTACAGAACGTAATTTTTTTTTTCTTTCATTTTCACAATTTTTCCAAATTGGCGGACGTGATAGCAAAAAAACTAAACGACCTATTGCATCAAACCAAAGTTTATTTTCTTTAGTATGAAAATCTCTTCTAAGAGAATTTAAAAAGTCGTTGAAAAAGTATTTTTAAATAAATTTTATAGCACGTTAAAGTGTTTTTTTAATACATTTTTTTTCAAACCTGAGAAAAGTTATAATTTCACGATTTTTTCAGCTTTTTCTTAATTCACTCTGAAGAAAAATATATGACAATTGAATTTTTTTTCAGTCAAGAATTACGAGCTGCATCTTTCCCGCCGATTGGGGACTGCAGTGGCAAGACGCACATGGAATAGGCTGATAAATCTGCAGTAATTTATTGTTGCATGTTGAAATTTTTTTTGTACATTTCAAATATACATGAAAAGATACCTCAATATTTACTGGGCTCGCTTGTTTTTTCCCCTTCTAAAAAAAATTCCCGAAAAAACGCTTTCTTTGGCCCTTTTAATTCAGGCTCCGGTCTGAAGTGTCCGCCTTCGATTTTGTTGAAACTCATATATGTGATAAAGCATTGAAAGCTATTAGACACCTATTTTTTTTTATCAGCAGAAAAGCATTTTTACGGGGGAAAACCACCCCTCAACGAAAGGCGTGTCGAGGGGTGTTTTTGCAGTTTCACCCACAAGTAGGCCACCGATCTGAATGACGCAAAAACCAAAATTCTCCTAATGTAAAGTGATGAAAAATCCACTACAGAAGTACAGAAAAAAAAACTCAAATTAAGGGGTGACACGCCTTTCTTTAAGGGGTGGTTTACGCCGTTAAAACCGTTTTTTCGCCGATATAAAAAAACACGTGTCCAATCGTTTTCAACGCTTAATCACATATTCAAGTTTCAACAAAATCTATGGCGAACACTTGAGTGATGTTCCTTGTCAGAATTCGCCCAAAGATCCCGGAACCTCAGCCGGGCTCTTCCATTTTTTTCTCCTCTCTTTTCCTAATTTGTTTCAATTTCCTTTTTTTTTCATTCCCCTCGCACTTTGCATATTCTCGTATGAGCGTACAGCATATAATGAAGATACCCGCGCCGGGTGCGTGCGTATGTATGGAAAATGAGCGGAGCCGTGCACCGTGTCGACGTGTATCGTGCTCTCAATTATCATATTTACGCTGTCCGATGCGTGTGTGCAATAATTCGTCGAGGGGGCAAGGGGCTGGTGAGGACGGCGGGAGAACGAAGGTTAAGGGGGCGTCGCGACTTTTCAGTGAAAATCATCGGCTTTGTTCGGGAATAAGGACGCGAGAGGGCTCCTTTCCTTTCGCGACTGTTGCAAGTACGTAAATTACATATGATCGCGCGTATATAGATAAACGTGTGCAAAACGGCGAACCCGCGAAGGAACGAGGGAAAACGATGGAGAAAGATCGAAATCGATAAAGAGTGAGAGAGAGAAAGAGAGAGAGAGAGAGAGAGAGAGAGAGAGAGAGAGAGAGAGAGAACGCGTCGACCATGGACTTCCTTTATTTGTCGCCGATAATTTTGTTTCTCTCTCTGTTTTTTTTTTGCGTTTTCATTTTTTTCCACTCCGCTTTACGACACGCTACGAAAAAGAGTCGTGACGACAGAGATGGAAAAAGTGTGGAGTGTCGGACACGACCGAGAGAGCCGGAGACCGCAACGTCGTATTATCTCTGTGACTTTCGTGGGTTCGGTCGTTAAATGGGGACTGTGAGTGTTCCCGATCTGTTCCCCACCCCTCCAGCCCGCTACCTACCTCTCTCTCTCTCTCTCTCTCTCTCTCTCTCTCACTCTCTCTCTCTGTCTCTGTTACAAACGTCAATTCTCCCGGCTCTCGTGTCCGTCTGCATATACACAACGGCGCGCGGATTATCGCGTTCAGCGCCATCCCAATTGAGGATGCAACGACAAATAGGCCAAGGTGCCAATAGAAATTTGTCAATTTCGAGAACGTTTTTCCATAAAGGGGCCGGACTGCCTTTCGATCAGTTAAACTACAACTGCCAATATTATTGCTATCATTATCAATATCGAAGCGAGATTGTTGTTATTATAAATGAATAATATGTCACTGTATAAAACATGAAAATTGTTATAAATTAAAAGATTAAAAATACAAATATGATTACTATGGCATATAAAAAATATAAATAAAATTCTAATATCATCATATATAAGAGATACATCACGTAATATTATTATGATAAATAAAACGCGTTGAATAAAAAACGTTCGCCATGAGAGGAATATGTAAAAGAATGGTTCTTCTCAAACGTTAGGACAAAAACGGCAAATAAGTCGATACATTAAAAGTATCGTGAAAATACTATCATTGTTGATCATTATCATCGTCATCATTATTATTATTATTGTTATTTCAAATTCAAAGAGTAGGTAAAAACTTCAACCAGGCAGAATACGTTTTAATTCAATTATCATATAGGCAGGAACATAAATAAGGTATATGGAAACAAAAAATACTAACAGCATTTTTATATCC